>VXAY01006794.1:0-28770 GCA_013399855.1 Oxyruncus cristatus | reverse complement strand
GTGCGTGAGGGGAACAGGGGCTGAGAGGGGCTGTACCGGCACACCAACAAGTGCGTGAGGGGAACAGGGGCTGTACGGGCACAGGAACAAGTTTGTGAGGGATGAGAGGCTCTGTTCTGAAAAGTACTTTCCAATCGAAGCAAGGAGGGAGTGAGGGGGAACAAAGGGTGTGAGCGGCTGTGCCGGCAGAAGAAGTGTGTGAGGGGTCTGGGCCTGAGAAGGGCAAACCTGAAGTGCGTGAGGGGAAACAGAGGCTCTGGCAGGTCTGAGGGGCTGGACAGCACAGCACCAAGTTTGTGAGGGGTGTGGGGATTTGGGAAATCGGGAAAGGCCTGTGTTCTGTAAAGCATTCAAGTCCATTCCACGAGATCAGGCATTTAAAAGTTCTCAGAAGCTGCTGCCACGTCAGCCCCGAAGGGGACCTGATAATTAATTATTAATTATTCCTTGTTAATTAATTATTAGTTATTCCCTGTTAATTAATGTGTATTTACTTAAGGGATGCTTGTTCATGTTGGGTTTTTGGGGCAGTAGAGCTTGAGGTGTCCTGCTGCTGCAGTTTAAACCACCTCTGGAAGCTCTTTGAGGATAAATCCCACATTTCATGGTTAATGCCCATCTGGGGAGGGAGGAGTGGTGTGAAAATTGCAAAATGAGGCAAAAAAATCTTGCAGCTTTGTTGTTACTCCATGTGGAATCACTCATAGTCCCTTCCAACTCAGACTGTTCTGTGATCCTGTGTGAAGGAGGACGAAGGACACGGTTAATCCAATATTCCAAATTTCTGTGGTAATTTGCTGCTTTGTGGACCTCTATTAAGGGAGGTGGGGTGATAATTGAACTGATTGAAAACAAAACTATAGAACAAGCATGGGTTGTGGGATAATGGATATTGAATTGGTTCTGTAGTTAATTCCAAACATTGCCATAGTTGGGACATCCCCTCTTCAGCAGCACAGAGCCAGGGTTTGGAAGGCAGCTCTGCGGGTTATTTAAAAATCTCATATAATAACTGAAGAACAAATATTTTAGAGCTCTGTAAGTCGGTTTCCGAAGTCTGGCTTCAGAGACACTTGTGCTTTGGTTATCAGATGAAAGAGTCACTAACATGACTAAAATTCTGGCCTCTTAGAATTTGTTTTTAAAAAAGGTCATGATATTTTTGTAAATATCAAGTTTAATCAAAACCATCAATGAGGTGCCTTTATTGAAGTTGAATTCAGCTGCTGTGAGACTGGTCACACCAAGTGACCTTGCCAGGGGTATTTCAGCATTGCCCAAATGCAGATCTCTGGGAAACACAGTAAAAAATGGACAAATATATGGAATACGTCGGTGTAATGTTGTCCCGGTCTCCCAGAAATGTGAGGCTTGGGGGCTTGAAACAGAAGAATTTAGCAACCATTAGTATTTTTAATTTGTTTCCCTTTGCCACTGCTTGTCCAGCAACAGTAGTTCCTTATAATTTTAAGCTTTTACTTTCACTTGATGCCTCTGAATTTATATGTTGTAGCACAGTGAAAACCATTCACCGTCTGTGCCATTCTGCTCTCAGGTGTCACCTGACAGCTCTCTGCTGTCACCTCCAGGCAGAACAGCTGTTTCTTGTAGAAAAGCTGTTTTGTGCTTTTCCTAATCTTCGCCTTGATTTCTGTGCTTAAACTCTGCAGTGCTCGTGAAGTGGAACTGTGCTGGTGGTCAGTGATGGGCTGTCTGCACTGAACACTGTTGCTGATTCCTGCTCTGTTCTGAAAAGTACTTTCCAATAAAGAAAGCTGAAAATTGAGGTACTGAAAAATGATTTTGTAGCTGTCACTGACTCCTCTGCATTTACTCTTTGTCTCTTGACAGGCAGGTCCATGAGGTCCAGTCGTACATGGGGCGCCTGGAGACCTCAGACAAGGAGTCAGTGCACTGTAAGTAATTATCAGTGAGGGGAGTCCCGCCCAGGGACTGAGCTGGCTTAGCCTGTGAGCTTCATCATTGTATTTGCAATCATTACTGGGACAAATTTGGCTCTTGAGTCACTGTGATCAGCTGGAGAGACCCAGCACCAGTTTGGAATGCATTACAATTACTTTAGTGGTTAACATCAGTAGGGTGATGTTTTGTAAGAAGGACAGAGCAGAAAAAGAACAAGAATTTTCTTCAAATCATCTTCCTGTTGTGATCCTTTAAGTGACAAATAGTGCTCACTGTGGGTGCTTCTGTCATGTCCTGATGTTGGAGTTCCAGAGTTCTGGTGCTGTTGGATTTTGGAACTCATGGTGAGGGTATGTTTGGAGGCTGTGCACCATAACCAGGTTAAAAGCTCCCATCACTGCCCTCGTGGAGGTGCAATTAATAAACACCTTGATGTGAACAGAGCTGCACATCCACAGCATTACTGGGCTGCTTTGTTAGAACCCAAAAAGTGAGGGATGTGGCTGTGCCTGCCCTGCTGTTGGTGTTCCCTCAGCACCCACCAACTACAGCCTTCCCCTAAAGATGCTCAGTGCAGCTTCTGGGGGAAAGGCTGGGATTTGGTGTGCAGGAACTCAGGCAGGATGATTCTGACAATTCCTGCTGCATCAGAGTCAGAACCTGTAATTCCACCTGCTTGTGGGAAATGTGCAGAACCATTAGGTCTGGAATTGCCTCAGTGAATTTGGACTATAACCCTGTGCTCATAAATGACTGTGATAATAAAATGCTTAGATGTGTGTGGCAGGACTTTTTACCCCAGTGCAGAATTGGCCCATGTACTTTGGACCTGTGTTTGAAGCCTTCTTTCCTGCCTGAGTCACTAATCATGGGCTTCACCAGCAACTCCTGAGTGAAAGGACACTGCGTTGACTGGATGCATTTATTACATGTCCACTGACTTCTATTGCTCTAAATATTCTTGTGAAGTATGACTTTGCACCAAAAAGGGCTGTGATTACTTTCCTAACCAAAAGTAACAACTTAAAATCCTAATTCTGGTTTTTGTGGTGGTTTTACTACTCTGCCTACACTGCCAGAGTTCCCAGACTGCTGTTCCCTGGAATTTTGAAAATGAATGTGATTTCCCATCTTGCTTCTGCTGCTTGAGACCATTTCAAGAGATAGGATTATATAAATCTTATATGGTCAATAAATGAACATTCTGATTATTTATACATAAATAAAGATACAGATAGTGCTGTAGACATTAGTGTGTATTTCAAAATTTATGGGAAAAGGGATTATCTGTGGTTGAAGAGCAGGAATAGGGGCCAGGAAATCAAACTTGCAGTTTGCCTTTTCCAACTTCGAGCAAATAGTCCCTCCTTGCTTAAAAAATCCTGTTACAGTGTTGTTTGGTCTAAGAAAAGCTGCTGTGACTGTCTGTCTGCTCTCTTGGGTGCTCTTCTGTTGAGTTTAGCTGCAGTAAATGATGGAGAGATGAATTAGGACATTTTGGTTTGTGTCTGTAGATGTGCGTCTGTTACTCTTTAATTGTGGGAGATCCAGGGGTGAAGAAAAGGGTCATGTGTGCCTTTGCTTTTCTGGGTTCTGCTGAATGGCATTTTCTGGGAAGTGTTGACATTCCATAAGCAGGTGGTTAGTGATGATTCTCTGTGTTCCTCCTTAGTGTAAAGGCAAAATAAGGACAGATGGGGTCTGTAGGGTTGGGTGAGGATTTGTATGGGGTCTGGCCAGGGCAGGATGAGGGCTCAGGGGTATCCTCAGGGCTGGGCTGTGTCCTGCAGCCCCACCTGTGCACACACAGGGCTAACAGGGCTCTGTCCTACCTGTGCACTTCTCTGGGCTGGGATAGGAAATGGGGTGTCAGCTGAGGAGGGGCTGTGCCTGGTACCCAGTGGTGCCGTGTAGTTATCTGGCTCTTCCCTGTTGTACCAGTTCCCCACCTCACTGAAGTCCAGGTACAGGAGTTTGCTGTGCACTGTGGCCCCCCTGCCCTTCCCACACGGATTATCAGAAGCAATTGCGATCCTGATGATTGCAGAGGCAATTATTTGTGACCTTGTCTTCCTGGGCCCTGCTCTGGCCCTGTCCCTCTGAGCTGCTTGTCCGCCGGCCCTGCCCACTCTGAATCCTGCCCTGCTCTGTCAGTCTGTCCTGCCCCAGGGATGTTGGAACAGCCTTCAGAGGTTTAAATCCCCATCCTTGTGAGGATCATCCTGGCTTGTGAGAGCCAATCCTGCTGAGGGGGCATGAAGGGGCTGCAGGGGGAGTGTGGGAGCCTGAAATCCTAATTCATGGAGTAGACAGGGAAAGGAGGCTCAGGTGTCTGGAAGGAGCAAGGGTTTTCCTAGCTGCTGTCTCAGAGGAGGGGGGAAAGGTGAGAGTGTCAAATTACTGAGCTAAAGAAGTGGCATTTCATGATATTTATAGTTCTGTTATCTGATTTTCATCCAGTAAGGATTTGCATCTCTCGGGTTTTACATACAGCTTTGAATGCTTTTGAGCTTTTCCCTTCATCAGATTGCAGTTCTTTCATTCAAATCAAATGGTGGTTTTATTTCCTTGCAGTAGTGGAAAACGAGATCCAAGCAAGAATAGACAACATATTCAGCAACTTGGAACGCCTGGAAATCCTGTCCAGCAAAGAACCTCCCAACAAGAGGCAGAATGCCAAGCTGTGAGTTCACCTGCCTTGCTCTAATTGGGCAGGGGAGTCTTTGTAATTATTTTAATTAAATTTATTGAAGCCCTTTGCCTTTTGATTTGTATGAAATGTTTATACTCTGCATAACTTACCTCTGTGTTCTGCAGTAGCAGAGTTGAGGCAAAATCGCCTTCCTGCATTTAACCACAGAATGATTAAGGTTGGAAAAGACCTCAGAGATCCTCAGGTCCAGACTGGTGGTGGAGCTGGAGTCTCAGATGAGCAGAACATGCACTTGGAGGCTTAACTAAAATTCCACTTTATATGATATTTGGTTTTAATGCATTTGTGGAGGTAGGGAGTAACATTCCTTCAGTTGGTGTCATTTTCTCTGGACCATTTTCCTGGCTGTTGGTGACTAAAATGAGATTTCTAAAGCGAGCATGGGTTTGAGCTGGACCACAGACATCAGGAATTGCTGTTCTGAAGGAATTCTGTGACTCTATTAATGTCCTAAAACGCCCTTGTAGACAGCAGGGGTAGATTTCATGTGTTACAGAGGTCAGTATGGGAAGTAGTCATGAATTTCTCTGTAGAATCTCAGACTCATTTGGGTTGGAAGAGACCTTAAAGATCATCTTGTTCCAACTCCCTGCCATGGGCAGGGTCACCTTCCACCAGACCAGGATAGTCTGATAATCAAGGTAATCAGTTATCTAGTATCATAATCAAACATTAAACATCAAGCGTTTTATCAGGAGTTCTGGACAGGATTTGTTTCAGCCCAGTGGAGATGTCTGAGATGTCTCCGGTGTTGCCCACTGACTTTCAAGCTCCTTTTAATAAATATTCAGGTTTCATTAACTAGCACCATGTTCTTAAACCTGAAAACTTCATCTTTTATGTGAATGGGGATCGTGAAATACAAAACCTGCCATCTTTCCAAATCTGTGTTACAAGAGACATAGACACGTATAACTCCTGAAGAGAGTAGTCATGGAATAGGATGACTGAGACTGCCAGTTAGCTCTCCTGTGCATTTATTGCACTTTTTTGCTCAAAGCAAGCTGTTAAATGTCAGAAATACTTTGAGACAGCTCAGGAATTCTGCTTCACATTCTGTTGTTAGCCTAGAGGCTAAATAATTGATTAAAATAAATAATCACTTGATGAATCACCACCTGTTCAGTAGAAACACGAGGCAGGGAAGACGTAAGTGTGGAATTTTGGCCTGATATTGAACGTCCTGCGTCTTGTGGAGAAGTAGAGCCCATCATTCTGTGGTAACTGGTAGCGCTGCATTGTTCTTGTGCAAACCAGCTGCACAGAGCAGTGCTTTCACCCTGCTGTTGGTCCTTTCCAGGAGAGTTGACCAGCTCAAGTACGACGTGCAGCACTTGCAGACGGCCCTGAGGAACTTCCAGCACCGGCGCTACCTGCGGGAGCAGCAGGAGCGGCAGCGGGAGGAGCTGCTGGCCAGGACCTTCACCACCAATGTAAGTAAGTGTGTTTACCTCGGTGGAAACAGGTGTGCTTTGCCTCTCTGGGCTCCAGGAGCTGCAGGCTGGCAGAGCAGCTTCAGGCAGGGCTGGTAAATGCTGTCAGTGAGTGAAGGCAGAGAAGAGTTGCAGTGTCTGGATAAAGTACAGCTCTCACGTGGCTGTTAGGAGGCAGCAGGAAAAGGCTCCAGAAGCTGCTACTCCTGTTTTATCCAGTGCAGTCCCACCTGGCTTTGTTGGGCAGCTGCTAAAGGGTGAGTAAGGCAAGTCCCACGGGGTACATTTTACTTGGATTTGTGTCAAATCCTAAGATCTGTGAAAAGCCTGACTTTATACACCCTGCTGACAGTAGATGTCAGCAAGCTGCTGCTTATCAAAATACAAATCACACAAGGGACAAAGCCCTTGCTCTTTGCCTAGAAATGAATCAGAAGTTTGTGATAACATGAATATGTTCCACCTGTTCATGCTAAGTCTTAGTTCCTCCACTGGGAAGTCCCCCCAGTGCAAATTCCTGGAGGAATTCTGCTCTGAGTGATGTAGGTTCACTTTCACATTCCACTTTTCTGCAACTGAAAAGTTGATCTTGCTTTTGTTTGGGTTTTTTTTGTGTTTTGTTTTTTATTTTTTTTTAATCATTATTATATTTTAAAGGTTTTTTTCTGCTCTTCCCCCCCCCCTTTTTTGTTAAAGGCACCTACCACAACATAATTATGTGTGTTGTCAGTCACTTTTAGGGCCAGGAGGAATGAATGTGGGGGGTCCTATTTGCTTGAGATTTGGGCAGTTCCATGCACTTCTCACAGCCTGCCAGAAGGATAATGTTTGGTATTTTGTTGGCTACTTCAAAATTATAAACGAGACTAGAAAGGAACACTGAGATTTGAAACATGATTTATTTTTAAACACTTTGGTGTTCCTCTGCAAATAGGGACAAGTTTTTCTACAGGAAAATTCATTATTCAGAGGTAAAACGTGTGTTAGAGGAACAGTTTTAAAGAGCAACAGCTGGCTTACAGATGCAAAATATAGAGCAAATTGGGGTTTTTGTCCTCCTTTAGATGTTAAAATGTGTGTCAAAGGAAAGCAAACACATGATTGTTTTGTTTTTACCTTGCTACAAAAATGCGACTTTAGAGTGACATTTTAATAGGAAAATAAGGATTTATTTGTCAGTTGTTGGCTTATTTTGGTTAGAAGCTACACAGTTCATATTCATAAGTCCCCTATTCTATTAAATGGAGATGTCAGCTAAGTGTTTGAGCATCCCCAATAAATCACTGTGACATCCAGAACAGTTTTGGAAGCTGTTCTGAACATTTGGCTTAATTCAGAGTTTAAAATGGTCTTTACCTTTAAAGCCTCCCCCGTACCATTCTGGAGAAAACCCCAAACAGCAAATCAAGGCTCTGGTGGTGCCAACTCGTCTCCTTGGGAGGGGGGTCACAAATCTACTTCCACATTTTTACTGCTGCCTAATTAGTGTCTGAAAAGAGGCCCTGGTGTAGGAAATGAGATCCCTGCTGGTTTGAAGGTTGTTAAATATGGAATAAGGGCCATTCAGTGCCAGTCCAAGTACTCCTGCTCACAGGCCTGTGCCAGCCCTGGTGCTCCCTGAGCAGTGGGGCAGTGTGTGTGTCCTGGCACAGCCCCTTCACCACGACCTCGTGGCTCTGAACTCTGCCCTTGGCTCTCCTTCTCTCCCAGTCAGCCAGTGGCTGCCCTGGCACTGCAGCCCCCGACACTGGATCCTGCAGGGCGTTTTTATCCCAACTTGGGGGTTTTTACCAAAGATTCTGCTCAGAGCACACTCACTGGGGTACCCTGGGTGTGACGTGCAGCTCACAGGCACGTGCAGGGTGGTCACCAGCTCCAGGCAGGAATTCTGCCTCTGGGCCTTCTTGTTCTGAGTGCCTGGGAGCAGGATCAGTGTTCCCACCTTTCCCAGTGTCACCAGTCCTGCTCTAAACCCATGGGGGAGTGATGAGCCATTTCCGTGCTCTCTGGAAGAGAGAGAAGATTGGACTGGGGGCCTTTGACAGACGCACATGATCACATCCTTTGCCCTCTTGTGCAGTCCAGATTAGAGTTTTACCCCATTATTCCCATTTCAAGATTCCTAGTTCCTTATTGAGCAAATGCATCTTTTCTGGGAAAAAATGTGAAAAGTGTAAATTTTTAATTGTTTTTTTTCTCTGAGGCCCTGGGTGATGAGTGAGCTCAGGGAACCAGGCCCATGCCTGTTAGCCCTCACTGCCAGAAATTTGCACCATGTTATAAATACTTGCAATATCATCTCCAAACATTGTGTTTTTCAGGCCTTTTGTCACTCAGGGACGTGGTGGGAAATCTTCCCCAAATCTCCCACTTGCAATGATCAAATGGCTCCGTGTTAAACACCTTCTGTAGCTTTGACGTCCTCTCTTGCAATAACCCTTTCCTCCATGAATCACAAACTGCGATTGTAAAAATTCATAGAATGAGATTATGAAAATCCTCTGCTTGGACCTCTTTATCATAAACTGAGATTATAAAAATTCTCTGCTTTTAATCCCTTTATCCTCGAGGTGGAGCGGCAGTGGAGCAGCTGAGCAGCTTCGCCCTCCTCGCTGTCTCCTCGGAGTTGTTCAGTCTCGGTGCAGCTCAGGGTGCTGTGCAGGCAGCCCCGGCCCTGGGGTGCTGCGGGGTGTGTGCGGGGCGTGGGCAGTGGGGTGACAGGTAACCGAGTCGCTGCCTTTCCCCACAGGACTCTGCCACCACCATCCCGATCGACGAAACCTTACAGTATAACGAGTCCCTGCAGAGTGCCCACCGAGGCATGGATGAGCTTATTGGCAGTGGCACCAACATCCTGCAGGGCCTGAGGGACCAGAGAGTCACGTTAAAGGTGGGGCATCGTTTGTCACCAAAGACCCCACATTTTTCTGTGTTTATGATGACCAGGCTTTGCGAAATCAATCCATATGTTGCTTCGAGCTGAGGGTGCTGGAAAGGCCCAAACTTCATTTAACCCGAAATCTTTACATTTTATCATCCTTTTGGTGATATCTTCAAGGTCTTCCTGGGGCTGGCTGGCCTTCCCCTGCAGGGCACTGTCTGGAGTGCTGAAGGTTCCATTTTATCCCCTTGTGTTTGTTTTCCTTTGGTTGGTTATTGCATTTGGTTCAGTTGAGAAGGGGCAGTAACTGCCTGGCAGGTGTTGGTTCAGGTGAACATCACTCAGAGCTGCTGTGAAGTGCTGGTGAGGTCAGTAATAAAGGTAATGCTCCTCAGTGATGAAGATAATGGACCTCAACATCCCTCCTTCCCCAAACACTGCTGATTTCAGCTGTATTTCTGCAAGTCTCTTAAGAGCAAATATTTGCCTTTTATCTTAAAGACTCTTCAAAGGGATGTTATATTTTGAGTGAACAACTCAAAGATACAAAAACCTTTCTAATGTGCGGGGGGAGAAACTGAATTTCTGAAAAATGTGGGGAAATGCTTTTGTGTGTTGTATTCATCTTCTGATGGGGATAACTGCTGTTGTCTGTCTTGGGATGTATCTGCCAGAGGGTTTAGGCATTTTCAGTGACAGGAATTCCTGTTTTGGTCAGGAATCAAATGTCCCTGGTGTGACAGGCAGGGACAGCCTGGCCTGCACTGCAGCTCACACACGGGCCCTTTGCTGTCCTGGTCACAGAATTCCAGGTTCCTGGTGCTCCCAAAACCCTGGACAGGACCAGCATGGGGGATAAAGCAGGGCTGTAACTCCTCCTCTGCTCCCTGCTCTGGTGAGCAGTCCCTGCACCACTGATGTCACCTGGAGGCATTAGAGCAGAGTTTGGAGCCAGGTTCTTTCCAAGATGAGATTTGGCTTCTTGGATCAGATCACTCGTTCACTGAATAGAGATTAGTTTTTATACAGAGCCAGTTACTAGAAAAATTCATTGCAGAGGAATGTTGTCACTGGGTAGTCTGGGGGGTAGAAAGGGGTTCTGCTCCTGTGGGATGGCGTGGGGCTCCTGTGGGGAGCTGTGCCCTGTCTCCCCTGTGCCAGCTGTGCTCGGGATGGCTCTGCAGCAGGGAACTGCTGGGGGTCTCTGCCCAAGGGCTGCACTTTGGGGCCATTGTGTTCTTGTGTTTTCAGGGGGATATTTCTTCTTCCTCACAGGTGAGGGAACATCTGCTCATGTTCCTTTTCCCCTTACCCAGCTTTTCTTACACTGACAGAGGCTTTGTTGCCTGATAACATCTGGCAGAAGCAGCTGCTGTAAGAGACAGCTTACAAAGAGAAATGGCTTAATGTGGAATCATGGACTATCCTGAGTGGAAAGGGACCCCCAAGGACCAGCCAGTCCAACCTCTGGCCCTGCACAGACACCCCAACAATCCCCCCCTGTCCCTCAGAGCGTTGTCCAAACCCTCCTGGAGCTCTGGTAGCCTTGGGGCCGTGCCCACTGCCCTGGGGAGCCTGGTCAGTGCCAACCACCCTCTGGGGGAAGAACCTTGTCCTGAGATCCAACCTGAGCCTGCCCTGGCACAGCTCCAGCCCTTCCCTGGGTCCTGTCCCTGCTCACAGAGAGCAGAGATCGGAGCTGCTCCTCTAAACCCCCTCATTCTCTTCTTCTCCAGCTGAACAAGCCAAGTGCCCTCAGCCACTCGTTATTTGGTGTCTCCAGACCCTTCACCATCCTCACGTCCCGTCTTTGGACACTCCCTAATACCTTTATTCTCTGAAACTTTGTGCTCATTTGGTATAATAGACAGGTATGGACCAAGTATTCCCAGACTGTCACTTCAGCTGTTCCATGACTGCAAGAATTGAGAGTTTTCACTTTTTATTGCTTTATTTCATTTAAAAGCTTTACATTTGGTTGGTTTTCTCACGGCAAGGTTTGTTTTTTTATTGAAGCAGTGTGGAAAGATTCTGCAGGGACAGGGAAGAGCTGAACCCAAGAGCAGCCTGCAGAGGGTTGATGTGAGGTGTGGGAATGCAGGGGGAAAATGTGATGATGTGTTACTGGAAAGACCCAGCCTGATTTCAGTGAAGGACCCGAGTACCTGCACGACCCTGAACAGAAGAAACTCTGTCGTCATTACAAACCTGTATGTTCTATGGATTGAGAAACTGCATGTGTGCCTGATATTGTTGATCTAAAAGTCCTCAGGGAGATTTTCCTGATCTTCAGTCAGGTTTGTGTTCAAAACAGTCCCAAGTTTTCACATTTTTGCTCTTTTGAGACCAAAGGTACAGTGGACCATGGGAGGAGAAGCTGAAGTTTTTATTTCAAAGTCCAAGTATGGAGTTGAGCACTGTGATGGGAATCTGCTTCTGACCTGGCTCAGAGCTGAAACCAGTTCCAGCCTCCTGAAGGGGGTGTTCTGCCAAGGATGACCCAGAGCCATTGTGAGCAACAGGGTCCCTTAGCCTGGTGTGACAAGGCAGCTCCCCCTGGGAGCACTCAGGCTACCAGCTCTTCTTAGGCCATGTCTGGAACAGGACCAGGAACACTCTTGCTCCTCCCTAGGGAGTGCATTTGTCTGAGGCACTTTTTATTGGGCGTTGTGTCTTTAACCACATTCTTGTTGATGTGTGTGAATTAATTAGTCCCAACCTCCAGCTATTTCCAGGGTCCTGTGGCCACCCCCTGTCAGATGGTTCCATGGCTCAAAATCCATCCCTCGCCACCCACGAGGAAACGTTCTTGGGCTGTGAAATGAGAAGTGTCAGAGCAGGAGGTTAATGGTGTCTTTGGTGCGTTTTTGCTCTCAGGGTACCCACAAGAAGATCCTGGATGTTGCCAACATGCTGGGCTTGTCCAACACGGTGATGAGGCTCATCGAGAAACGCGCCTTCCAGGACAAGTTCCTGATGCTGGGGGGGATGGCAGTGACCTGTGTCATCATGTTCCTCGTGGTGCAGTACCTCACATGAGCTGCTGAGCCACTGCCAGAGACAGAATCCTTTGGAGCAACGGGGACTGCGCTTCCCTCTGGGTGCTGCTTTGGATGAGCCCTTCCCATGGACTTCAGCATTTCCAAATCCCACCTGGACACGTGTCACGTGGAAAGCACGTCGGGACCTGGATGTGTCTGGGGACACTGTCACTGAGAATGGCCCTGTAAAAATACCCCCTGGCCTTTACTGCTCTCACCTCATGTCTGCAGGTCTGAGATTTGGTTCAGAGGAAGCAGAAGGGAATATTGTGCCCAGCAAGGCAAGGCAGGAATGTCCCTTTGGAGGCACAGGCACAGGAGGACACAGAGGCAGAGTGGAAGCTGCAGCGGATCTCCTGTGCTGGCCAGAGCTGACCCTCGCACTGCATGTGGCAGTGCAAGAGTGACACAGAGACTTCCCACTGTTTGTGGCCACGGGCCTGTGGACTGAGGGTGCAGAAGGAATTGGGGAGTGAAGGGTTTCCATCTGCAGATCCACCATTTGCTTGGAAGAGGAGGAGGGTTTGTGGGGAGAGGTCTTAGGGAACAGTTAAACCTCAGTTTACACAGCATCAAGCAGCACAGATCTCCTGGCTGAGGCTGCAGTGCTGCTCAGCTCACCTGAGGGTGTTTGGTGCCTCCTCCGCTCCCAGGGGAGGTTCAGTGCTGTGCTCCTGTCTCCTCCAGTCAGGTGCACATCTCTGGGCCTCCAAATCCGGCCTCCGAAGCTGTGGGACGTTTCTGATGCTGGTGCACATCCCTGTGGGATTGTTCATGGAGCTGGAACGGGCTCCCTGCTGCTCTTGACATCACAGGGACAGTGGGATGAGCACAGCAGGCCTGTCACAGGCAGCTGTGGTTCCTGAGGCTCTGTGCCCTGGGATGGTCACATCCCCATCCTTGGGAAGGTGTTCTCTGGGTTACCTCTGCCCCTGGGGCGTTACTGGGACAGACACTTGGCTGGGACACGTCTCCTTGGGGGAGTTCCCTGTCATGGGTCAACCCTGCGCTGGGAGATGCCTCTTTCCAATGCAGCCCTGCTTTCCCTGCAGCCTGGGCCTTCTGTCACGGGGGCCACCCTGGGATTTTGGGCAGCATCCCTTTCAGTCACCCCTCAGATCCATTCCCATCCCAATGTGTCTGGGGAGCATTCCCTGATGTCTGGCAGCAGCACAGAGGTGTCCAGGTGATGTGACCTTGTGCTGGCAATTCCTTCCTTGTTTTCTGCCTGGAATGGTTGTGGATCTCTGGACAGATGCCAAGTTCTGCATTCTGTCTTTGCTTTTATCATGTAGCCTGTTGCAAACTGGGAGAAATGGTTTAAGTAACGCCAAAAATGAATTTCAGGGAGTGTGGGTGAGTGAGGCATGGGCTGTGCTGGGCTGCTGTGCCCACACAGAGCTCCAGAGCCGATCAGCTGCCCCGGCCCATGGGCCTCTCCATGGGCTTGATGCCTCTGAGCTGTGTCCTGCTCTGTGTGCCCCCTTTGTCCAGGCTTTCCAAGGAAACACTTCAGCAGAGCAGGCATGGAATTGGGTTTCATTTGAGCCCAAGGAAGGAGGGGATTCAAAGGAAAAGAGGAATTGTGCAGTGACAGAGCATCTGTCTTGCTCTGCAATCTAAACCTTAAATACAAAGCTATCTTAGATTTATTCTGTGTGAAATCTGATGGATTCATCCTGGGGTGCCCTTGGGAGGTCACTTGGCAGGGCAGCTGGGCACTTGTGAGGGGTCCCTGAAATCTCTTTCTGTTTCCCACGAGCTGCTCCAATTCCATTTGATTTCACAGATTGGGGTTCAGAGTTTGGGGCTGTCTCTGTTTAAAGTTTCTGTGGTTGTGACCTGCTGCAGGAGGGTTTGCCTTACACAAAGGTGGGTTTCTAGCCAACCTCTTTCCTTTTGGGCTGTGGTGGGAGCCATAAAAGATTTGGAACTGGATTTTTTTCTGTTTCTGAGCCCAGTTTGGCATTTCAGGAGATGTTTCCCTGTTGATCTGTTTTGCCTCCTGGAGTCTCCTTGTCCCTGCACAGGCTGATTTCCCCGTGGTGAGCCAAGTGTCCTTGCTGTCCCCGCATCCAGAGGTGCATGTGGGGCTTGGGGGAACCCCCTGGGGACCTGGATTTGAAGACATGTGACTTCAAACACGGTTGTACTGCATGGGGAGTCCAAGGTGGACTTGGAAACCCAAGTGCTCTCAGGGGCATTGTGCAAAACCCCTCAAATGCCTCCACTGCAGTGGGATGGGGTGGGATCAGGATCCCTGGGAGGGGGAATGAGCCAGACCTGGAGCTCTGCCTGTGTTGCTGCTGCAGCTCTGTGACGTGTCCTGCGTTCCTGAAGACCTCACTTCTGCTTCCCGCGAGTTCCAGCTCTGGGATGAACTGCTCTCCCACGAGGGGACACTGGGAATTCACTTGCCTCTGGAAAAAACCCCTTTTTATGAGTATTTTATACACAAAGGAGCGAGGGTGGGACATGACGTGATTCATGCGATATTCTGTGAATAAAGATTTTTTTTCAGCCAAAACGGAGCGTTTTTTACCTTGATCAACATGTTGGGGGCCCAGATAAACCAGCAGGATTGATGCTGCTCCGGGGTCAAAGCCAGGGAGGGTGAGGAGGGGCTTGCAGGAATTCTTTGGTAGCTGAAGGAGCCAAAGGCCCCAGCGATGGGGCTCATGATGTGGGTCGGGGGGCTGGAGACCCCCTGTCCTGCTGCACCGTCGGGGTTCTGGGTAAGAGCAGGGAAGGAAGAACCTGGAGGGCAAAGTGGGGCTGCTGACAAAGAGATTGTGGATTTCAAATGTGAGATCAAGGGTTTGGATTATCTTCCTCTTGCTATTAATTTCTCTTTTGAAATAATTCCAGTCCCCCCCAGCTACAAAACACTGAGTAAGAAAATATCCAGCAAGGAATGCAGGGAGTCGTCAGTGGTGTAGGTCTGAAGGGGTGCAGAGGTGGGACAGCGCTGAAGGGCTTCGATCCCTGAGCAGCAGCTCAAGGCTGGAAACAGAACTGATGCCCTGAAGGTGTGACTGAGTATGGGGGAGAAACCCAGGAGGATTTCAAGTCCTGGTTTTCCCCCAGTAGCTTGGCCGGGCCCGTGTTTGGGATTCAGTGTGGGAATGATGCTGATAGCACTCGGGTAGTTTGTGTTTAGACCAAGGACTTGGCAGATTCCCAGGCTCTGCCAGGGAGCAGAGGGAGGGAACAGGGCCAGGACAGGGGCCCCGAACTGGCCAGAGGGATATTCCACACCCCAGAGTGCCATTCCCAGTTTATAAACTGGGGGGCGGGCTGGGAGCTGCAGTCGCTGCCGGGGGTGGTCAGTGGGTGATTGTGCATAACTTGTTTCTTTTGGGCTTTGCTCCTCTCTCCCTTTGCTTTTTAAAAACAATAATAAAAAAGAAATAATAATAAAACCAATAATAGTTTTAAGTATTAAATTAAATTTAATTAACGAGTCCTTATCTCAACCCACAAGTTTTACTTTTTTTCCCCCCTTCCTTCCCTCCCATCCCACCGGCCAGGGCAGGGAGTGAATGGTTGTGGGATGTTCTGGGTGGGGTTAAACCCAGACAATTAACCCTGAGAGGGAAAAGCTTTGAGACAAAGAGACCAATTGGGTCAGTATTTGAGCAGTTAAAACCCGTGTACTTGAGCAGTTAAAAAACGTGAAATGGGGGTAAGGTACAGAATCGAGAGGGAGAAAATGGGTGATAAAGATGATGGTTGGGTGGGACAGAATTAATTTAGAAGGAAGATAGTGCAGATAAACACCAGAGGATGTTTGGAGTTGGCCGGGAACCAAAGCCTGCTCGGTGCCTCTCCCACTGATTCCTCATGTTAACCCCGGAATGTCCGGGTACAAGGGGGGGGTGTTAAAAATCAAGCTCCTTTAGTGCAGAACACAACCCAGGATTAGAGTAACGACACTGGATGTCTCAGCCGGGGGAGAGAAATGTCTGCCCCTGGTCCATAACAGAACCCACAGGTGGAGGTGTCACAGAATCCCAGGATATGCTGAGTTGGGAGGGACCCACAAGGATCATGGAGTCCAACCCTAGGCCCTGCACAGGACACGCCAAGAGTCACCCCGTGAGCCTGAGGGTGCCGTGGTCTCCCAGTCTCTACAGAAGGTGCTCCTGCCCTGCTCGCCTTTCCCTCCCCAGCCCCCTCAGCTCTCCCTGCACTCACCGGCTCCAGGTGCTGCAGTCCCGAGGGATTCCCGGCCTGCCGAGGGTCTCCCGGCATTGAGCTGTTCCTCCTCCCCAAGGCATCGTTGGGCTCCTGTTCCAGAACTCTGGGTTTTTTCTGTGCCTCCTCTCAGAGGGGAAAGGCCAAGAGCAAAGGAGGGGGAGAGGGGAATAAACCAGTGGCGGGATCAGAGAAGAACAATAAGTCATATCAAGGTTCTGGAAATGGGCAGGAGAAATACAGGGCAGGAGTATTGTCCCAGACCTTGGCTGTCTCCGCTGTCCTGGGCCAGGATGGAATCTCTACAACAAGAGCAGAAAAGCCAAGGCACAGATGGAACAGGACCTGGCAAAGGACACGGGTCGGAATGGAAAAACCAAGGAGAGTTTACGCTCCCAATAAACGAGAAGGGAGAGCTGGTGACAACAGATGGAGAACTAGAGCTGTTCAGCCTGGAGAAAAGAAGCTCCAGAGAGACCCGAGATCCCCTTTCAGTGTCAAAAGGGGGGTTATAAAAGAGGGAGAGGGACTTTTTACACAGACAGACACTGACAGGACAAGGCGGGGAATGGTTTTAAACTAAAAGAGGAGATTTGGATGTTAGAAAGAAATTTCCCTGTGAGGGTGGGGAGGCCCTGGCACAAGTTGCCCAGAGGAGCTGTGGCTGCCCCTGGATCCCTGCAAGTGTCCAAGGGCAGGTTGGACGGGGCTTGGAGCAACCTGGGCTGGTGGAAGGTGTCCCTGCCCACGGCAGGGGGTGGAACAGGATGGGCTTTGTTGTGGGTTTACCAGCCCCTCCCCCCGGGTTGAAAAATAGTTAATTCCAGGTAGATTTTCAGAGCAAAGCCAATCACAAGTTTTAGTAACACTTCTGCCAATGACATATTTAAGAAAACGGAAGAGAAGCTTTTGGGCAGAAGAAATTCCAGCCCGGAGGAGAGCGGAGGAGAACAAGAGACACCAATGGAGCCTCCAAGGTCAGTGTAGCAGGAGGGGGGAGGAGAGGCCTGGGGGGGCAGGGGCCCTGTCTCCTCTTCCAGCAGGGGAAAAAACTTAAAAACTAAAACCCCTGCCATCTGTAGAAGATTATTTGGAGTGAGGAGACCCTCCTGCAGCTCCTGGAAGAGCCTGTGCTGGAGCAGAGGAGTGCACGGAGGAAGCTGTAACTCCATGGGAGGCCTAAGATGAAACAGAGTCTGGCTGGAGACCTGTGGCCCTTGGAGAGAGAAACCTACGCTGGAGCAAGTGTCCCGGGTAGGACTTGTGGTCCCAGTGAGGGATTTATGCTGCTGTAATTCATTTGTGACNAACAGGGGATGGACTCGATGCCATTATCCCCTGCAACAGGGGTGAAGACCCTGGTGCAGCAAGTTGTCCCCTTGCAGTCCATGGAGGACCTCACAGGGCCCGGGTACTCCCCAGCCTCCAGTCCTGGCCCGGCAGGGAGGGGCAGGGACAGTCCTGAGGTCGATGTGCAGCAGAGAGAGAGAGAGAGAGAGAGATTTCCAGCTACGGTCGATTGGAGCTGTCGCCCCAGAGATAATAGAAGAAAACTTTCAAGTGCTGCAAAATTGATTTAGAGGAACTGTAACCCTGAAAGTAGAGAAGAGACTTCTCCTGGACTGATACAGGGGGGAGGGATAATTTTGTAAATACATAAAATTTTCTTCATAAGAAAACCTAGTTAGAATTATTGTATATATTATTCTTTAGTTTTTATCCTGCCGGTAATAAATTTAATATTATTCCCCACATCAAGTCTCTTTTGTCTGTATAAAACTTCTCTCATCTTACAGCAATTGTGTAAAAGGTTTGAAAAAAAATTGGTCCAGAGTAAACCCACGACAGGCTTTAATGTCCCTTCCAACCCAAACCAGTCTCTGTGTGACTCTGCATCCCATCAGCTCCTGCCAAGGGACACATCTGTCTCCAGGAAATGGGGGGAAAGCTCCAGTGATGCACAACCTGCCCAGCACAGGAGACTGAGGGTCTAACACAGGAACAGGTCACATCAAACTTCTCCCTCTGTCACTCTGGAGGCGCCCTGGGACACACTTTAAAAATATTCTGTGGTAAATACAATACACCCAGAGGGAGACAAGAGCCTGGTGATGGATATCGGGATTTTAAACATTCCTAGTGGAGGAGGGTCACTCTGGGGTTTGCACCCTGCATTCCCAAGGCACTGGAGGAACACCAAAGCCATGGGCTTCCTGCCCTTCCCAGGCAGGGGCACATGGAGGATGTGCCCAGGATAAGGGATTTCAGTTCTCTGGGATATGGGATCTTAGTTCTCTGGGATATGGGATTTCAGCTCTGAGAGCTCTGTCTCAGGTTGGCTGCACCCACCCTACCACACAAACCCCTTCTCACGGTCCCTATTCCCCAGTTCTTGTCAGCTGGGGATGTCTGAAGTCACAACCATGACCTTCCAAGCCCACCTGGTCCTTTCCAGAAGGGCTGGGCTACTGGATTCCCCCAGGGCTGGGTAATAATGTCCATCCTGGGAGCAGGAGCACCTGGAGCTCATCCCCTCCCAGGACAGACCAGGGTGAGCCCCAGGGAGGAGCAGCAGCCCCAGGCCCAGTGAGGCTTTCACCCACTGGCAATTGAAGGAGCTTGGGGTAATGGGGCCCAGTGATGGCATTTACCTGTAAAATTGTAGTGCTCTGGCCCCCAAATCCTGCAAATAAACCACTCCTGCCAGACCAGAAACAATCACAGCTGGCATTTGTCACCACTTCCATTCCAAGTGACAAAAAATAACTGAAGTCAAGGTGGCCAGGAGAGCTCCCTGTGTAAGCACTTACTGACTCACAAGAAAAGCAGTCCCAGAACACTTAAAATGTTTTTATTCTAAATTGCCAACAAGAACCTTGACAGAACTTGACAGAATTTTAAAAGAATCCCAATTTTGCACATTCCAGTCAACATGTATTATTTTATAGTGGTAGGACACAGAAGGTGAACATCCAGTCTTTAGAGGAAAGTGGAAAGGCATTGTCTCTTGGCAGACAAACACCATGTCTGGCTTCTTAGTTGTGTTCTACATTTAGATCAAAATTTGTACCTTAGGAATACACTGCTTGATATGAACAACTGCAATATCCTAAACACGGATTTTTAGTGATTTAAACCATTCCTACCCCCTCCCTCCCCACCCTTCAACACAGAACAGGGACCTGAGAGCTCTCAAACATGTTTGAAGCGTTAGAAAACTACAAAACTCTGATGGAAACCAGACGAGCACCTCAGGGCCCTCCTGAAACCTCCCGTTTGGAGTTGTGTGCGCTGCAGAGGGTTCCCTGTTATGGAAGGACTGGAAGCACCTCACACACAGGAGACAGCTGAGGCCTGAAGTGACAGAAGCTGTAAGAGAGGAGCTGCAAAGGTGAGCTCAGGATACTCTCAAGGCAGTCTCTGTAAATGATGTGGTTTAAAACACGTTTAAAACCTGACCCTTCCATGCCCTGATGGACAAACTCGGACTTCAACAAGATAAAAACAGAGATCATGGGCAGAAAAACCATTTCCCAGTTTGGTTGCTCCAAATGATTTTAATTAGCCAATGTGGAGAAAACCTCAGCACTGACTTTGTGCTCTCCAGGCTGGAACAGGCCCTCAAACATGACCCCAGGAGCCCCAGCTGGTCAGAGCTCACTGCAGGGACTTTGTGCAGCTCCCCAGCAAACCACCAAAACTCCTCCCAAACAGCCAGCAGAAGGTCCACAGAAATCACTCCAGGCACCACATAATCCTGAGAACAGCAAGGTGCTTAGGGCACAGGGCAGGAATTCCCGGAAACTGCTGTTGGGTGGCTCCTGACTTCCATGGAAATGGGAGTGTGACAGTTCCTGCAGAGGCCTGAGCTCACTCAGACCTGCAGGACACTCCCCCTCCCACACCTGCACGCCTGTGTTTTAGCCCCCAGCTCCCAGGGTACTCCTCTCCACGGGCACACACTTGTTTTAAGGCATCAAGCAACGGGACAAGTTTCTGGGGAGTGTTTTCAGCCCCCCCCAACTGTTCTGTTTCCCACCATCACTTCTGTTAGGAACCTAATCCCACCCAACCTCCCCTACTTAAAATCACCCCTTTCTTCAACCCCCACTCCTTAAAACCCATAACCCCTTCCAAAGGGTTCTGCTGCTGTTTCCCAATCTCTGGAGCAAACAAAAAGAGCTTCCTACATCATCACCTGCTATTTGACAAGTAGAACAACAGAGACTTGCCAATTCCTGTGTTTTTCCTGTTCAAGGGGTGTTAACAGGACCTGGGTTTGAGCAGGAGAGGTTTCTGAGTCCCTGTAAATTTATCAGTCTATTTATTTAATAAAGTAACCAAAACCTTCAATATACCCATTTAAGGTAAATTAAAAAAAATCGCTTGGGGAAAACATCTGGCAACCAAGGACAGTTTCACATGTCCAAATGTGGCAAGAAACATGTTATGCAGCAAAAGCCAAGTGTAGAGAGTCCTGCCACCAGGTCCAGAGCAGCTCTGACATCCACAGGAGCTCTCCTGTCCCAGACAGGGAGGCACTTCCCGCTGGGAAAACACCTTCCGAAGGGATGAGATGTTAATACTCTGAATTCTGGAAAGAACAAGATACATTTTTTGCATGAGATGGTGGAAGACACAACAATTTCCCCCACTCCCCCAAGGGACAGTGGCCCTTGCAGAGGCAGCACTTGTCCCCTTGGCAACAAGGTTTATGTACAAGTGGCACTTGAATCTGCTTTGGCAGAGTCAGCCCAGCCCTGAGGTGACGGCAGAGCCCCTGCCTGTGCCGGAACCCTGCCTGCAGTGCCCTCAGAGCCCTGCCTGCAGCTGCTCCCACTGGGAATCAGCACAATCATTTCTCTAAGTATCTTTAGCTGCTGCTGTGTTGCTACTGGCAAGTACCAGTCTGATTTCAGCACTGGCCACTTCCACACAGGGAGCTCCTTCCCAGGTGGACTTTGAGAGCTCTTCCCCCCAGTAGTGCTGGTTTAAGCAGCCCCAGTTCTGGCTTAGCTGGGCCTGACAGTGAGCAGAGCACAAAGCAAGGAAAGTTTGGTTTGAGTCAGGGGGAGGGTGCAGGGTGAAAGGGGATGATGGAGGTGGTGTGGAGGGGCTTGTTTAGAGAGACAGAGCAAACATGGCCAGGGAGTGGCGCTGCCTTTACTTGGATCACAGGAATGGAGGGCTGGGAAGGACAAGGAAGAGAGAACACACAGGATGCTCCCAAGAGAGCACACAGAAGGTGACCCAAGCAGCAGATTCTCCCAGAAGCTGCTCTCAAGAGGCAGGTGTTCAATACAACCCCTCCTGTCCAGAAGCAGCAGAGACTGCAGGAGCTGTGCCAGCTGTGGGTGACACGGTCAGTACTCACAGCCCTGCAGGACACGGCGTACGGGAGCGTCTCGGGGGCCCTCATCCTCGAGGGCAGGGAGTTGGTTTGGTCACTGATGGGGCTGCAATTGAGACACTTTGGTTACTCCTCACAAATGCACTGGGTCACACCTCTGCACCTCCCTACAGCACAGCTGGGGGGATGATGCTGATGACAGCTGTCTATGCTCCAAACACTCAAAAGGTTTTCCAAAAAGTCCCAGAGGTAGAAGCAGACAGTGCTGCTGTGAGTCCTGATGGAAGGGGGAGGACATCAGGGGTGAGCTCACACAGAACTTGGAGCTGCCCCGGGCAGGACTTTGCTGAACCTAAAAGGAACCCACTGTCAGATGAACCTTGAAATATCTCTGGCAGCTCTGGTGGTTCCACCACATTCCACACCCAGCCCATGATCCCGATCCACTGGTGGAGCAGTGAAACCAGCCACAGCAGCTCCTCCCAGTTCCCAGCTGGGCACTGAGCTCTGAGCTCCCCCAGCCCAAGCTTTGCAAGAGGTAGGAGGGGAGGATTCTGCAAACACAGGGCCCAACACCAGCACACCTGGCCAGGCCCCAGGATCCCACCTGCCAGGCTCCAGGAGCTCCCAAGGACTCACAGGGACCACAAGGCACCAGCACCTTTCTCCCCTGCACGCTGGCCAGACATCCATCAGTTCCTGCACACAGGACAGGAAGAGCACCCTGCCACAGGCACACAGGAGCAGGACCTGTGCTCCTGAGGGCTTCCTTCTCTGGGACAGACTAGGCTTAGGAGAAAGCAGGTCCCACTGAGCCACCAGCCCAAAACACTGTCCAGCATCCCTCCTCCCAGGGTTGTACAGCAGCAAAGGCAGCTCCTGCCCAGCCACCACGGCAGGGCTGGGAGGGGGCTGCAATGTTCCTCTAAACAAACACGGGGTTGTTTGCAATCAAACCTGCATTCCCTACCTGTTTATGGCAGAGTTGGGCACACCCCAAACAAAAGTAGACTTTGGTATCTCCGACACTTCTGTGAAGGGAAACAGATGTTGTGGCTCAGAACCAAGAAACCCCAGCAACCACCACCAGATCATTGGCTTAAATGGTTTCCCACTGCCAGAGGGCAGGGCTAGACCGGGAATCAGGAGAAAATCTCTCCCTGTGAGGGTGGGGAGGCCCTGGCACAGGTTGCTCAGAGATGCTGTGGCTGCCCCATCCCTGGAAGTGTCCAAGGCCAGGTTGGACGGGACTTGGAGCAACCTGGGCTGGTGGAAGGTGTCCCTGCCCATGGCAGAGGGTGGGACTGGGTGGGTTTTAAGGTCCCTTCTGACCCAAACCATTGTGGGATTCTGTGATCAGGAATCTCTGTCATATTTCTACAAGTTCAAGAGGGAGGAGAAGTTGATCTGTGATGGATGTGTCTGCTGCCATTTCATGAGGAACTCAAAGTTATCATGTTTCCACTGCCATCACTGTACACAGGGGACAAAAGCTTCGATGGGAGGAGGGGATGCCTGGAAATCCCTCTCCATGGCAGCATCTTGGACTGTTCTCCAGAGCAAGACAAGCTTGCTGTGGGGAGAGATCCATGTTTTTAGGAATGTGCATAACCAAGGTGTCCTAGAAGGGAGACCTGAGTGAGCAGCATTCCTGGCCTCCTGGAGGACAGGACCAGGGAGGAGGCAGCAGGTCCTCACCTGTTTCCCAGTCTTCATCACATGGAGGTGCCTGCCACGTGCTCCCATCCTTCACCTGCTCCTGTGGGGGCTCACAGCACCCACTCACTGCGGGGAGAGAGAAAACACAGTGACCACCAGCCCTTAAATCCACTGAAGCTCTGGCCTGAGCTGTGAAACACCTCTTGGCTGTAGAGGAAGCCCTGCCCAACGCAAACAGGTTGGGGACAGCCAGGGACTGAGCTGAAATCCAGCAACTCTGAGTTTGCCTTTTTCAAGGAACAAAAGAAGACTCTGCTCCCTGGAACTCTGAGCAGGAACGCTGGAGCGAGGGGGAAAGCTGTTGCAATGGATGCAGGCACCACTGCTGGCCTCAGTGCAGCTCTGCAGAACATATAAACCTTCTGTCTGCTCCTCAGTGTGGCAGGAGTTAGAGGGAGATCAGCTCTGAAGGAAGAAGGGGCCATCCCTGTGGTCATTAAAGCATCCCAGCTCCTGCCAGAGGCACTTCCTGCATGGTTTTTGGTAAAACCTTTCTATTCAACAAGCCTGGTAACAAAATACGTGCCAGGCCTACCCAGAGCATCTCGAGAAACTGCCTAAGAAACCCAAGCAAATAAGATAAACTTTCTCCAAGGCTGCTTTGTCACACAGAACTACAGACAACACTTTGAATCCCACTTTTTGGTTGTTCCACAATTCATTCTTACACCAAGAAGCCTCAGTCCCCAGGGTGAGCAGACCCCTGGGAGCAGGGGGGTTCTCTCACCTACGTCTTGCTCCATGAGGGCTTGGTCGCTGCACTTCATGATGTGGTCGCTGAGGTCGCCCCGAGGCACGAGGTGCCGAGCGTTGAACGGGCACGTGGCCAATTTCTTTGCAATTTCTGGGTTGCTCTGGACAAGGGAAAACTCAAAATCATCTGCCACATCACCTGTAAGTTCACTTCTCTCTTGTTAACCCATAGGGCAAAAAAGCCACTGGGATATTTGTCGTGTTGCTTTAAAAAAAGATAAGCCTGAACAAGAAACCCCGATGTCAGACACTCCCTAAAACCCCCTGGGGATTGTTATTCCAAACACACTTCACTGAGCCACCTCTGACTGATGGGGAACAAACTCTCAGCAAACTCCCTCCAGTTTTCTGGTGGCAGGGCTGCAAGGGGTTTCAAGCACAAATTTTAAAAGCATCAGGTGAGAGACATTAGGCAAAGGGTAACCCAATCAGATGTACTTAAATAAGCACTCCCTAAACCTTTCAGAACAGCCAAGGGGTTGGCAATTTCCACCTGGATTCCCATTCAACAACTTTACCCCAAGCACTAGTTCTAGTGGCAGAGCTCAGCTGTGACTACAGTAAATTATCTCCTCCAAGTGATAGAGGCTTTACTGAGAAAAACAGGCTGGGAGAGCTGGGGGGGTTCACCTGGAGAAGAGAAGGCTCTGGGGAGACCTGAGAGCCCCTTCCAGGGCCTAAAGGGGCTCCAGAAGAGCTGGAGAGGGACTGGGGACAAGGAAGGGAAGGACAGGATAAGGGGGAATGGCTTCCTACTGCCAGGGGGCAGGGTCAGATTGGATATTGGGAAGGAATTCTTGGCTGGGAGGGTGGGGAGGCCCTGGCACAGGTTGCCCAGAGGAGCTGTGGCTGCCCCTGGATCCCTGGAAGTGTCCAAGGCCAGGTTGGACGGGGCTTGGAGCAACCTGGGCTGGTGGAAGGTGTCCCTGCCCATGGCAGAGGGTGGGACTGAACAGGCTTCAAGGTCCCTTCCAACCCAAACCATTCCATAATTGCAGGATTCTAACACAGTTCAAGCCAAGAGTATCCAACCTGCTCTGTTTGCAGTGTCCCTTTGGGGCAGGGCTGTGTCCTGCACAGAGCAAGGGGGGCCTGAGGGAAGGGGAGGCATTAATTGGATTTTATGCATAAGGTATGCAAAGGAAATTCAACCAACCTGTGCCAAGCGGAAGGGACAATCTCCACCCACATGCTTACCACTGTGGCATCTTCAGATGGATAACCCAAAGCCCTTCTTCTGACAAGTACTCAGACACCAACCGTGTCTGCTTGGTGATCGCTGTCTCACCTCATCCTCCTAACCAGGAAACTTGTCAAAACTCTCTGCTCATTAGTCAGGAAACACCAGGACAAAACCAACCTGCTTCAACATTTACAGTGTTCACCCAGCTCACATGCATACTCTTGCCAAAATCTGCAGGGGCTCAACAGGGAAAATTTCAGCCCTTCTGAATGCTTGGTACTTGCCACTTACCTCTGCCCCCACTTCCACTGGTTAATGAATATTTTTAAGGCTCTAGTTCCACCAAAACGATTGAATTGTATTGATACCAGGACACACAGCCTACAACTGCACCTTAACTGGAAGGCACAGCACTGCTGCACTGTCTTAAAAACACAATGGCAAACCTAAAAAGGGACAATCAGGTTTCCAAAGGTCGCAGGAAAACCCCAAATCTCAGGAAGGTTTAAAGAAACCCAACCATGAGGACAACAGAGAAGAAATGCATCCTGTGAAATGAGTTGGATTCAAATTCCAGATAAAAGACAGAGAGGGGAATAAACCTCCCCCAGATATGCCGAGCCCGGGATATGCAGTTTGGGCCAGACGCCCATGAAATAGTTATTAGCAAAACAAAACTCCCCAGCCCTGCTGTGCAGCTGCATTCCCAGCACTGGAAGAATAAACTGCAACATCCCAGACCTTCTGCTCTGAGGAGCCAAGGGAGGTGCACAGAACTGTGACTGAGTCTTCTCTCCAAATGAAAGTGGAAAAATGTCTCTGACCTCCCTGTGAGCTGCTGGAAGAGACCAGAATCTGAACTAACCACGAGGGATCTCTGTCTGCTTCCAACAGAGCCAGACTGGTCTTGTGTGAATTAATGGGTGCCTGAAGCTGTTACTGAACAAATCATGAAGTTCTGTGAAAAGAAGGCTAAACAAGGCTGTTGGTCAGGAGCTGCAGCAGGAATGAGAACACACAGGGCACGTTTCCATGCCCAGAATCCCCCAGCCCCTGCCCAGCCCAGCTCACCTCCTTACACTTCACCAGGTGGTAGGGAAAGCGGCAGGCTCGGATCTGATGCTGTTTGACAAAGGGACACTGGATCAACCTCTCTGGGTCCAACAGATCTGATGGCACAGAAGAGAGGGAAAAGCACCTGGTTACAAAGACAGGAATCACTGACACGGTGAAGTGGGGAAAAACCCCAGCCCACCACGTCAGGGTTGTGGTCTGAGAGTCAAACCAGTTGCTCTTAGTTTGAAACCACTCATTAAGGCAGGTACCTGATTTGCATAATCAAATTAATTAAATGTGGAGTTTTCATGACTGGAACACCAGTCAAAACAGAGGAGACTCAGTAGGACTGAGTGTAACAGCTAATTCAGTTCCCTTATTAGGTAGGAAAGCACCCTAACTCCAAGGGAAAGCCAGGGGCACTTTTCCAGCTCTCCTAGAGCAGAATCAGTGGGATCACAACATAGCCACCAGCACCTTCAGGAGCTGAACTAAATTTTTTTCCATCAACAGCTCATTTTGCTGGAGGAAGAACAGAAAGCAACTGAGTTTCATTTCAGAGGGAGCCCAACGTGGTGCAGGTGACTCAGAACGAAGTTTTTAATACGGCGTGTAATAATTTAGGAGCTGAGGAGTTACTAAACCAGCAAAACCACTGAAGAATCAAGGCACTGAACAGTGAAGCAGTGTGACTCCACACATATTTTTTTGTCCATGAAATATATTAAAACGTAACTATTAATGAAACCTCACACTTTCCATATTCTCAGTGAGGAGGAGGCAGCCAGAAGGAGACACGAGTCCCCATTACTGCCTGGGGGTCTGTCTGTGGTGCACAACACCGGGGAGCCAGACCAGGCTGCTCCATTCTTTCTGGTCTGCCAGTCTTGTCGCTCAGGCTTCTAAGACATTTAGGATTTAATTATGCAGGAGGTAAAACAGCTCTAAGTTTCCATGTGGGCTGTGCTGCTGCCTCTGAGCACCTCAGCCCCTTCAGCTCCTCAGGGCAGCTGAAAACCAAACTGCCTTTGCACTGGCCCAGCTGCCCCTGGAAGAGCATCCACGAGTGGCATTGCCACCGAAAAATAAAATAAAAGTAAAAAAATAAAACTCTCTAACACCGTAATTTCAGTATTAGAAAGCAGGTGTTTATTTTGGCACAGGGTGCTGGGGGGGATGCTCCTCCTAACACACCATTTTATATCTATGGAACTAATACATATGCATCAGAAGTCATAGATACGTGCTAAACATTCTCGAGAATTCTTTCACATATTTAAATCACTTCTCGCAACTCAGTTACATTAGAGTAGGGGTCGTTGGGGAACATCCCGTTCCTCAAATTACCCTTTTCTGCTCACCAGCCTCCTAAGCACAGTTTTTTCTCCTTAGATATATTCCAACTGTGTGTTCCGGCCAAGAAACACCGTCTTATCAGCCTCGCTCGAGTCACAGCCTTTGTTCCCACGGCTGAAATAGCCACTCGTACACATTAACCGCTGACATATACATATCTGATATCAGATATACGTTATTTATCGCTGATAAACAACCACAGGATCGAGCACTGTCTGCTAAAGGAATTCACAAGACTAAGTTTGGCACAGTCCTTATTCCCGGGACTAAAATACCACTGATAGATAGATGTATGATATCACATATATATTACTTATCACTGATAATCACAGGATTAGGTACTGTCTGTTAAAGCTAAAGGAATCCACAAGACTGAGCAGTGTTTGTCACAGATTGTTCCAGGTTTCTCTCTCTGAACTGGCTCCACACCAGATCTGACCGAGTGCGCTGGGGGTGAAGGGAAGGGGACACAGAGCCCTCAGCACATAAACCCAAACCCCAAACAGCACCAGAATCAGCCGGGGCAGGTGAACAGACACCATTTACACCCGGCTGAAGCGAGCAGAGGCAGCACAGCGATGCCCCGTGCACTGGAGTCCTGTCCCCGTCCCCCCGCATGGAAACACATCCACAGCAGCCCCCGACCCGCCCGGGCCGGGAACCCCCGCAGGGAGCGGCGCTGGGACCGCACAGAGCCGCTGCACCGCACCCTTCAGCCGGTCGGACCCCACCGGCACCCGCGGCAATAACCGACGGGGTGAATCCCACCCCGGCTCGGGCACTCGGGTGGGGACAGACGCGGCCCCAGGGGGGACCGCCCGCGCCCTCATAGACCTGTCTGCAGCCGACTCCCCCCGCGTCCCTACCCCCGGCAGACCCCGGGGCTCACCCATGTCCTCCTCCAGCTCCATGGCGGGGCCGTGTGTCCGCTCGGGGCCGAGCTCAGGGTGCGCGGCGCTCCTGCCCGCCCCTCCCCGCCCTCCCCTTCCCGCCGGGCCGTGGTTGCCGGGGCAACGCCGCCATGGCGGCCCGGCCCGGCCCGGGGGTGCGGGCTGTGCAGCCCAAAGGGACGAGTTCGCGGGGGAAGGGGCCGGAGTCAGGGGGCTGTTGCTGTCGGCAAGGAATCCAGAGCTCCCTTGGAAGTGTAAGAAATAAATAAGGTGGT
>VXAY01006792.1:1258308-1269296 GCA_013399855.1 Oxyruncus cristatus | reverse complement strand
GCCCCGCCCCGCCCCGCCCGGGCGCGGTGAGGGAGCGGCGGCCGCCATGGCCTCGCCGCCTCCCGCCCCCCAGTCCTGCTCCCCGCAGTGCCCCTGGCTCCGTGCCACCCCTCCCGGAAACTTTTATACCTCTGGCACAGCCGCCCCCTTCCTCCTCAGCCGCGGGCGGGAAGCGGAGCCGAGGCCGCTCGCCCGTCCGTCCCCCCTCCCACAGCCGAGCCCGGCAGCGAACGTCCCATCTTTGGGCTTTTCCCAGAAATAAAGCGATCGGTTCCCTGCCAGCAAACGGCTCCAGGGACCCGGGCTCCCCCCTCGGATAAGGACAGGGAGTCCCTGGGCAGCGAACAGGAGCAGTCCACGGGGATAACTGACATGGCTGTAGATCTTCCTGTGGGGTTTTTTGGGGGTTCGCTTGTTGGTCTGAGAGGGGAGTATTTGAACCCAAAGGTTATAAAGGATGGCTTCAGCCTCCCGGGTTGTGCGGATTTCAGGAATCCGCCCAGGGCACGACAGCCTTCAGCAACTTGGCTCCAGCTCCCTAATAACTTGTTTTCCCCCACCGTTTCCCAGGTAGTGTGTCCATTCCATGGGATTATCCAGCAGCATCGGGAGGTAACTCCCAGGACAAGTTGATGCAGCCTCTGACTTATCTTCATTTTCCTCCTGTTATTCCTGGGAAAGCCTTTTATGGCTCAGCACAGACATCTCAGACATCCCTCAAACAGCACAGTTTCCCTAAATTCTCACTGCATCACTAGGGCAGCACCAAGCCAAGTGCCTCTTGTGGGGTTTGTATAAATAAATTTGGGTTTAATCACTTTAAAGTGGTTAACCACTTTATTGCCATTTGTAGATGTTAGCAAATATAAAAAGGTACAGATATCCAAGCTGTTAAGAATAAAATAATGATTTCCCCCCCCACACACACACACTACTTCAGTTGCCATGTGGCAAAGTATAAGCAGGAATGAGTATTAGGGGTCAAACACGCTTAAACCACAAGTGAAATATCTGTGAATGCCAATATGGATATGGAAGCATCTCCTGGGGAAAATTACTAGTAGAAAATGAAAAATTCAGAAATTAAATTAAGAGTTCAGTTACATTTTTTTTAATAGAGAAACATAAACAGAGCCCTGAGACCATGTCCTCGGTGGGGTTACATGACTGGGCAAATGCTTAGATCTAAACTGGAACTGCTGCTTCAAGGAGGGAGGGGAGTGTGGCACAAAATATTATGACAAGGGGAGTGCTCCAAGTGAGGATAAGTTGGCATGATGAACAGATGGAGGATTCAATAACAGGAGGTTATTAATACTGCAGTTTGGTATTCTCTACGCTACTTCGTGAAGGGATTCATATGCTTGCTCTTTTTCCTTCCTGATTGTACACAGACCTAACAAACACACACACTGTAGGTAACGCCGGCACACACATCACAAGTTCATGTTTCCTGGGAAAACATCATGGGCTGGGTCCTCAGCTGGTTGTAGCAGGACCAACTGTGTTCCCCTCAGCGGCAGAAAGCTGAGTTGCACCTGCTGAAGGAGAGAGGTTATCAGACCTTGGCTCCCCAGCCGAAAGGTCTCTCTGTCCTGCTCCTTGACAGCTGCCACAAGGCACCTGCTTGACAGAACAAACTGTGCAGACTCTCAGGATGGGAAAGGACACAAAATAACTCAAGCGCAGTTCAAGTTTTCCTTCAGAACACAACGTAATGTTCTTTCTGCCTAAGAAAATCGAGCTTGCTTTCACCCTGAGTTCAGCCCTCCTCTCCTGTATGGCTGTCAGTGGCCTAGTTTTAGACTGGACATGAGAAAATCCAGGAGCAGACCAGCTGACTCCAGCCGAGCCTTCCACTGCCCCCATCCTTTTTGATTCCTACTTTCTCCAGCGTACCTCTGGGTCACCACATATTCAGCCATTTCACAGCTTTTACACTGTGGCTTGAACAGCAACACTACATCTTCCACAAAATCTAACAATCCCCATCCTCTTACTGCATTTGGGCACTGCTGTCACTGCAACCTTTTTTTTTTTTTTTTTTTTTTAACAACTATGTAACACAGCTGAGTGTCTTCTGTGTCTTGCACTAAGAATTACAGCGTTTTTCAAAATCCCCAAACGGTTTCTTGGCTTCTTAAGAGTCAGCTGGAGGAGCACATGTGCTGCAGAGCAGATACATTGTTTTAAGTGTATCTGTTAACAGCCATATGTATTATTTAAGTGCAAGTTTTATTCCCCTCAGAATCTGCAGTCATAAGGGCATGACCTTGGTCTTTCACAAATTAGATACATTAGGGGTTGCTATCTATAGCAGATGTGACTTTGAAGGTACTGAAAGAGGAAGTTTTACTGTTGTATCATCTAAGCAACGAGCCAAGATACATGCTGAATGTTTTCTAAAATGAGTAACGAGGTTTGACAATTTTCTTACAAGAAGATACCGCTATTGTATGCTTACAGATTTTCTTTGGTTTGTCATAGCTGTACGTGCTGGTTCTTTCATGCATGTTTTTGCTTCGCTATCAAACAGACATCACTCACTGTAACAGTTTTTAAAGCCATAAATTTAAAACCTTTATGCATTTTTAATCAAAATGCAAGATTATATTTCAATGGAATATCTTAACTTTTGTCAACAGTAAATCTTCCAGATACTATTAGGAGATCCTAAAAGGGATTTATGTCGGAAGAAAAGAATGATTGGATAAAGAAACCTAACACTTTATCCTAAAATTAGATCTTTTAAATGTATAAGCAAAAGAAGTCAATTCAATTTATTTAAAATCTAGAAAGAAAACTTTGTTTGGATTTAAATACTTCCTTATTTTTTTCACTCAGATCCTGAAAGGCGTTTGTTTATAAAACACAGAGATCATCCTACTCTGATTTTGCAATTGTGTATTTTAATTACAGGGTTTTTTTGTTTGGTTTTTTTTGTTGTTTTGTTTTGGGTTTTTTTAGGTATAACTTCCTCTGTGTGAAACTTCCCATTGTAAGAAGCAAATGGGTTCTGGCTGATGTGAAAGTCATTTAGAAGAAACATTTCAGCAGATTCTGAGTGGGAAATCGAAAAAAAAAGAGTAACTGACTAAAGGGAACCACTTCATCTCTAAGAAATGGTGGTCATCACAAGCATGAAATAAAATAGAGGACCTTTGTCTGCTGTTATAAAGCAGGTTTGCTGAAGGATCAAAGTTGCAGATTAAAGTTGCACTTAATGAACAAGAAGTTTGGCTGTGTCAAACATTCAAAGTCATTTTTGAAATGCCAAATGTGCATTGCTCCTTTCTCGGAATGGAACTGCTCCACCAGCTCTGTGCTGGAAATACCGGCCATACAAAAAGGAAAAAGCTTGTAGTGTGCTGAATGAAGGGAAGAATAAATTCCCTTCAAACCAGTGAACACAAAAAACCCTCTCTCCTCTGATGTTATCTGTATTAAGTGACTAAGAGATTTCCTTCTTGATCTCACCCTCTTCATACAAGTGCTAAAAACACAAAAAAGCAGGGTGGAATTAAGTCCGCTGCATTTTCTGGTTGTCGTGAAATGACAGGTATTACTTTCCATCTGGTCAGGAGGAGTTAACAGACCATTTCCAGGAAGGTCTGTGTTCTAGCTGAAGAGAGAAAGAAGACAGAGATGAACAGCAGAAGAAACCTATCGAGAACCATTAGTGGATGTCAGCCATTGTCCATCTGTTCACAGTGGAATAAATCCAGACCTGAAGGAACAACTGCAACCTGCCCCATATGGCTCCTTCCCTTCTGCGCTGGCAGGGCTTCTTTGGGGATTTGACATTGGATGAGGTAAAGGAGAAGCGGCACAATCTGTGTTCCCAGGGACAAACAGCCAATTAACATGAAAGGACAAAAAGTGGGTTAGTGACCCGGGGAAGGTTTCCTCCTTCTCACCTGTCTGAATTCTTGGAGCTCATTCAGATTGTAAGTTGTACAGATATTGTGCTGAGGCTCCTGCTACTAATGAAATCTTAAAAATTTACCTCTACCTACTAACAAAATCCTCAGTAGGCAAGTGAGACCACTGATCCAGCTGTCTCCCAAGGTGTTAAAGAAGGTGTTTAGAATGTATTACACTCACATTCCATTAAAAATTATAATGCATTGTGCTTTCAACATAATGAACCAGCATAACAACATTCTGCATTTACTTTTATAGAACAGGATTATTGAGTATTAATTTACTTCTCAAGTTTTAAATCAGTCTAGGCCTGGTTATGAAGCAAAGTACTGTTTTTTAGATGATTAAGGGAAGTAGGCAGAGTAGTTATGCAGAGTAGTTATGACGTCTGACTGTCTCTTGAAAATTATAAGGAGAACCAGATACTCTTCATGATGCTCCATTCTGCATGCAAAGAAACAGATCTACATATTAAGGCCAACTGAAGGGATCAAACCCCACAAGTCTGTTGTAGATTCAATAACCTGTTTGGTGGTAGTAATTTCACAGGTAATACGGAGAATAATGAGCCATCCAGTGGCCTAAGAAGAAACAGTGGATGTCCTGAACTAACTTGCTACTGGGGGTGTGTCTTCAGGGCAGCCTGCTGAGAAATCAACAACTGCAAAAAACTGAACTCAGGAGGTACATTCACCTACATGGATTCAAGGGCAGGACACTGCCTACGCCACTTCCACAAGAAAGGAGAGATGCTCAGGCTGGATCTCTGCTCTAGCTCTGAAGCCACAAGCAGTTCAGATTTGCCAGTGTCACTCCAAATATAAGGTGATTATCTGCTTAGAAGAGGGATTAATTATTCTGGCCTGGCCCCATGCTAAAGCAGCAGTGGGGCATCTCTGGGAGATGCTGTATGTTCATACCCATTTGGACTGGCAGGAAGCTGGTGCTCTCTGGGCTGCAATGTCATTTGCACTCCACCTCCTCTTTAGTTCTCTTCTAACACACTTGGCATCTCTTTTTTTTTTAAAAGTTGCACAACAAGTATTCAGGAAAAAAAAGCCATAGTTGTATCAGAGATAGTTTTCAAGTTCCCAAACAATTATATTTGCATTTATGAATGTCATTCATTCACTAGGTGGCAGAGAGAGCATCCTACTTCCTTGTTTGAAACGCACACCACAAAACTGAGGATGCCCTCAGGAAAAATAAAGACAGGTATGAAATCAAAGCAAAATTTCCAAGCATTTACCTGGAGATTTTGCTCTGAAACTAACCATGAAGCTTACCCATCTGAAAAACTAGCATGGATATTAAAGGATGCAAAAAGCAAAACACTGTTACATGAAAATGTCCATTTTCTGCCAAGGACCTTGAGCATGACCACGCAGTAGGATTATATACAGTTATGACATTGAAATAAACTCTCTTGCTTTGTCTTGGGTGATGACAAGTTATCAGGCTTGAATTTCATCCTCTTCCAAACTGAACACTGCTTTGTACCCTCATGAAATACTGCACTACCAGCACTCCACTATCACCTACTGCTAAGATAAGAGAGTGGTTCATTAGTGAGCAAAAAGTGACCTCTAGTGAATCCACCACACCAGCTCTCAAGACAAACAACATCCCCCTGGCAGCCCCCTGCCTGCCCCTGACTGATCACATCCACGTACAACTAAAATCTGATAATGCTACACCCTGACACCACTCAGCAGCAGCACCCCATCCATCAAGCCCTTCAGGTACCTTCAGTAGCTCTCACTGTGAGCAGCAGCTATAGCTAAGGACATCTGAAAACATCTGCATACTGAAAAACCCGCACACACTTGTTTAAACACAATAAAATCTGCCTACAGATTAATGTTAGATAATTTAATGGACTATAATAAAAAATGCAAGCTCATTTAACTCCCTTTATTTTAAAAAGTAGCATATCCAGAAATTTGTAACCAAACAAGAAAAACATTCTATTAAATATGTAAAAATAATGTCGATGATTCGTCCTTTTTACTCTAAGAAAGCAGGAAAATTAGAGGAGACAAAAACAGTAGCGAAGAGATAGGCAGTGAAAATCAATTCCATAGTTACAACATACGGAACAATATACAGGCGAGGCAATCCATAACAGTGAATGGTCGATGATTTCAGAACAGTAAAAAGAAACTAGCAAGGTTTCCTGTATAAAGCACATATCCCATTAGCCACAGAAAAACACATTCCATGTTCTCTGCCTCCATGTACCTCGGGACACACTGATATTTGTAACACTCTCCTAATACGTGTATCATTTTCTAACAAACATTTCACAGGCAGCTATCTAGAGCCTCACCTTTTTCTTCTTTATTAAACCAAAATAGAGACTGCTGCGCAGCTTTTTTACTTCCCCATGCTCAAGACATAAAACTCAACAGCAGAAATCCTTATTCCTGTGCAAGACTCCTAAGACACAATTCAAATCCTAAAGGACATCAGTTTATGGGACAACTTACACAGCGATATGAAAAAAAAAAAATATTGAAAAAACTCCCTTTGTATTGCCGTATAATGCAGACAGAAGCAGCCTGTTATCCCAGCATAAAGGCTGCCTGATCACACTACTTATATTCCTATAACATACAATTTCTCTACAGAAGCAAAGGCGATTCAAAAAGGTGATAATCAGTATCAACAGACTTACTGCTACTTGAGCTGATCTTTATTGCCAAATACCCTGACTTACAGACTAAGGCAGCAGTGAGCATTATGATAGGATGGTATTATTTAAAGATTAATGGATAAACTTTCCAAAGACCTTATCATATTACACGAAGAAAGCGCTGCAGAGAGAGCACATCTCATGAAAATGTTTGCTAAATCACTGTCTTTTTAACGGTTCAACTCTCCTACACAGGAAGACACCATCTGACAGAGATGTTTTGTTCAATTTGTATCACAGCACAGCACAACTGTGGTCCTACAAGTGTCTTCTGGGAACTCCATCATCTCACAACGACCATTACTCCCGACAGCAGAATCACTGGTGCGGTTTAAAGACAGCTATTGTTGTGCCAGGCAGGCGTTGGCAAGGTGGCTGGGCTGATACATCTGCAGTGTTTGTGAGTCACAGTGGTACTGTGCAAAGCCCACACAGAGTTCATCATGAGCTATAAACACAGAATCAGAGAATCCTTTGGGTTGGAAAAGACCTCTGAGATCACTGACTGCAACCATTAACCCAGCGCTGCCAAGGCCACCACTAAACCATGTCCTCAGGTGCCAGGTCTACACGTCTTTTAAATCCCTCCAAGGACAGTGACTCAACCACTGCCCTGGGCAGCCTGTTCCAATGCTTGGCCACCCTTTCCATGAAGAAATTTTTCCTAATATCGAATCTAAACCTCCCCAGAACAACTTGAGGTCGTTTCATCATGACAGTTATTCACAGGGTATCTGATACTGCTTTTGTGTAATGAACTATTATTTTTCACCACACTGATGTGCCACCTGAACTACCAGATCACAAGTAACACAACAAGCATTCAAAAATCTGCAACTGTCATGCAACCAACAATTTTAAAGTTTTCGCTTCCATCACGTAATTCCAGGGAAAATCTTAAGGTATACAAAACCTGTTTTTCCCTTCAAATTCCCCTCGTTTATGTGGGTCTTCTTTAATTCTATGAGCAGCTGAAGAGTCATTGATATCAGCATACTCTTTCATTAATTTATATTATTTTATGTATCTGGAAGAATGATCACAGAGCAGGCTTGCACATCACTTACGCAAGAGGAAAGTTCCGCAGACATAGACAAAAAGGGAAATACTTCCATGCAAACAGATTGGGTTCTTAATTAAAACGATTTGATACGCCTTATGAACAGTGCAAGTTATATCATAGATGATGAAGCTACCTTAGGAAAAATGTACTTTAAATTAACTACTGGAGGCTAAAGACAACTGAGCTGTAATAATAAGTAAATGTATATAGATAGTGTATAAATAATTAATTCGCTTTTCCTGAAAGACCTGGAAACAAATGAGAACACGCTGTGTGTTGCTGTACTGTGCTGATCTCTAACTGAAGTGGCTTCCAAGACCCATGACCCAGAAAGGTTAAAGTTTGTGTCTTTCCCAGAGGCTGCACCTCTATGATTAACATTACAGAGAAACCCACATCAGAAAGAACTATCACAAGAGAGGAATGAACAATAATTCATGGAGATAATAAAAAGTCTAAGGAGGAGAAGAAAAAAAAAAAACGATCCTACCTTGGTTCAACAAGAGTATTTTGAATGTTTTTCCTTTGCAGCAACACAACTGTAACTTTTACTAAATACCAAGTACTGAAAGAGATGATTTTTTTGTTTGTTTCTTGAGGTTTTACAATCACAAGCAGAATTAAGTGTTCCCAGTCTACTCCTGGATCTTTCCTGACAAGAGATTTCCAATTGTACTAATATCTATGGATGTTCTGAGATGTAGACAGATGTCTGTGAGGCCACAGGCTGAGGTCATCAAACTCATCTCATTTGTGACCTAAGCTTAGTCTCTTGGCTCTCTTAAAAAATAAAAGGGGGGAGGGGAGGATGATGGAAAGGACACCAAAGAAACTGTTTGCTAATTTATCTAGAAAATTTTTCTAGTTAATTCTTAAGTTAATAGCAAACACACATTTTGGTAACATATGGCCAAGATGATGCACACTGAGAAGATATATAATATATTTGGTCATCTATCATTAACTGCTCCTCACAGTAATTACTGTTTCTGGCATTATTAGCAGGCAACTGTCTGTTATCTCCTGCACATCTAACCAACTAAATGTGAGTTTTCAAGAACTCACATTTAAATCTCATTTCAAAGGCAGTTTTACAGCACTAAGTGAGCTAAACTGCTTAAATTTATATATATATATATTACATAAATCTTCATTTATCAACAAACAGTTCAATTTCTTGCTTCTTGAAACATTCAGAGAAAAAAGTACCATGCTGATGCTGACATCATTTTGGCTGCTTAAGGGAAGATAAAATTGGGTCTCTCAAAGCTGCAGGCAAAATACTACAATGGATAACAAATATTCCTTGTGTATACATGATTGGAACGGCTGTCTCCATTGGGCACTGACTGTACATTGTGGAGCACAGAATGGATTCAGAAAAGATTTTATTGTTAGAATCAGTTCATATGGACATGCAGTATTCACACAGCTTATTTTACAATCACTGCTACCTGCTCCCTGACCCCACAGACACCCTTTTGCTCAAAACAACCACTGAACCTCTAAAATACTACAAAAATCCACCATCTAAATAAATATAGCACAGGAGTTTCTATTAAAAAAAATCAGAGATACACTGATAGCAAATTTTCTGAATCTTTTTTTCCCTTTGATGGCTGCAGGGCAGTCCAAATTTTTCCATATAATCCACTGTTAGCATCAACACTGTTTCCGTTCTGCCCTTAAAAAAATAGAAAAGGAGAAAAAAGGTTTTGCACAGGAGCATTAGTAGTTCCACTTGCCCTGTGGCAAATGGGGAAAATATGTCAATGTGAATTACTGTACTGTCTCCATGGATCAAGATTTCTCTTAGTGCTTTCAAAATTCCACTAACAGAAACAATTGCTAAGAGCATTTGCTACTTAGCCTGCTATGCTGGAATCAAATAAGACCCTAGGATCAACTAATGCTAAAATATTATCTTCTCTATTGATTTTCTCTCCCTACATTAACTGAGGAAAGAAACAGCTGAATAATTTTAGCTGTAAAGAGCAGTGTATCGCTCTCACAAGGACATCCAAAGAACTTAAATAATCAAGATAATTGCAAAATAGAATTTTGAGCAGCTTACACTTCCAGAAATGTAGGAATATCACAGTATAATTTTACTTCATTCTGACCCAAACAAGTTGCACTATATATTCTACTCAGTGCACAGAGTTACAGTGTGGAATGGAACATCTCTTCTTTACAGAAACCAAGCACACACACACACAGATGCATCAGAAAAAATAGTTCTAACTGTGTGCAGTTGTGCATGCACATTCAGATGCAAAGGAGTGAGCCAAATACTATTAAAGACATTCCAAGTCCATTTTCTCTACTGGAAGGCTACTTTATGGGCGTTTTATTAAATTCTTTTTTATATATCTCTTGCCTAGTACAGGATTATGGTCTCAATTAATTAATAAAATACAATTGTTGAAATTCTTGGGCCATCGGGCAGATCTGGTACGAAAATTTGTTTCTAAAGTTGATCTGGCCAACAAGAAAGGACAACTAATGAAATACAGACACATGTACTTACACACTGTTGATTATTTCTACCAAATAGCAAATTATTTTCATTAGAAAATAATAATCTTAATTCTTGTACTACATTCATCACCAGGATTCATAAACATCTAGGAAATTCATCTAAGGCAACCATGAAGATGCAACAAATTGAAGAATTTTGCAAGGTGTCTGAGTCAACACTACTGACATTCTGGTTTAAAAAGTTAGTGCTACACAAAGCTAAAAATAAAAGATGAAAACAAACACATATTAAAAGGATTATGATCAGTTAGCTTAGGACACAATTGTCAATGAAAAACTCTCTCAGTAGAGATGTTTCTAATGGATATTTGTCATCATCTTCACCAACGATGTGGACACAGATAGAAAATCTTAGCAAAAATGACTGTGAACACCATAAAAAGAATAGTAACTGTCTAAAAAATAATAGCAAAAGCGCAATCACGCAGTCATTTTGGATCACAGATAAATGAAGTAACGAAACATGCTTTAATAAATCCAAGATGGAAAGCTTTGCCATGAGAAAAGACTATTGTCACACTCACAGGGTAGGGAATTAGAGCCTTAGAAGTGATGTGCAATTGTGTGAGCTCCAAGAATCACACCTCAACATGAGGAGGTAATGTTTTCCTTGCAAAAACTGCTAAATTCAACTATGGAGGAAATTTTTGCCATTGTGGACAGGATTACCAACATTAGAAACAGTGAACTGTTGCTGCCAGCTCTGGCATCCACATTCTGCATGGTCCAAAGCGTACAAAAAGAAAAAAATCAATGCTGGGGGGG
>VXAY01006792.1:1221954-1248933 GCA_013399855.1 Oxyruncus cristatus | reverse complement strand
AATAAAGCAAGAAATAAAAAAAAAAAAAAAAAAAAAAAAAAAAAAAAAAAAAAAAATCAAAGACCATCACCACCTTTATAAACCCATTCTGGGTGCTTCCTGCACACAGTGCAGTATGTTCCCAGCAGTGCTGGAAATACCAGCCTCCCTCCAAAAGCCCTTTCCCTTGCCCTCAGTGCCTGGTTTCCACACTGCCAACAGTCAGCATGGCTCTGGAAACAATCTTTAAAATAAGAACTTGGCAAGACAACAATATTTTTAACTGGTCATTTATATGAAAGTGTATTTCTTCAGGTGCTTCACTGGCTGTTTGAAACTAAAAGGGTTATTATACTTTTGCACTGTAACACAAGAAAATCTGGAGACAAGTGAGGGTTGTTTCTGTAGACACACTTTAAAAAAAATGTTCTCCTATAATGACAGAGCAGCTGGAATTCTGCTTCTTTCTTTTGGAGAAAAAAAAAAAAACAAAGAAACTGAAAACTGGCACTTTGTGTCTGATGCAAATTAAGTGGAATAAACAAAATGCATTTTATTTTTTTTATCGAGTCAGCAAATGCAAGAAACCAGATGACCTCTGGAACAAACCCCAATATGTACTTACAAATAACAAGTTTTCACATGATTTTGTTTTACCTATTTAATCCCTACTATCTCTTCACCATCTGTGTGCAGCAAGGTTTTCTTCTGACCAACTGAGTACTGAACATAATAGAGTGGACAGGCTGGCTTACTTGAGGTGGGTGATGACGAACAACTTGGACACCCTGACAAATGAGATAAATGTCCTGGCAGCCACAGCTTATTTGATTATAGGGAAAATTACAGTAAAAAGTAAAATATTGCTGCAATTCACATTTCTCCTCTTTTTATTTTAGTTTTTCTGGTAAGAACAACTTCCCTTAAAAGCAGATGCTATTCTCTTTTACTTAATATGAAAAATGTGTATGTTGAAGCTGCTGTGTGTATAAATACATTTCATGTATTTGAAAATACATTTAATTATTATCGTTATTCTTGAGTCCTGGTGTTGGCCCATAATATTTAGAATGATAGAATATTAGTAGGTGATTAGTCCCAAACTAGTTTTATATAATTTATACGTTTTTATACTAGTTTTACATCACTTTTACATGATGTTTTTAAGGTAACAATTTCAAGTACAACTGTAAATCAAGCTTTGCTTCTCTGTAAATACTGTCTTTAAAACTATTAGGAGAAATTTTGTATATACAATAATTAAATCTGTTTTAGAAGCTGCATTAAAGAGTTCTACTTTCAAGCCAGTATTAAGGTACAACTAAAACTTCTGCTTATCACTGAGACTATAAAATGCCAAACACTACTAAAACAAACTTTCCTTTTTGTTAAATATTTTGAAGAGTACTAGAGTGAGTACTATATTTAGTAATAGTAAAACTCAACAGCTTCTAGAATTTCTTGCAGTGAATGCATGCAAGACTCAACAGCTACAAAACTAAATGTAAACTACAGACTTTGCAGTTGAAGAGACAGCAAAGGTGAATAAGCTTCAAATTTAGATACTTTTTTTTCCCATTTCTAAAAACATTACATCTCACATGCACACAACAATAGTGTGATTCCATTTCTGAGCCCAAGGGGTATATATATGTACAAATTGTACATCTAAGAGACCTGAAGCTTCTGCATGCAGCAGAAGGCACTTATGCTGCAATGGAACCAAAATTAACTTGGAAACCTGCATTTATCGCTGCAAAATCAACCAGCTGAGAAATAGGGTATCTTAAAAATTTTCCAAACAACCTGTTATTATCCCTATTCTAGTAACATCTAAACGTGCCAGATGAAATCACAGCCCCATGGCGTGAGCTCAAAATGAGCAAACGTCTCCCGTTAGAGATGAAGGAGATAAGACAAAGGGGAAAAAAGGCACAGACAGTTGAAGTGACTTGGTTGATGTCAACATATGCATCACTGGCCAAGCCAGTAATATAAAACCAGTGAGCTTTCTACACCAGAACAGTTTGGAATTCGACCCCTTCAGATTGGTATTTACAAAATGACATATCTAGGCATCATATTTACTTGTGCACAGAATCCCCCCTCCTTCCCCACCCCAGACCCCAAGAGGACACTTGTGCAAAAACCAAGAAGCAAAACACTTGATCTGTTCCTTTGGAAACCAACGATAAGATTGGTTTTTATGTTTTTCTTCATTCCTTTCTCCACTCAACTAAAAATAAAAAGTACTTTCATAAAAACAAAGAACAATGACATTTTCTCTGCCTTTCTTGTCCTTTAATCATCATGGCACCGCTCACACAACAATAAACAGAGGCAATTACATTGTCAACCACACCAGCCCGAGAGAAAAAGGCAGGAACAATAAATTTTAGAAGTTCTACTGGTCCGGATAACTTTAGTTTTCTTATTTTCTGGGTGGGCAGTCAGTACTAGGCTGGTCTCTCAGAAAACAGAACAATCCCTTTAAGATCAGTCATATGCAGAGCCCAGAGCCCCAAAGATGTTCCAGTGGAGCAGACTTGGACTTCTGCATTTCACTGCAAAGGGCTCCAGAGAGAAAACAACACTGGTTATGGCACTGCTGTTCCTAAAACCAGCTTCAGGAGGGGAGGATGGAAGAGCACTGGCACAAGAAGCCAGCTGAACTGCCTTCCGAGGGTTCTCGGTACCCGAGTGCCCATCAGAAACCCGACTGCATAGCTGAAAACCATCCCAAAAATTCAGCCATCTTCTTCCAGCTTGCTAAAATGAAAGCACTGCACACTATGGACCTCTCTCAGTTGGCGTCCCGGACTTGTGCATATTTGGAGAGGGATAAAGCGCAAAATTGTTAAAATATAATTTACATCACCAAGAAAGAGAAATAGGAGGAAAAAATGGCCTCTATTTTATCAAACACAAATTTATCTGCAGCCTGACCAAAGCAAATAAAAAAGGATGATGGAATAAAGACGCACATTAAAGATTTAGGAAGCATCTTTAACGCACAAAACTCCATGAAAATCAGACTCGAAGCATGTCAGGGACGACTTAGCAGCAGAACAAGGGGGAAAAGTGGAGCTGCATGTCAGAAGCCCAGACCTCCTGTTTGCCTTCTGTAATTTATGGAAGCCCCCTCCAGCTGATGGGATGTGATAACGTCTCAGAAGAACAGCATTAGGAAGGCCTGAGTAAATCAGTCTTTCCTGTAGCTGATGAAAAAAACTAGAACATGTTACATGTTGAGCTTTAAATGAAGAAAATCTACTGACTTTTCAGTGTGATAAAAATATTACCATATACTGTCACTTTTTTCACTGCCTTCAATTAATTTTTTTCCTCTGTCACATCCAGATAAATGCTGGCCCTCTTTACTCTTCAAGTCTATAAGCTGTTTTTCATTTTTGATATTACAAAGTCTATGTAATATGTGTGTGAAAAAGACTATGATTTAAGAGTAGTGTAATACTTTAAACATGTATTAATTTATAATAACTTCTTCTATTTAATCCCAGACATTTTTTAAAATTAAAAATACATCAAATAAAAATCCATGGGACTCTTGTCCAAAATTGCTCTAACCACACAATAAATCCATCACACAACTATCTTCTTTGTGTGATGGAGTCTGAAACGACTCTGTCACATGCACATATAATTATATATTTCAACCTTATGAGGAATAGTAAAATATGTTGAAAATGAACTTACTACATAACCTTGAGAAACTGTGGCTCTATAAATCTAAACATAAAATGAAGCAAAACACTCGTAATTAAATATGCGAAAGTTAAGCATCAAACCATTAAGTACAGAAATTAAAGTGAAGCTATGAAAGCATCTAAGGAGAAGATACACTATCTGTTAAAAAACCCAGCAGCAGAAAGGTAGTACTTCAAAGTATTTTCCAGTTGTGCTTCTTGACCTGCATTTGAACTCTCTGTTGCTTGTCTTCCTCCGCTCCTGGGAGTCCTCCTTTCCTACAGCTGTCTGGTATCTGCTCTGATTAAAACTAGACAAACTCTTGTCCTCGGTCAGACCAAGGACTCACACAGCCCAGCGTGTCGTCTGTGGCCGTGGCCAAAGGTGATGTCTCAGAACAGCACCAAAATCAGAGTATCCGCACTGTAATATTTTTCCAAATGTCCAACTTGGTGCCCAGGGAGCTCTAAAGCAGGAGCTCGTGGCTGGGGGGGTTACTAACACCTAAGAGATTTCCCTGATGCTTGCCCAAATTGAGCCAGATTAATCTGCAGCTCCATGTCACCACCAAGATGCACCTTCCTCTACCTCAAGCCCCACCGAAGATCTTCGGTCACAATTTACACTCCACTCTTTGAGGCAAAAGAAGGAGAAAGCTGAGCTCTCCTGGTACCCCAGGAGAGTAAGAGGAGAAAACACAGCACCAATTACCTTAATTTAAAACCTAAAATGTGACCCAGATTCTTCAAGCAGAGCAAGTCTAATATTTAATAATAATATCTTAATATTTAAGAAAGATAAATTACCTTGGCAAGTAAGAAGTGATTAGTTCTGGAAACATGCACAGTTAGGCCAGAAATAAGGAGTTTAAACCTTATCTGGTGATCAGGAGGACAGAGTGGGAGGTGCTTTAATTGCACAGATGAAGCACAGCTGAGGCCAAGAAATCAAGTTACAACAGGTTTTTAAAAGTTGAATTATTCACCGCTTACAAGCCTCTCACTGGGGTCTGCATTTTATTTTTCTTTTCATTATCACGCATGTGAACAAGAGGTTAAATAATGGTGAAATTAACTGAGCTTAACGCAATTTTTTTGGAGCAGGACTGTACGCAGATAAAAATCATATAGCCTGAAAGGCCAACTTTAATAATTTTCTACTCTTGGGCTTAAAAGAACCGCAGCACAAGACAACAATCTCTTCACCTGGCAGTAATACACACATAAAAACATAATAAGATGATTCTCTTCCAAAATTTTCTGGCTAGACCACAGTAAATATCCAAAGAGAAAGAAGGTCTGGCTAGAGATGTCTGTGCAGATTGCGATAGTTGCTTATTTGATTTACAAAGAGATTTAACGCTTCACAAGTTAGACGTAAGTGTGGTTGAAAAGCGGGTTTTTTAACCCTGACAGAGGGTTTTACCTCCAGATCTGAGCCCGTTCTTCGTGTAGAGTTTCGCCTCCTCACCCTGCACTCACAGAGCCAAAAAGAAGGTTGTTCACCTCCACAAAGGATGAATGCTGGATTTAAAGAGCCTAAAATCCCAGTGTTAATGTCACAGGTGTTCACAGAGCAAGCTATTAATGTCAAAGATATTGAAAAGAAAATGGTTTAGAGCCCGAAGTATTGAGATGTTTGATTAAGGTTAAGTGGAAAACTCCAGGGCTGGCATCTCAGGTTATGCTTTTCCTACGCATTTGAAAGGTCACATCAGCAGTATCGGATGTTTTAAAGCTCGCAAATACACAACACTGAAATACATTTGTTTGTTAATGTACAGAAGGACTAGGCTACCAAGGGAACTGGAAATCCAAAGCTCAAAATACAGCTTGGAGCAGTCCTCTGCCCTGACCTTCCACCATCCACTCTGTTTGGAGATATTGGAGGATATGACCTTACCTATTGCTCTTCGGTGCCCATGGATCAGATGTCCAAGAGTTTGTTCTGTCCATTTTTTTTGGTCTATCTGGCAGATATAATTTACTTCCGCAATTTCCCAACAGCACCAAGGTCTCCATGCTCACCACTTGCTGGGTAACTCATGCATTCGATTATTTCATCATCAGGGTTTATGCTGGTCTCCCATCGGATTCATTAAATTGCTCCCCTGCTTCAGCATGAAGGATTGGATGGAACGGCGGCTCTGCTCCGCCGTGTACTCACCGAGACTTGTAAAGAGCGTCCATAAAAATGGCAGATTACAAGTCAAAGTTCACATTTTAGAAATGAATGCTTTTAAGAGGAGCTGTTGTACACGTGGGACTCGGAGAGCCATACACCCCCAAATTACTGCAGCTTGCTTCCTTCAAGCAAAAATACCCATCTCTGGAGAATCGCACAGTATTTTTTCCAAGGAAAACTGTGCGCTTGCACATTATAGCGGGATTCAATGGCAATTCAAAGAACAACACCTTTTTTTCCAGCCAAGTGTAGGAAGGAGGTGTGTGCCTATTGCTTTTCCCCCAAGTATTTTCTGGTACACTACTACTTGAAATGCTCTTTCATAAGGAGCACAGCTTAGATATTTTCATACCCGTCAGTGATGGCTGTGGAAATGCACATAAATTTAACAAGACTACAACACAGTTTGCTATTTTTAAAGCAGGAATATTTTATACTGGGGTCTTTTACCACATTAAAACACAATGAAAGCTAGGCAGCTAATTATCTAAGAGGTAACAAAACTTTTAAACAACACACAGATGTTGAGCTGCACTAAAAGGACAATTATTTGCCAAAATCACTGCCAAATTAAAGTTCCTATTTGGAAACTTTCACACACTTGTGTTTGGTGCAGCTGCAGCTGTTTAATTGCACATAAATTTTGTTTTACCCTTTCCGATTGTTATTCAAATGACATTACAGAGCAATTACAGCAGAATGACAATAACGAGTCCGTTAAAAGTTCAAATTGTACAAGATCTGTTTAAATTTAAATTTAAATTCAATAAAGTATTACAATAGTAAAATAAACGGATCTTGCTGTATACACATGAATGTTCTTGTCCTTTCTACATGCAGGTATGTGTATTCAATATCCACATCTATTGCACAGGCACCACCAAGTGTAATTGCCAGCCCTGGCTGCTGTAATTGGGCTGGTGCTCATCTGCAGATGGGCTCATCATGTGGGGAGAAATGGGCGTTTTGTGGGAGCCATTTATTTGATCACCGACTTCCAGATCAAGTGAGACAAGCAGTGGCCAGGGTGCCACTATTTATATATAAATATATAAAAATTCTATACTTTTATATATCTGAATATAAAACATTGCAGACACTTGTGGGTGTCCAGGTAACTCCCACACAACTCTGGACCCTGGTTTTGTCAGGGTCAGCCCTGAACGGGCACATAGCTGGTGTGGATGCTGAGCCTCCCAAGGGCTGATTACCAGGCATTTCATTTAGCTGACTGCACAAATCTTCAGACCACAAAAACTCTGCAGACTTCATCATTTCGGTATTTATACTGCACCTAAATACTCCCAGTGGACTTGATTACCACTTGTACAAAAAATCCCTCTTAAAATTTGGCCTTGGAAATAGATCTGGGGGTTATAAATCAGGGCAACTGAACCAAAATAATGGACACCACCGAAACACATCCTGGCGTAGCATCAATTATGTCCCTAAGGGTTCTCCTTATGAAACTGGGCAGATAAAACAGTTCTGTCTATTGTAAACCTAATGGATTTATGGTTTTTTCAGATGTACAATATCATCAAAGTCCACCTCAAGGGAGCTTATAAAAAGGAGGGAGAGGGACTTTTCATAGAGACAGGGCAAGGGGCACTGGTTTTAAACTGAAAGAGGGCAGGTTTAGCTTAGATTTTAGGAAGAAATTCTTTATTTGGAGGGTGGTGAAGCACCGTAAGATGCTGCCCAGAGATGCCCCATCACTGGTAGTGCCCTGGCTGCTTCAGTGGCAGATTAGCTATTTTTATAAGGTAGCCTGGAAATAAAATGTTTTGCCTGAGCAATACCAACTCATCCCCATCTGACCTGTAAATCTGCCACCTTGAGACTGACGCATCCTTAGTCAAGTAAATACTTACAAAACGCATCATTAAAACAACTGGATTAATCACATCCATACGGGTGAAAACTTTACATTAAGGATAGCTAATCAAATGCCCCAGTCTCTAATTTCTTAAATTCTTATCGCCATTACTGATGTCGAGCCCTTAAGGAGAGATTGCCCATTTCTCCTTCTCGGCTGAAGGGGATTGATGCCCCAGCAGCACAGCTATGAGCTCTCCTCTGCAGTGTGCTACGGGCTACTTTCCCAGCTCATACTCAGATGAATTACCGTTTTTTAAATTGAAATGCTTTAAGAATCATTTTTTTCAGGCTCTGCATAAGTTGGGCAGTATTCCAGTCCCCAAGAAATCCTCTGAAGTCTGCAGATAGCAAATCATTAACATTTTGAAGACTCAGTAAAAATGGAATCAGAAGATTTATCTGCCGAAAATTGGTCAATCTAGTCCACATCCTGACTCTGGAAGTTGTCCAAGCACCTGATGTTTGAAGAGCAAATTTTCTGCAAGTAAGGAAAAAACATATTTATTTCTGACTTTCATTGTGAGTCTTCCTCATACCATCAAAGTGGAGGCTTTTATCACTCCTAAAATTTTCATTTGCATACACTGTCTAATTATTCAATTATAAATTCTAACCTGTTCTATTCTAAATGGGCACTCATGAAGCAGCTACATTTTGTGCACAGTCACTTCCAACACTTGGGCATCAATGCTTTTAGCGATGCTAATAACCAACCAGCTCAAAACCTTCCATCCCTTAGTAAACACACACTTAACACCAAACAAATTTAGATACTTCTTTCCCAACCACTGCAAAATCTCTCTGCCAATTCTATTTGGTATTGTGCTGTTGACATAAAAATATCAGATACCTTAAGGGAAATTGTCCTTCAGGAGCTATAAACTGTTCCCTAGAAGCAAAGAAGACACCTATCTGGAAGCAGGTATTCAGCAAATCAAGAATTACCTGCCAGTTCTGGGCTTCATTTAAAAGGCTTTGTCTGTAATACCATCTGATCTTGAGTCTATCTTGAAAAAATTGGGTACCTCCTATTAATTTCCCTTGAAAGACAGTAAAGGATATAACATCCTTTGGAAGTACATCTTGTCCATTTCTGAAGCTAAACATTTGTTTAGTTTCCTCTTGTGAGAGGGCACTGAGATGGGATACAGCAGTACAGAATGACAAAAATTGGGAAAAGAGGGTAATATATCTATCAACTTTAGGAATCCAGTCTGTAGCCTTGAGATGACGTCAGAGGAAGAGTCAAAGCAAGAAAAACGTTCTTCTCCTGTACAAACCTGCCTTTCTGGGTATTCTCTAAGTAAAGAATACAGCCAAGATTAATATCTAAATTGTTTTCTCTTTTGAGATTCCAGAAATCTGATATACCAGTAAGCTTTTTAAAGTCCCAGCCCAGAAGCAGTCACATCTTTCATGATAAGCACATCCCTCAAAGAACAAAGCAAGCATCAGCTATTTTTTATATATTATGAAATATTATAACCTAGAAGATCCTTTTGTAACAATGTAAACAGAGATGTTCCTTTGCTGTTTGCTCCTCTGTTTCAGAGCTTGAAGAGATACACATATCACTTCCTTCCCCTCATAAATCAGAGATGCCAAATCTCGTATCTCTATACAACAAGCTCAAATATACATTTAGCAGCAGTGTTTCAGGAAGAAGACTCTGATTTTACTAATGAAGCGTGGTCATTAACAACTGTAATTTGTGAGCAAGCTTCAAAAACTCTCTGTGAAGATCCAAGCAGACAAAAGACTACACGATACATAAAAGAACAGTGATTTCACAGGAATCTTGGATTTGTCCACCAGGAGGTCTAGCAGCTCTAGAATGAGCAGTGGTCATTAGGTGTTCATGGAGGAGCACACCTGGTCAGAGACAGGAAGAGGAATACTGTGCTCAGTATCCATCCCAGTGCCACAAATTAAAAAGGAACAAAAAAACCCACAAAACACGAACTGTTTTGAAGCATAATCCTTCAAAATTAAGGTGAAAGAAGCTCCTTTACTGGGAAGGAGGAAGAAATGCTGAGAGAAGAGTTTTATTACTTCTAGTGGATCTGAAAAAAGAGGAGAGCTCACTCTCAACCAGAGCTAATTTCCTGCTCGCTTCCCTCATTTTTCCAGGGTTGTCACAAAGCTGAGTTCTAGACAGCAATGTCTCTTACCTAATGACTTACTGAGTATCCATCCATCGCCAACTAAGTTATCATCTAAGGCAGAGTTATCATCTAATCTAATAAACAGGAAAACATCACAAGGAAGAGAAGGCAACCAGAAATTATGAATACACTTTGATGAGTGACTAACCATCTGAAGTTACTTACAATATTTACATATAAAAAGAGGACTGCACACAGTTTCACAAGTTCATATATTACAAGCTCTGATGTTCCACCCATCTCTCATAAGAACTAATTGAAGGATGGATGAATTTCCCCCTGAGGTACTGGATGGGAGATAAAAGGAAAGTCAAAGTACAGATGGGGCTTACTATGGTTATGGCTAGTGAAAAGAATGCCAACATCCAGCAGACAAGGACATCCAATATGAAGATTCAATTACAGAGAGCAGCTCTCAGTGCCAGGGCACGCCAGCACCCCGCCCTGGGAAGAGAAAGTTGATTCTACACAGGCCACTAGTTTTTAAAAATAAATAAACTGATTTCGGGAAAGGATGGAAGGCAATCAGAATGGCCATTGAAAAACTGGGCGATCAATGAACCATTCTTCAGACCTCCACTGCTTTAAACTGACCGAAATTTCTGGAATAAAAGCCAGACTAACTAAGACAGGTTTGTGGAACTGATGGTTCAGACCTCCAGGATTTCTTCAGAAAATCTCACATGACCACCAGAAAACCACAACTGACTCTTTGTGTGCCTCCTGACATAAAAAACCCACACTTTCTGGTAAAAAAGGCTCAGCTAACATTAGCATTTGTTTCCACTCATTTTGTCATGCTCTCTGCCACACTGCTTGGAGGGGAAGGATATGTAACATTTTTTACAAACTGTCACACGCTTGCAGATCAGTGGGTTAATGTATCAGCCTTTCACCTTTGGAAACCACAGTTCAACAGCCTGAATTACTACGGTAATAAATGTAGTATTGTCTTAGCTCAGTAAGGACTTGTGTTTGAAGAACTGTAACAAAATATTTTTACAACCTTGTGGAAAAGATAAGAAGTTGGCAATTCTCTTTCATGCCACAGATTTCCTGCGTAATCTCAAGCAAGCTAATTAAACCCAGCCTCTGAAAATAACTAGCTAACACTCCAATTTTATTAAGTCTGGTTTAAATAAAACTACTTTCTTTGATAAACTAAACTATGATACGAAATAAGAATAAATCATTTCCATAAATAGGTTCACAGCAGGTAAAATAGGTTACAGGCCAATAAAAGTAAAACTTACATCTAGCTCAGGTAGGAGCTAAAAAAATGTGTTTCTTTTAGGAATAGAGAGAAAAAAACATTGTTAAAAATCATATTTTCAGCTTGAAAACAGTTTTCACATTTCAATAATAAAGCTGTGAAAAAACAGGCCTGTTAAAAAAACAAGCAAGCCCACACTGGGATACCTTACAATTGGTGAGGACTTACTTAGCAGCCCTGTGACAGCTCTATCCAGCAGTCCTTTTGCTCATGGATATGTATCTCCACGAATTTTCACTTCAGATTCAGCCATAACCATAGATACCATAGGGCACAGTGGCCAAAATAACCTTTACAACCAGTATGTTTAAGGGATTTACAATATCGTATCCTCCATCCTTCCCTGAAAGTGGATGGAGGATTAAATTAAATTTAATTTAATATTGATGTATTTTTAAGAACTTGGAGCCCTAGGCAGGATATATTGTTCCTTAAAAGAAAGGCAAAGCCTTCTAAAACCAAGCTCACCGCAAACAAGCGCACAGCCAGATAATTTCCTGCTTTCGTACAACTAAGGGGCACGTTAATTCTTTTACTGTAGTAGGGATTAGAAAAAAAACCCTATTCTATTGATTTTAATGGTGCTGTCACTGTAGCAGAATAATGCTTTTCCAGTATCACTTTGCATTACTGCTTCAACCTCTGATGACAGATGAAAAGTACTGAATCTTCGCCAAAAGCTGAATACGCCATTATCTCCTTTTGCACAGCTGCACAGACATATCCTAATACAGACTGGGGCTTGCTACCATTTTGTTTAGGGCTTAAAAGTAAAATAAAAAAATAAGAAAGACCCCATATCCTAAAGGCGGAAGGCAACCTGAAACTTTGCTCATGGAAGCATGAAAGCACAATTCCTTTGCCAAATGTACGACTCCCTCAGAATGTCACATTACCATACGTGGAGTTAGTAATGGGCAGCTGAACTCTGAAACGTTGTTTGGGTTTTATTCTCTGTTTGTTCCTGCCAGTTCGGCAAATTCCAGAAATGGGATAAATAAATGCATAAAGGTTTATATTAACTCAGTCTAAGTTATAATGTAATCCAGATACTATTGGGAATAGAGGCACCTAAGCCTGAAAGGGACTTTTTGAGTCACTGGCTCTAGTTTTCAACTACCATTCAAACTTAGCTCACATAAGCCCTTGTAAAAACTAGATCTCACTCCATGTTAAAACCAGCTCAGTGTCCAGACCCACTGTGCCTGTCAGAGCATTCACTCATGGTCAGAAGCCTCCCAGCCTCAAGCCTGAAAGCAGTAATTGTCAGTTTACATCAGTTTATTTCTTATGCTAATGCTGGCATTCAGCTGAAGGAACTCCTCGAACTCCCTCCTTCTTTAATTCTCTGATACCCTTGCAGACAGCAAACATACCCATGCTCTCAGTACACAGCTTGCTGTGCTGCCAACCACTCAGCCTGACCTTCCCAGGACACTCCTGACTAACAGATCTTCCCTGCCCTGCCCTGGTATGAATTCTTCATTTGTGCATGTGATGACAGCAGTAACACACGTGGTCTGAAATGGTACAAAAGCCTTATTCAATGGCATTATGACTTTCCTCTCTTTAGTGGAAGTTTCTTACTCCGTGCATTGCACTTGACCTCTCTCATGGCTCCTTTCCATTAGGGGCTGGCAGTTTACCTGCACTCTTTCTCTTCCTATGCCATTTCAAACTGTGGAATAATATGAACTGTGAAACTTAAAGTTTAAAAAAAACCCAAACCAAACAGCAGTCTTCCAGTGCATACCCTTCACAGTGTGAAATTTGAAACCATTTGTATATTACCCATCCTCATCATCTTCCTCCCAGATGTTCTGATGATTTACTAGACATTGGTTATTCTGTCCTACTTCACCATCTCAGCATATTGCATTTAACCACACTTCCTTCAAGATCACTAATGAAAATATTAAATACACAGCAAGACGAATTCACACACCACTAAAAATCCTCTTTCTGCCTTACTTTTCTTTACATCAATTCCTCCATCACATTCACCATTCCTTAAATAATTTTCATCTCCAGTTTCACTAACAATTTCCTGAAGTGAGGCTTATTAAGCACTTCACTGAAGCCCAGGCTGAGCAGAAGTATCAGTCACTTATTTTAGTAAACTCAGACTATGCTTTATGACATTTCTATCTACTAGATCAGAAACTATTTCCTCTAACCCTTTCCAAAGGATGTGAGTGAGGTGCAACTAACAGGTCAGCAGCCCTTTTCATAGGCTTTGCTTCTCCTTTTAAAACCGTGGTTGTATACAAACCATTTTTCAATTAGAAATTGCTGTTTCTCTATCCTCATTGTCACTAGCCATCCTCTCCATCATTATCCTTCTGGGAAAGGAAAGAGGTAGCTTGAGTATAACCAGTCACATTTAATCGCAGCTTCATGCTGAATAAAGATAGTCCCACTTCTGCTTTCCTGACTTTCTTCTATTAACTTCTAGATGTCATTGAAATTTGCTTTTACAAGATGAAGTCAGGGTGACTTTTTGGTTATTCTCTCTTACTAACTACACCTCTAAGATGCCACTTTCTCCTTTCTTGCTCTTGCTTTCCCTGGTTAGCCTGCTCATACATTCCATGGAGGCTGCTCGTTCCCATTCCCCTCCTGCAAGTTGTGTTTCAACCCTCCCGAGCCAGAAAACCTCCACTTAGGTTGAGAACACAAGATATAAGCAAGGTTTATAACTGATCTTCAGATCCTCTACACCTCCAAATTCAAGTCCTCAAGCACTTTGACCCAGCTGACATAACCAAGTTACTCTTTAAAGTTTCTGAGCTTAAGACTTCACATTACTAAGTTCAACACAAATATTCTCTGGTGATATCAGAAAGGCCAGAAGAAATCAAAGCATTGTGGGAGACCCTCAAGTCAAGGGTATGTGCTCGCCCTTATAAATTGCAAAAGAAATGGCAGTCTTATCTTACTAATGAGGATAAAACAAGAATATTAAATTCAGGATGGGATGTATCTACTTAACACAACAGTATTCTGCACAGCTGCTTTGTTAGGGGACTGACACAATTCTTTGCTAAGACAGCAAACAATATTTTCCACAAAACTCATGTGTAACCTGAGCAACTGTTTTCTCTGTTCAGGCTGGGAGGGAAGGAGACCACGGCCTGGGGATCAAATGCCATATAATGAGGGGGAGTATTCAGTGTAGAAAAAAGAAAAAAAAAAAGAAAAAAAAAAAGATAAATTAGCAGAAAATGTAGGAGAGAGAGCCTGAAAAGCAAGACTTTGAGAAGTTTCTCAGTCTTCAGAGGGTCTTTACTAAATTCTAACTCAGCCTGCTGGGATTTGCTGTAGTACAATGAAGCACCAGTCGCAACACAGACAGTCCCTGTGAGGGACTTTTTACAAGGACATGGGGGAATGGCTTAAAACTTAAATAGGGTAGGTTTAAATCAGGTATTAGGAAGAAGTTCTGTACTGTGAGGGTGGTGTGGCACTGGAACAGTTGTCCAGACATGTTGTGGATGCCCCATCCCTGGCAGTGTTCAAGGCCAGGTTGGATGAGGCCCTGAGCAACCAGGGCTAGTGCAAAGTGTCCCTGCCCATGGGGATGAGGTTTAAGGTTCCTTCCAACCCAAACCATTCTGTGATTCTATGATATTTAAGTTGGGTTTCAGTAAGAGGTCTCATGCTAGTTCATCAAGACTGTGCAACTTTTATAAAGGTTGTATAAAGATATATAACTGATCAGTATCACAAAATAACTTTTATAAATGCTGTGACTAAAAGACAGCACTCTCACTTCAGCAGTTGTTCCAGTAATTTCTTTCTCTGTCGTGTAACAGGAGAATAAGAACTAAATTCACAGGCACAGAAGAAAGTGCAGAGTTTGTCATGGTTTATGGATGGAAATCCTACGCTTACGTGTGTTCAGCCACCTGCCTTCAGCAAATTATAGTACAACATGCGCGTATCCACACAGAGCTGCTCCCAGGTTAGCAGCAGTAAAATACCACCCAGTGACGTCTCTGAAGTGGTTTAACACATAGTGTATTAAAATAAATCTGAACAATAGGCTTTAAGTGAAATAAAAAATACCAACAAGCATCCCTTTCTTCATTTAACGCACGAAGCAGACACCTTCCATTCCCAAATGCATATATATAACTCTTTTCTTATCAAACCCTTTCATTCCTCTGAAAATGGTGTCAATATTTCAGTTACATAGTCCTTTCTTTACACCATGAGTCGTCATACAGCTGAAAAGCTGTCCAAAAACTCCCAATGGTTACCACTGACATAGCAGAACAGGTTTACAATTAAACCTTCTCCTTTAGAAAAAGAAAAAGATCACTTTTCCTACTAAAAAAAGTCTTTATTTGACCGCTAATCCTGTTAGCAGCACCCATCTATACAGGTCTTATTCCAGCATGACCAACTCAGCAACCTCATTTTAAACCTTTGTGGGTGATACATCAAAACAGGGGCACACTAAAACTCACCTGCAATGTAATGTTTTCACGTTCAAGTGATGCAGTGATGAATTCCCACTGCAGAGTGGGAATTCAGTGCAGTGAGGCTCCCCAGCTATGCGTGGCTGGGGTGGGGGGCAGTGCTCCCCCTCCCCAAGCTTCCCAAACCCTACAGTTGCTTTATGAAGATGCCGTGGGCACATGGTGCAGAGGCCATGCCAGAGAACACACAAACAGGAAGGATTTTTGGAGCTCAGCTTGGAAGCTCACACTGGCCTCATGGCTGCAAGTCTTCTTGCAGTGTAATACAAAGCACAGAACAAAAAAAGTGAAGATACCACACTGAACTCATCAACTGAGACATTCACAGTACAGCATTTGTACTTCAAATTATCTGAGAGCCAGACTCTTCTGGAAGAGAAAACAGAATCAGTCCTCTCCCATGGGCCTTGTCACACAGAATGTATGGCAGCAAAAAGTGAACGCAAAGAAGTGAAGTCAAGCTGGGTTCTTTTGGGGTGAAATGCTCCAACTTTGCACATAATGACCAAGTGATGCACACCCCTACGGGCAGGAATGGGAGCTAGATTAGACAGACGGGAAACCATGGCACTGGTCAAATATTAAGAAAAAAAAAAAAGTTGGAGGCGCTTCCCCTCCCCCAGCTCGGAATGAATACATTCAGGATATTTTTATCCAACTATTTATCATGCTCTTTTGCTCCATCTGCCGGCTCTGCAGCAACAGGCAATGCATTCCACACCTACTATAGTGAAAATACCAATAAAAAAGGAAGATAAAAACAAGAGTGAAAAAATATTTATCAGGATCAGTCTCATGAAACTTTATCCATACATTGTCTTTGCATTTATAGACAGATGTCTGGTTGTCTTGTCCTTTACTTAAATTGAGTTACTCGAGCTTTTTGGTCACCTATTTTGTCATTTACAGATTTAAGCTACAGAACAATCCTATTGTGAGTATGAAGAATATTCAGAGTTCAAATTCTTTTACTTCTTGATGGTATAGGAAAGAGTGGAAGGATTTTCTTAGAGCTTAGAATCATAGTAAGCCTGCGTACAAACCGCTTATCCATATACAGACTTACATGGATACAGGTACTTATTTCATAAATCAAATTCTATTATGGAATAGGGTCTTTCCAGGCTGTTTTTATTACACCCCTACAGGGAATCATATTCCGCCCCAGAAAAAAAAAATGGGACTGGGTGGGAACTAAAGAGGTCCTTAGTTGATATACTATAATATGTTACCTATAGGAACACCAAAGTGACCCATTTGAAAAATCTCCAGATGCCACCAGCTCCTAAAGCAACTTATTCCAGGTAACACCAGCATTGAAACAAATTTGCTCAACAACTTAATAATTTTAAAGCTACCGCTGAACAGCGTTCCACACTCGGAGTCAGATTAACACGCGAACACGTGGAGTGTCTTTAGGTGGCTGACAGCACACAATTTTGGGGCTTGCAGGAAACCAGAGGTACCCCAGCTTCTGGCACAGGTTTCAACAGGTTAAGATGCACAGTGGAAATGTGTAGGTTCTTTAAATGCTGTTCCCTCTGGCATAAAGGCAGAAGCAAATTAACTGCCATACTGATAACTTCTTGGCCCTTCGAAGTTAAGCATGGACTGCTACCTTTTATTTAAGTCTGGCAATTTGATTTTTCACTTGTCAAAAGCACATATGAATTTGACTAGACAAAAGCCTGGTATGGGTTGAAAATTCTGGTACTCCTGTGAATGAGTGGCAGAGGGAGAATATTCCAGTAATGTTCAAATTTTATCCTTTTTATAATATGGATAAAAAAAGAGATAGGAGATAGAAAAAAGGCAGAATATAAAATCCATTTTGCAATAGGACCTTAACTGAGATACTCATAATTTTTATGATATCAAGCTCAATATTATTCCAAAGTAAGCTCTCCTTGAAATTTGGGACTTGTGGAATAAATCACTACTCTTGCTTGCTCTGCTCAGAAATTTTTCCCAGGTACCTGATCCTTCTCAGAGACAAGGAGCCAAATTACTCAGTGTTTTGGCTTGACATGGTGCTGCCATTCATAACATCTTTATGTTCAAATATGGCTAAAAGTTGAAGTTTCTGATTTTGTATTCAGATCATATTGGTCAGTGCCTTTCTCAAAGGTAGGGGAATGTCTCTTGCATCCTCTGATAGAGCAGTTTAAGATGAGGAAGCTGCCAAATAATGTATAAAAAAATTTTTAGAAAGCAAAACCAAACATTCAGTATTCAAAATTACACTATTAAATGTTTGCACAACTCCAAACTCAAAGTATATGCAGACTCTATAAGGTATCACGCATCTATCTATATGGCAGCTAAACAGTAATAGGGGATGTAAATATAAAGAAATCAGAATTGTGCATCTGTTGTCAGTTTAGTGTGATTTCCGAAGAGACTAAAGTCCCTTAAATTTTATTTTTTAGAAGCTATTACTGAGGAAAATATTATCTGACCTTGACAAATTTTTCTTCCTCAGATTTTTTTTTATAATGTGCCTCATTTTGCACTTTGACAGCTCCCACGTTATTTATTTCTGGTCACGCAAGAACATTACAAATGGAACAATGTTCCAGAGGAGTATACTGAGTATCAGTCAAAACTGACTTGTTTAGTGAGATAACACAGTGTGGATGCAGCAGCACAACAGCAGAACTTGCCTCTTCACGCTGCCTGTTCTTGAGGAACAAAATTGGCTCCATCCAGACGAGCATTCTCGTAGCACCTCATGGTGCAGCTCCAGCACCACGTTCCCAACACCAGCTGTAAATTAAACAAGGAGTGGTGGGGAGGGGTGGGGAACTATGGGTTTGTTTTGATCTGTCCTTTAGAGTCAGGGTAGCAGAGGCTCTGTGCCACCAACCAGGCCACCAGCAATTCTGCACAGGGAGAGGGAAATAAGAGAGGAAACGGTGACCAAGACCATCTTTAAAAATATATATATAGAATTATAAAATCATTTGCGTTGGAAAAGACCTCCAAGGTCATCTAGTCCAACTGTTAACCAGCACTGCCAAGGCCATCACTAAACCATGTCCCCAAATGCCACATCCACATGTCCTTTAAATTCCTCCAGGGGTGGTGACTGAACCACTGCCCTGGGCAGCCTGTTCCAACACATGGCAACCCTTCCTGTGAAGAAATTTTTCCTAATATCCAATCTAAACTTCCCTGGCACAACCTTAGGCCATTTCCTTTTGTCCTATCACTCGTTACCTGGGAAAGGAGGCCAACTCCCACCTGCTACAGCCTCTCTTCAGGTAGAGTGGTAAGGTCCCCCTTTAGCCTCCTTTTCTCCAGGTTAAACACCCCCAGCTCCCTGAGCTGCTCCTCCTCAGACTTGTCCTCCAGACCCTTCCCCAGCTCCACTGCCCTTCTCCAGACACACTCCAGCACCTCAATGTCTTTCTTGTTGTGTAGGGCCCAAAACTGAACACAAAGAAGTAAGAGCTAAATTTCAGTCTTCATTAAGCTGTCTCATGTCTCTCCTCTGTTCCTCAGTTTCTCACGTGGCAAAAGAAAAGCACATAGAACTTTTTATACATTTAGAATAAAATACTATATATACACTGCTTGCTAATTATTCAGTACTTTTATTTATGCACATCCCAGAAATCCTTCTCTAGAATTTCAGAATTGATGGTATTAGAGATGTCTGGCTCTGAGAAGTCAGTGAGACAGCAATTAGCTACAGATTTAAATGAAGAGCAATGCGTATAGATTCTATATTAATTAGCAACAAGTAATTTCTACAAGTAAAGATTTTTTCCACTTCTCCACAATTATTTATGCCCTCATTTAAAACCCAAGTGGAACTCTGTAATACAACCAGCTTAAACAATACAGTCGAGCTCGCTCAGAATGCAAAACAACACGAAATTAATTTCTGCAGTACCGAAATCTAACACACATTTCAGGGGAAACGCAGCAAAGCCATGGAGCACAACTCCTTCTCCTGGGCCTCAGTACTAATTGCTTGTGGACTTTGCAAGATGTTAAAAACAGCAGAAAACCACACAGCCCTTTTCTCAGTGGAAATCACGAGAAAAAATATCGTTTTTTCTGACCACAACAATAAATGCTTTTAAACGCGCAAAGTCGTCAAAAGACTTTCTAAGCAACTCAGAAGAAATCACTTCAGACAGGATTACTACTTTATATGTATATCCAGAGCCCTGCAGGCAGACTACAGTCGGATTTGTTAATTCTGCACTAGTCTGCCTTGACTTTACCACAGGGCTTTCGAAACATTAAAAAAAAAAAAAGAGGTTGAAAACATGAAGCTGATAGAAAACTCATATTGTTTTATACCGTAAATATCCTCTATAGGGAACTGGGGATACATGACGCCCTTCCATTTTTGTTTGGCCACCATCAGTCAGAACAATTTTTCTCCTTTTGCACTTCCAACTGCAGAACGGCTCACTGGAGAAGATTCCCCAAAACGGTGGAAAATCACCGTAACTGCACAACTTGGGACCCCGCACATGATTGCACGCGTGCATAAAGCTGTTCTTACGGAGATGATCAAATATGGATGTGCTGCATGCAGAAAATCCAGCCCTCTACTTATTTATGAAAATTAGCGCTGACAATACACCCAGTGAAACTTTGCATTTTCCATTACAAAAGCCCAACCCTTTTTCTCTGTGTCTCTAATGTCTGGACTACGGGAGAATAGTTGTCATCCAAAGAGCCAAAGTAATGCATGAGTTGAGGTTGGATATACCACTTCTGCTGGCATCATTCCCACCCTGCCCTGGCTCTTGACTCTTCCCATCCTCCAGGCATGGCTGCAGCACGGATGTTCGTTTTCAGTGCACACAAGGTCTAAAATTCTCTTGTCCCAGATACAACACAATTAACCGTCATCTGGAGTTGGCCTGACGATTTAGCTAATTTATAGAAAATACCAATGACACTGTGCATTGACTTGTATCAAAAGATATGAGGGTTTATGTTTTTCCTTCTCCAATCTGAATATGAATGAAAAATTTTAGATTATCACGATGACTTAAATGAGTCAACGAACAAGAAATAAAATCATGGATTATCATGATGATTTAAATCAGTCATTCTTGGTTTTATCAAACAAGAAGTACCCTTTCCCAGCAAGAATTACCTGTTTATTTACAAATAGACATCTTTATGTCTTTGAAAGAAACATACCTCACAGCCTGTCATTGAAAGTCCACAGATCCATCAATCCATGAAGTCCAGCTTATCCATTCAGTCAGCATATTATCCATGTGCAGAGGATATGACCAAAGAGCATAACTACTCACACACATAACCAATGCATGAAGTAACTCAAGTAAAATAAACTTCTGGAAGGTTCTTATCAGTGAGTTACTCTGACAGCTTTTAGAGAAGGGAGGAAACAATCCTGGGAAGGTACTAAGGGAAGTTTTCTCAAGTCTAGCTGCAAAGCTGGAGGCTGTGAATCTCATCTTGCAAAACTGGCAACGACGTCTCCTCCAGCGCTGGGACATTCAGTGCAGGAACTCAATCACTTCTAGGAAAGTGGTTTGGTATCCTTCGAAACAAAGACTGTATTTTACAGAAGTGACTACTGCTTGGGCCTGGAAGTGATGATAATCCATCCTCCAAAAAATCAGATACTTTCGTGTTTTCACACCAACATAAAAGGTACCGAAATTTTCCACTTAATTTTTAAAGTGTTGCCCCAGAGGTACACTTTGGAGCTATGAATACACCATTCTCTTCCCAGCCCAAAATGCTGCTTAATTGAGTTAATAAGTAGTTTACTTCTCAAATTGTTGTAAAGCAAAATATACTTTACTGTACTCTTCAGGATTTTCAGGTTTTCTAACAAACAGTATTTAAACAAAGTATTTTCACACCCTAATGCTTTCTCCCTTGATTTCACTACACATCAGATGTCCCACTGTTCCAGTCCATCCAACAATACACCTGTTGTTCCCAGTACAACCGTTGGCGTGACTAACAAGGCTCTGCTGTTCACATTTCAGTCTAAAATGTCACATTCTGTATATCCTGAAATAGTTTGTTCTGATTTCAGAGGAAGAATAACGTAATTCAGGAGATATGCAAAAATAAATCATTACAGCATTACAGGCACCAATTTTCTCTCGAGAAACAACGTTTACATTCTCGCCCAGGTACAGAGATATGCACTTGGAGGAGTTCTGCAGTCTAGGAAAGTCCACATGGAAACAAACTTCAAAATCTAAACTTTACTCAGTTTAAACTTTACTCTAAGCTTGGCACCCCGTTGGTTTTCCCACAATATTCTGTGTCCAACAAAATATACTCATACACCATCTACGCAAATAAAAAGCTTGCCTGGGCAATGAAGCTTAAATGACACCTAAACATACAACAATGAGGCATTCAGTGATTTAAACATCACCCACAGCGGAAGTGGGGAGGTAAATTTATGGCCCCCCCTGTGAAAACTGAACTCATTATGAAACCTCAGTTACAAAACAACTTGACTGCAGCCAAGCTCACCATATCTCAAACCTTCTGTGTGAGCGTAAGCAGGAAAGATAAATCCTGGTATATGCAGAATAATACTGTGATTATTTATTAAAATGTGCTTCTCCCTATACAAATGTGTTAGATCCATATTAGGTTCATTCCTATTAGGTAAAACTAATTTATTTGGTATAAGGCAAATGGAGAAAAAACGAGACCATTTTAAAATTGCCTAAGGTCACTTCATGGGCAAAACAATGTATTCAAACTGCAGAGATGACAACATGCTTAATATGACTACACAGAAATTGCTTCCTTGATGACAATACATTAAAATCCTCATTGAATATTCATAGAATTTGTGACAAGATTGAGTGACACACACAATCCCAACCCCAGCAAGCACTGACTTGATAGTCTCCCTTGTGCGAGGATAAGATCCCACCCCAGCCAGGTCATCTTTGTTGCTCCCAGGGCCAGGAATGGCTGCACAAAACACCCCCGTCCCCTGGTTTTAGTATCACGTCAGGCCGACACAAACACAGGAGAAGAAGGAAACCAAACGTACAAAGCTCCTCTGTGTATCGGATGCCGGAGTGAGGAAGAGCCTTTACCACCACGGCACAATAAGTGAGTGGAAGAGCTGCAACCTCCTCGCGGCGCAGCGACGGGAAATTAGAGAAATTGAGAAGAAAAATCCTTCGAGTGACTTTCACTCGGGAAGTTATGACCCCTGCATGATAAATAGGTAAGCAGAGTTTAAATGATGTGAAATATGTCAATTCAGAGCGCATTAGGATGCCATTAACAGACAGCAGCTTAGACATCAGGAAAATATTAAGATGGATAGATCACTTAGCAACAATAGGACAAAAGGGGTTTTAATAAAGGCAGTGCAAGACAATGCCAGACTAATGCCACCAATGATCCAGGGAGCCTTTTTATTGCCAGATGTGTACCAGTGTGATAAAAAACAATTGTTGTTGAGACAAACAAGAGTAGACTCTTGAAAAACATTGAAGCCAAAGCCTTGCCTATCAATCAAGTAAAAAATTTGACTGCTAAATTCTGTAGTAGTAATGGAAAGTGATTAGTACTGTATTTCAATACCACAGTAAAACTGTTCCATCATTTCCTAACTGCAAAAGTGATACATAGCATATTACTTATGCCATCACTCCTGTGTCAGGAAACGTCTATGACAACTTAATCTGATACAATTTTTGGATGGCCCAAGGCCATAGCAGCAAAGCAGTTGTTTGCATCATGACATTCCCTGCTACCTGTGTCCTGCCGGATGGGGCATCAGGCCGTGAATCCGTGGAAGAGCTGTGACAAACCTGTGAAACTGCACTGCTCCTCTTAGGGGCGCTGGGATCTGACAGAAGTTTACAATGTAAAATTAATCATATACAGCTGCATCACAGGGGAACTTTTAAATTAGGTACTTCTGCTTGGTTTTTAAGCTTGGAAACAAATGAATTTGTAAAACAGTTGCAGCAATACTAGCCTGGCACAGGGGGCGGTAAGGAAGGCATATGTGTATAACACTGCACTGTAACAAAAATGAAAAACAAAATTCAGATAATTATTTTTATCTTGTTGTTTTCTTGTAAGCCCAAAGCTGACACCTTTGCAACCGCTCCAGCCACACAGTTACACCTGGGACACAAAACTCTCCTTTTTTTTTTTTGTCATTCTAGACCATTTACCTTTGACTTTTACAGTACTGACTATTCACAGGAGCTGCTCATCGAAACCTCTGATCTACAGCCAATAATCCAGAGGTACAGGGGTTCCCAACAATGCCCCTTAAACCCATCACTTCTACTAAGAGCACGGACGTGACGCACAACCATTGGAGACTATTCTTGAATCTGCCCCCACAATCTGCCAGCCCGTTTGACTATCAGTCAGCCTGATGATGTGAGTATGGATGTGAGTGATGTTTGAGGATTTTAGAATTCCTGCAGCATGAACACTTAACCCACCACCACCACCTCCCCTGCCACAAAAACCAAACAGTAAAAAAAAAAAAAAAAAAAAAAAGAATTCTTTCTTCTTGGAAAATATTAACATTCGTAGAGAAAAAATAAAAATCAGTCGTGACACAGGAAGTGTTGCGAGGCCAAAGCTCTGCCTTGTTTGAGCGGGCAGTAATATCATCAGCAAAAACAATCGGGGTAAACATTTTGGACGTGGAGCTGCACAGCACAGCTGGCTGCAGCTGCAGCACTGCGTCCTGCCATGTACCCCCGCGGAGCAGGGCAGCAGGACGGAGAGAGGGCAAAGCCTCAGGGGGCACAACCCCTCTGATAGAGCCACTATCAATTACATTGTTTTAAATAACTTCTAAAGTGAAGGGAAAAAAAATCTTCCTTTGCCAAACCCTCAGCTACAAGTGACAAGCAGAGCCCAAGCACGGCAGTTTTTCTTTTTTTTTTTTACCCCACTTACATGACAGCTGTAAGTGCAGACACCCGATAGCACAGATAATGACAGCAACACGCTGCTCTAAGCTGTGTACCTTTCACAGACAAGCCTCTGCTTTCATTTGCTACAATCCTGCTCAATGCCTCACACAGTTGCAAACAAATAACAACACGTTTTAGGGAAATAGCTCCATTATAAAGGTAAGGAAGGGACTTCTGTGCTCCTCTAGGTCGCCAAGCCTGTGCCTCTGTTGTAACTTCCTCTTAATAATTCACCTCTCGCATCCCAGTCTCAATTCCCACTGACAGCATCCTTCTGAAGAGGGGCATGTACTGCACCCCAGTTGCACTGCTGGGGATCACAGTGGATGGGAGCAGACTTTTGCCATCAGCCTCCTCCGTTCCTCATATACTTGAAAGCAGGAATAGGATCACTGGCTTGGGAAAACATCAGATTTCATCACATCATATCACAGAATGGTTTGAGTTGGAAGGGACCTTATCTAGTTACAACACCCCTGTCATGGGTAGGGACACCTTCCACTAGACCAGGTCACTCAAAGCCCCATCCAACCTGGCCCTGAACACTTCCAGTGATGGGGCATCCACACCCTTACTGTGAAGAATTTCTCCTTAATACCTAAACCTACCCTCTGTAGGAGGCTGTATCTCATTTTTGTGCAGAAGCTGGCATTACACAGGATACAACTCTGCAATCGCTTTGATGGAAACTAATTTTTTTTTTTTTTTTTTTTCAGTATTTGCAAACCCACCTTTTGGAAAAACAACTGTTGTACCTAATATTGGTTTGGTTTCACTGTCCTTTATCCTGCTGGGAGCAGAAGAGGGGCAAACACTTTATACACTGTCCCGTGCACCTGCTCCAGAGGATGCTCTCAAGACTGTGGTTTCTCCTGCATTATGAACTGGAGCTCCCACAATCATCCACCCAACCCCTCCTGCGGTGCATCCCCCGGAATATAAGCAGAGATGAGCTGTGGACAATGAGGGCAGGTAGCTTCATCTGAGGCAAAAACTTTGGAAAATTTGACTAAAATCAGTCCAACCACTTCTAAAAAGTTATTTTCAGCTCACCCCAGATAAACCCATGCAACGGTGTAATTGACATGAAAATGCAACGTTGCATTTGAAAGAATTCCGCTTACAGAATTAAACAGTGGCTCAACTTAAAAAAGAAAGAACACCAACAGTGCATTTGGCTCGTTTCACAGAACTTGCTAAAAAAGGACGATTGCTGAGACCTTTAAACAATTGGATGGATTATGAAGTTCAAAACTGCTTTTGCATGGTATTTCACAGTGCTCTGAACAAAAAGCCACCTGCAGCATAAGCAGACAGGGGAGCCTCTGTCAGGTCCTTCCTTGGTTAAACTATACTGGGTTTGTTTCACGCTTCTTACAAGCTTTCCCTCCCCACCCCCCAGCTTTCCAGTCCCCTTCTTTCAATGCAGACAGCGCTAAAGATTAAAATGCATTCAGGAAAGAGGTGTTGAAAGTTGGAAATAAACCCAAGGAAATTTTGCAACAGCAAAGGAAATGAAAAATTTCTAATCACAAGCACTTCCATGCAGCCTACTGCCACATGGGCTGATAGGCCCTGGAGCAGAATTGCCATAATTACTGATTTTCTTCTAACTAGATCCAGTGTGCATTTGTACACTCTGAACCACCTTTACAGGAGAAGCAGGATAAACTGGAAAAAAAGTAAGTTTATCAATGGCATGTTTTCAGAGAGCAATATGTGAAAAGTAAACCCTACCTCATACTGGACTCCTACACCAAGATTAATTCCACCTTATTTAAGTTGTATTTCAAGCAACATTTTTTAGCAGTGCTGTTTGCATTCACTAAATTTTAACCCACTATATTTACTTGTAAACAGACACTAACTAGTCCTGTTAATGTTTCAGCTAATGAAGCATTAAATGTCAAAAGTTTTTACCTGTTTCACTTCTCAACCTTAATCGATCACCAACATTCATTTTCTGCATTTAATAAAAACACTGCTTTACTTCACTACCCAAGTCTGTTCTTTACACAAGGTGAAAGCACATCCCCAGGAATCACCTGAGGCCAGTCTTAACATCTGTGCAAAACTTTACTCTGCTTTAGAAAAATATGGAAAGTTTCCTTAGAAAATGCTCCTTTCACCCCTTTTGAGTACTCCACCATTTCCTTCCCTTCCCCAAAAAGCCCCAAAACAGTCCAACATCATTGGCATGCACTGACTGATGATATTTAGTTGGAAGTTGCTTCTGTGAAAAAGCAAGTTCATCAGTGTTGGCTTCAGTCCTTGCCCACTAAAACGTTTCTGATGGATGCAGTAACACATTTGATGTGCAACAGGCAGTTAAAACCAGTCGTAAATTTATGTATCAGCAAAAAAAA
>VXAY01006792.1:1186318-1212450 GCA_013399855.1 Oxyruncus cristatus | reverse complement strand
AAAAAAAAAAAAAACTATGCATTGATTCCCTTTCTGGGAAATTAGGCAAGGAGCACGGGACGTTTTAGCAGAGAGAAAAACAAGCCTTTCCCCAAAAGGCAATATCTGGGATGTACACAGGGTCAGGGTTGCACAACCCTGGCAAACCATGATTGATTTTCCTTCCAGCCAGGGAGGGCTGAGCACTCCAGCCCTCCAGGCAATGCCTCCATCCCCATCAGTGCTGCTTACCTTCTCAAACTAAAGCCTCAGGGAACAGCAAAAGCTATGAATGGTGCTACTGTTTGGTTTTTAATTGGTGGGAAAAACCTTATTCCCTTTTTTTTTTTTTTTTCCTGGGTTTTCAGTTACAAGTTCCACCGACAAGTTACAAAAAAAAAAAAAAAAATCTCGCGCTCTTTGCAATTCTGAACTGGACTTGCAGATTAGTCCTGAAGAAATATTATATCAGAAAAGCTTTTGGTAATTTTATTTTGAATTTTGAATTTTAAAATAAGCCTACTTACACACACCCACACACCCCCCCCTTGTAAAGAAAGCATCCACATATGAAAGAAGTTATTTTACACCAACACAGTGATTCCACCTATAATAAAAGGTCACTTATTACCCCACTTTGTGAACACAAAAGAAACCTCCAGCTGAATGGGGTCTCCACCGAGGGGAACAGATGGGCCAAGCGTGTAACACAGCACTGCTGTATTGACTGGTGATGGAACCGAAATCGCATCGCCATGGCAACTCCTTTGCTGCCTCCTCCCTCAAGACAACAAGAAATAGCTCACGAGAGGTATTTTAGGAAACCCATAAAAAAAAGAGAAAAATTGTGTTTCTTGATGTCCAATGATTTAAAACGCACCTGCAAAAGGTGCTTTCAGGAAACGGGTGGATGGCATTTGCCTCCACACACTGAAAAATCATCTTCGCCTGTGCCATTAAGACTTGAGGTGAGTGCCGGGTCCTGATCAGCCTTCTAAATTGTTAACTGCAAACTTTATGGCCCTTCCACTAAAAATCCTTGTGCTGATTTTCTGCTGTATCTGCTTTGGGGTTTTATTTTCCTAATTAGAGAGCTGTCTGAAGCAAGATCTAATGAAAACCAGCCTATTTCTTCCCTGCAAATGATCTGGAGGTTGCACCTACCTGCTATGCTCACATCATTTTTTTTTTATCACTACTGCATTTAGTAAATACAAATGCTGAGGAATCCTTTTGCTTTACAAAAATCCCTTTAAAGGACTGCACCAAAAAACAAGACCAAGCTCGCCGGCGCAAGAGACGGAAGAGAAAGCCGGTGGGTGCCAATGAACTCCCAACTTCCTCCAAGCAGGATATCCCCAAGCTTTCAAACAGTAATAAACGCTTCATTCTCAAAATACAGTTCTCTGAAGTGCTTGTTTCCTTCCAATTGAAATTAATTGGAGTTTAATTTTCAGTAGAAGATTCCATCTCCGATTTCAGAACTTGTTTGCAGCGACGTACGTCAGAGACGTTAAGACTGCGAGAGAGGTCTCCAAATGCAAACTGCTTATTAAATAGTCCTAGTGAAACTCTTGCACAAAGCTTATGAAACTAATAAACATATTTGATTTTCATAGCATTACCTCAAAACAGCAAGAACATAACCCAAAGCAGTTCCAGCTGTTTCATGTACACTTGAATAATTTTGGAAACTTTAACTTCTGACGCACCCCTGAAGGGCCCCACTTGGATTGTAAATGTTTTTGTTTTGGTTGGCAGAAGCCCCTGTACAATCTCTGGTTTAATATCAGCTTTAAAGCAATAATAAAAATAATAATCTCACTCACATGCCAAACCACCCATGCTGCCGTGGACCCCAGGGGAGGGACCGGCTGTGGGAATCCGGCTCATCAGTGCCCATCATGTTTGCTTAACTCGGCAAATTTGAAGATGCTGTAACAGAGATTTCCTTGCCCCGACCCCTGGGCAGCTGAATTCAGTCACTTCCAACAGTTCAGCAGTCCCAGAGTAGCTGAAAGCAGCTACTGCAAATCAGGGTAAGACTAGACAAGCTACACATGATTTCTGAATATTAAAGATTTTTGGGGAATGGTCACTGAGTTTTGCAGAGCTAGATTCAGCCAAACAACAGAAACAGCATAAACTGTTTGGCCACTCACTTTCTTAACTGTCAAATTCTGAAACTCAGTGGGTTTCCTTCCTCACATCTAGGAAGTGGCACTATTTAAAATGTGTGTGATTTTTGTTGGGTTTTGCTTGCTTCTCTTTACTTGAGGCATCAAGGTTCTCCTTCAAGTAAAATCAGAAAATGGCAGAAAATCTCCCTGTAGCCCTCCTCTCCTACCTGCCACTGCACAGTTCACCCTCCCTCACCTTTCCTATTTCACAACACACACTTCAGCTTAAAGTGTTTCCACTCCTTTCCATGCAGAACCCACTAGGTGATGATCCTGTCACTGAGAGCTCCTGTGCAAGGAGCTACAGGTGATGGGACCGCTGCTTTCTGCTGCTAAAGTAACACCTGCTTCCACCCTCAAACTCCTGCACACTCATCCCACTGCTCTCTGGGCTGTTAGTCACCCTCTGCACACCTTTCAGCACTGATAAACTGAAGGGTTACTCCTGGGGTTAAAAATTATCAACTCATCTCTATCTTGAATTTGACTAACTCATGATAACAATTTTTTTTCTCTCTTTTTTATCTCTGTCTCAGGTGACATGTTTCCCAGGCCTTTAAATCATTCTTGTGCATCTACTCCAAAACTTTTCCCACCTGATGGAGGGACCCATGTCTCAGTCCCCCTGGAGAAGCAATTCCCTGTGCCTGAAACAGGAGCAGTATCTCATTTTGGCCAAAGCTCTGAAGGTCACATTCATCTAACAACAACCCATCCTAATTCAGAGCCACTGCTTATTGAGTCGATCCACCACTGCAAGTAGGACATGCAGCTTTTGCTTCTGTGCATCAGACTTCACCCTCCAATTTATTAAATCATGTATTACACTAACCCCATTAAAGCAGGTGATCCAGAGCCATCTGTGCCTATGACTTCCTTTCTTCGGTAACTTCCATCTTTGTCTCAACTACAAACATCATCAATGATGTCTTTACAATTTCTTTCCACATCCCGGATAAAAATGTCAGCGAGGATTAAGATGAAGAATTATTCTCTAGACGACTCTGGTGCAAACTGCCCATTTATAATCCACTTAATCTTTACAGTGTTCATTTTGCATCATTCTGGTTTTCTAATTAAAATGTTGCATGGTATCAAGTCAAATGTCATAGAGAAACGTAGACTGTTAAGTCAACACTATTATCCTTGTCAAATATAATCCCATAAAAAGACCCTGCAGTTTGGTAATTTATATACTGTAAATCTGTGTAGACGACTGTTAGTTTTCTACAGTTTCAACCTACACTGTTATTTTTTTAACACATGGCAAGCAAACTATTAGTAGAGGCAAAAAGAAGTTGTAATCACCAGAAAATAATTTACACAACACGAAAAAAAACTACTCAAAACCTTTTGAAGCTACATCTGAGATTTAAGCTGAGAGCACCACTGAGAGCAGGTGTCTGAGGCGCAGCTGTAACATCATTTTAAGAATATCTACCTCAACCAGTAAGGCCCCTGATGCACCATTCACATTCCAAACAGGGGGGCAGATTCCTTGCCTTCAAAAAATATATTCTGGCCTCTTCATTTCTCATACTCCACCTGGTTAAGTAAAAACTTAAAAAATGGTTTTGACTTGGTGGAGGAAGGAGCAATAATATTCCCAGTGCTACAGTGACATAAAGATACTGGTACATTAGGAAACTCATTTTGTCATTATAACGCACTGTGTAAATAGAAAACATAATTAATAAGGACAGGCATGTTGATTTTGTTTCCTTTCAAAACCTGCAGGCAAGGAGAAGAAACGGGGGAATGACAATATTTGGCAGTAGCACGAAAAACAGTTGTAAATGAGACATTTTTCAACCCCCTTTACCAGCTTTAGTAACAACTGAGAATAAAAATAAACTTATAAACACTTTCATACCCTTTAGAGTGCTCAATTTAAATAGCATATTTAATCTAAGTCATATGTACCATTAAAACAATGATCTTTTTGCCCTCAATATGAATTAAGAATATAAAATATGTATGTGAAATAGTAGCCCATGCTGGAATGTCTCCTTGATAGGAGGTTTTTTCCTTTTCCTTTTTTTTAATTTTTTTTTTTTTACTTCAAGCCGCAGTGATATTCAAAACTAGGTCAGGCTTACAACACCCAACAAAAGTTAAAGGATCTGCAATTTCTTGGATTAATTTTTTTTAAAGGATCTCCCTTTAAAATTTACCATAAAAAGATTTTCCATTTCCTTCATGAAAAGGATAAATACAGATTTCTCTACCCCCCTGGAAACAAGAGCCCACAGAAATACGGTAACTACTCAAAAACAGCTTCTTCCTATCCTTGGGAGGCATTACTGCTCTGAAATTACATCTGCTATCAAGTAAAGTCACTCAAACGAATATGTACTCTAGAGAGTAACCCACTGAGCAAAACACAGAATGTCTAAAAAATTAAAAGCAATGTAATATCCAATTTTTAGGAATAAATGTGTATAAAAACGCACAGCTCTGGTTTGCTACATGTATGACTAAAAGGGACATACAAGGCAACCTCACATTATCAGCAGCCGCCTCTTCATTTGCATTTATCACTTTCTAAACTCTAACAGATGCTAAAGTCAACTTTTGTTATTTCCTTAAGAATAAAACAGACTTAGAAAATTAAGGGAAGGAGGCATTACCTTTCCCTCAGGTGTGTGAGAGGCAAATCCTCTGCCCCCAGCGTGCTGCAGAGATGATGTGATACATCTTCTGCTGGCAAAATCGAGGAACCAGCCAGTTCAGTTTCTAAAAAACCCTCAGCAGCCACCCCTTCCTCCATCCCCGTTCTGGGATGACAGCACAGAGCTTCCCAATCACTCCAGGGACCTCCACCATTACTAAAAAACACACTTTCACTTCGTTGTGTAGTGCCCATCACCATCCTTGCAAAAACCTGTTTGCTGTTAGTTATGGCTCAGAGGTTCCCTGCATTACAGCTTCCAATGGAAAAGTGATTTACCTGACTAAAAGTGCATTTATCAAGACAAATTCTAAACAGGTGTAAATTTAAATTTCAAATCCCATCCCTCTGATAAAATGCTGCAGCTAGATCAAAGAAATCAAAGTGGCTGGGTTGCTTGCAACACATGAAAAACACCAACTCCAACTGCTAAGAGCTGTGGAAGTGAAGAGGTGGGATGCTGGAGAGAGGGACTGAGAGCACCAAGAAAGAAAACTTAACAAGGAGGAAACCTGTAATCCACCAAGAAACCACCTTCAGCCTCTGATGCAGATACCACAAGGATCTCATACAATGAGCTAAGGAAATACAGCATCACATCTGTGCAGCCGGGGTAGAGGAACCTCAGTGGTGACCTTGTTTTCAGTCGAGTCTAAGATAAATGAACCAGAGATCTCTGCTTGTGTTGACAACAGGGCAAAGTAAATATTAACAGTGATTAATACATAAATGGCAGTCTACTAAACTTATGGTAAGCGCTGAACACCCAGGAACAGCTTTGGATCCACACACCACCAGTGACAACCAGGGGAACAGCCTGGAAAACAACGTGGAAAGAAGAAACAGCCAACAAAGGATTAAGAGAAAAACTCAGCATAAAATCTTACAGTAAGTTTGGCAGGAAAGGAGCACAAGATCACCTGGTCCAACACTACCTCCTTCTCAAAACAAGGCTCCAAAATGCAATTCCTAAACTACTCATTTCAAATTATTTGGGAAATGGATATGCTGGGTGAAGAAGTCCAGGGAATGCCATGAAGCTACAGTGCCAGCAGTGATGAAAAAATGCTGCAACACACATAACAAGAAGACCAAATCCAAATTGAGGTCAAGGTTTATTAACAGTGATCAAAACAATTGAAAGACATGAAGCCATTTACAGTGATTAAATAAATCAGTATGGACTAGTGCTTCGTTAGCACATTAGGTTTTATCAATGGGATAAAACTTCCTTGAAGCACTCAGGAAGTGCAGGCATTACGATGAAGAAGGTGCCAAATTGCTGACAGACCAATGAGTTGAATCAAGACAAAAACAGATTTGCAAAATAACCTAATAAATGAAATGAGGAGCTGGGTAAAAAATGCTGGATTGCTCTGCAGGGCTTGATATCCTCACCCCGCCCCCCAAAACAAACCAGTGCTGTGAAAAAGCTAACCAAAGAAAATGTGAATTGACTCACAGTACTTGTCTTCGGCTGTGTATTTCTGGCATTAAAAAAAGGTAGAATTGTAACATGCAGTGCCTGTACCCATTTCTCTTTTCTCTTATGTGGGCTACAAAGAGTTAAAATGAAAATCACAGTTCATGCTTTCTAAGGGACATGGGGACCAGCAACACTGAAGCTGCTGGATGAGCGTGAAGGGTCAGCACTGGGCCAGGTGGGCAGGCAGTCGACTGGAGTTTCCGAATTTAAGCAGTAATTTCCAAAGAACAGATTTACATCCAAGAAAGTGCTCGACAACCCTGGTTCAAATGCCCCCATCAGATTCTTTCCACTGTGAGGGGATGAGAACTTGGTGCCTCAGTCCCCTCCTGCAGCCTGATGGACCAGCAGCAGGAGACTCCTACCACCACCGGCTAAAAGGCCTTTCATATTAGGACAACCTTCTGTCAGAACCCTTTTGAGACAATGACAGATAATCACACTAAATTATGAATAAAACAGGCAATGACTTCTTTCTGGAATAGCACCAAAATTGAGGGGAAAAGGCTCATGAAAATATTTCTGATACATCTCTGAAAAATAGTCTACAGCTTATCAGTGAACACATCTTGGCACGAAGAATGTAGGGTTCCAGGAACATTTGTTATCTTGATATAATTACATAGATATAACATATATTAATGCAATGTAAATGTGTATAATGTGAATTTATAGAAACCCAAATTTTTATTAGAAGGGTAGGGAGCCAAATTAAAAGGGAACAATGGATAAGATATAAAATACAGCTGTTCTTCCCCTGCCTCTTGTAGGGGTTTTCCTGATTCGTGATAAAAGTATAAAGCAACTCAACCAATTATTCACCAAAATACATTGCTAGCAAATCTGCAGTGACTTTCCAAGGCAGTTCCACAACTCCTCAAATCACTAGGAGTTTTAATTATTATTATCTCTGACTGCAATGTGGTTTGCTTAAAAAAAATTACCTTACGGTTACGCAACGCTTCTTTAAGCCATGGAACCCAGGCAAAAATCTGTTTATTGGCATCCAAATCCCCATATAAAACAACAGCAGCAAGGTATTTCCTTGCAACAAGTGGCCCCACAATTTACAAGCCCACACCGCTACGCAAATACATTGGACAAGATATTAATTGCAAACCCATCCGAAGTTTCCTGACTGTTGATTCCGTATCTGCTTCCCGTAGTCCTGCTGAACGTTTACGCAAGTCGATTGCTTTTAATCATTCTGTATTTGCTTTAGACATGTCCTGACAACCACTTAGAAAAGTGGCATTTTCCCGACAAAATGAATCATTTGTCTTCTACCACCAAGTTGCAGACCTTTGTTACCGAAATAGAAAGGCTAGAACGTGCCCTAGGAAGCCTCTTTCTCTGCTTCGAAATTATAGGGAGCAGATATACTCGATTTGAAAATCTCGGGACAAAAAAAAAAAAAAAAAAAGAATTAAAATTAAAAAAAAATTGACACCATTTCCTGAAGCATGGGCTCGTAATTGGAACAACATACTGTGACAAGTGGATTGCAAGAGGAAAAATACAGCGTGGAACTGCACAGTTCCATTCTAAGTCAAAGTACTGACACCATGTTCTGCTGAGAAAACCTTTTGTGCCTCTGACTTAATGATAAATTTCATGTGCCTTTTCTTGGTTGGAGGAAGGACAGAAACAAAACCAAAACACTGTCCTGACGTGTTAGCATTAAATATTTCCTTTAAGAAATAAACTTCATCTCTTTTATTGTTACATAAAGTTCTATTTTCAGCCTGAACAAGAGGAAGAAAAAGAACAAGAAAATAACCACAATTATTCTCAAACCAAGAATCCATACCAGTCTAAAAACGCAAAGGAGAAATCCTTTTTAAGGAACAATAGACTTCAGCTTCCAGCCCTATATTCCAATTTCCACCACCTTTGCTTTGAAAACGTCGGCTGGTGCTAAACTCCTCCTCATCCAAACTCCTCATGTCCTTCACAGTATTAACCACCTCTGTTTTTTTCAGCTTTGGCCTTCCCAAGGCTCTCCCTTCCTATCTGTTCTCTGATATCCCTCCCCTTCACAGAAATGAGTCCTCCTCCTCCAACATCCACTCAGGTTCAGATGCTTCCAGGTCCTGCCTTTCCCTCTGCCCATCCTTTTCCTTGATCCAAGCAAACTCCATCACTTTTATGCTGACAGCTCTTACTCTGTGTTTATCCAAGATGAAACTAATATTAAATTTTTCAGAGGTTCAGAACGTGCACTCAGTAAGACCAAAGCAGAACCATCACTTCGCTCTCCTTCATCCCCTGAGACCTCAGCAGCTTCCAATTTTTCCTCTCAGCAGATAACGCCCATCACACCACACTGCTTTATGGCAGAGCATCATCAGAAATTTGTCCCCACTCTACCTGGGCCTTTTTGGATAGATTTAAGTTGTGCTATTTCTACTCTGCAAGTTTAAAAACTGATGAGGAACACCGTCTTCTCATGACCTTGAAGTCATCTATTACATGTTTTCCCAATGGCCTTTATGACAACCCCGTTCCCCCACCAAGCCTTTGCCAAATATTGCTACTTGTTTATTTTCTTCCTTTATTCTTTTCATGATCTCTCTCTTTAGGCCCCTGCATTTAATTGGCTTTGGTGACTCAGGCACAACTCAAGAATTTTTTCCCCGTTTGCGTGTAAAAGGTGTAACTGCAGTTGCTCACCTACATTTTCTGTCTACTAAGGATACATATCACCATTTCCCAGCTCACTGTGCTCACCTTCAAGCTTTTTGGCTTTTATAGACAGCATTTTTCCTAAGTATGCGCTCTTTTTTCCCCTTGACAAAAAATGCCCCACCAATGTCTCTTTGGTATACAACCACAAATCATAATTATTAGTTAACATTAAAAATGTCCACCAGGTGTCAAATGCAATTCTTGGGCTTCTCCTTTGCTAAAAAACCATTTGGTTTGGAGTGGTTTCCTGCTTCTAGCCTATTTCATCTGCAAACTGAAATACAGAGTGACCTCTCCATATGGCACGTTCAACATAAGGAAAAAAGATACAGATGCACAAATGTTTTGTCTAAAGCACTGAGAAATTGCAAAGCATCCTTCGGTTCCAATTTATCATCTTTGCACTGATACCATAATTTAGAAAAATTAAAATGTTCCAAAGTTTGTCTTCGATAATAACTAACATTTCTAAAGCACTTTTTCAGATGCTCTTTTTGAAAGAACGGACAATATAGGTCTTCAGTAGTAAGCAAAAAAGTCTTTTGTGAGGAAAAATACCAGTTACTGATGTCTATCAGACAATCAAATGTGCCCCTATATGGGCTGTACATTCTCATTCTCAGAACAGACCTGCTGACGACTGAGCTGCTGCTTTCAGAGAAATTAATTTTTTCCTTTAAAATACTTCATAAAGTTGAATTTTTTTTTTTTTTAACAATAATCCCTAAACCTTTCAAATCATGTGTACAAAGGTCTCAAGATATTTAACCAAAACATATCAGAACACAGGCACAGCCACTGAGAGAATCATCTTTTTATTCTTCATGAAAAGGACAAAGGTTCAGTGCCATAGATGTGGAGAAATGGCAGGATGAAGTTTACTAATATGCCCTAAAATCTGAAACACAGACTTGATCTGAAGTAAAAAAACAACCCCTCAGATGCTTCCATGTGATCCTCTGCGTTCAAGAGCTTAAAGCACGAGACGTATGTAGCCAGCTACCCTGCAACCCACAAGCACATTTACAGATCTTAAAACATCAATTTACTGGTTTTCTGGAGGCAAACAAAACAAGATCATCTTCCCAAGGTGTCGCACTCCCACTCTGCGGAACGGCTGTTCCGTGCATTGCCTCTGCTCTGCAAGAACAACGTCCGCCCCCACAAACAACCCATCTCCAGCAAGGGATGCAGGGCAGTGGTCCCCAAAGAGCCAGCCCTGAAAGGTCCAATCTGGATGAAGTGACTCTTTATGAGCCTGTTCCACAGCAACCAGGGCACGCTGCTCCCACCGAGCCAATTTCCAAGGTGGCCGAGTTGAATGTGTCATAGGGATGCAAAAAGCTCCTGTTCAGGTGTTTCCTTTTCAACAAGATAAAAGCTTTTCCTGCAGGCCCTGGTAGCAACACAAGCAGGTGATGTTGAGGGGGTGTAATCCAAGCATAGAGGCCATTGGGAATATTACTCCAACGGGCTCGACCTGCTCAAGAGAAGAGGGTACACCAGGAACTGGAAAGAACCATCAGGGCCTTAGGAGCACCCAAAAACATGGCACTAACCCCTGACCAGGATGCAGCACAGCTGTTTCATAGTAGCCTGCCTGCATCACGAAAAAAAAGAGTAAAAACAAATAAAACTTCAAAATTCAAGCAGATTTGAACAAGGCACACGACGCGTCCTTCCGTCTTCTGTGACAGCAATGTCACAACATGGTTTATGGCTCACTTTTTTTGAACAAGTTCCTCTGCAGCGACACCCTCAAACTGTAACTAGCTGTGTGTGCTATCTCCTGCTCCTTATCTCCAGATGTTAAAATCGAGTTAATCTCTCAGCACAAACGCACAGATGTCCTTGTACCATGTGCACCATACCCCACACAAGCCTCACTGATCCCACGTCATCACCAACCAGAGGAAACAAAAAACTGCAGGGTAGTAGAAACTGGAGGTACATGTGGGCCACAGGAAATAATCCTTACTAATAAACCCAGAATATTTGACAGAAAAACACTATGTCCCATTATGTCCCCTGGTCGGGGTACTTTGTAGTTTGTTTCCTCACAATGCTGTTCAAAGGGTTGATCCATCCTTTCCCCAACTGCTCTCACAAATACAACCTGTCCCATACTAAATTCTGTGTACTCAAGACGTGCTACACTTCATCTACTAGAGCATCCAGTGGAGCATCCATCTGCTCTATTCCCACTTTGATCCAGCTCCCACCTGGCTGGCACAGCCCAAAGTCTTATGGCAGAAGATGGGCATGGCAACCTGGGGCTCAGCTGGGAGCTTTCCACTGAGAGCCTGCCAACATTTCCTTGAATCTACCCTTCCCACTACGCTCTCCCATACCCACAGCAACTGTGAAATCACTATTAATTAAGCCCGTTTGCCTGACCCACTTATCTCGGAATAGCAGTATCTGGGATGGGCTAAAAACAGGAAAAAAAAAGAGGAGGGAAGCTGCTCATTTTGCTTCCCAGACAAGTCCTTTTAGAAAAGCCAACTCTGTTCTGATTTTCTCCACTATTTTTTCTCTTTCTTTCCTTTCTTCTTCAACTTCTCTTCTGTATCTTCCTTTTGTTTCTCTCTGCAAGAAGAGGAATCGGGTTAGGAAAAAGGAATGATGGAGAACGCTGATCTAAATTGCTTCACATCTTCAAAATGTGGAGAGAAAACGATGGGGCGTGGGAAGGGAATGAAGCCCTGTGGGTTTTCTTTTCCAGATGACTTTCTTTTTCCTTCTGGCTCATGACTGAAGGAGATATGAGAGAATAAGAACTGCTGGAGATTTTGGCAAATATTGAAAAATGAGAACATGCAACTACAATTATTTGGAGAATAAGAAGCAAATGCTAAAGAAAAACAAACCCCACAAATACAGACTATGGTCTCTTTTCAGAGGGAAAAAGCTTTATTCAGTCTGAATCAAATGTGCTTATTTTTCACATTAATTCAAGTGTGGAATTCATACAAAATTCACAAATACCTGTGTCAAATAAAGCGGTGCACACCAGCTTAGACACATCAGAAAACACTCTTTTATTATAAGAGAGAAGACATGCAGTTCTGTTTCCTGAAAGGTGACAAGGAACCAGAGAGAAATAAAAGCACGACCTTAATATTATAACAAACAATATCAAAATGTTCTTGCCTACACATTTGGAGGCACCACCATGCACTTTTTGTTTGCACTGATTTTTGGCAAAGAAAATAGTACAGATTAAAACCGACCCCAGTTCTGTGCACTGTCGTGTGGAACGAGGTTAATTTCTGGCTCAGAAGAAAGGAACCTCACAACAAAAATAGAGCACACGAACATGCCCGGGATCTGAAACACAGGTTTTGTTCCCAGAGAATGTGAGCTTTTTCCAGGTACCCAAGCAGAAGGCACCGTGTTAGAGCTGCCAACAGAGATCCCAGTTTCCCCATAAAATGGCTCGCACACCCTTCCGTAAACCAGCATGGGAATGAGAACTGCAAACCCAACAACACCGAACACAAGTACAGAAAGTGAGTATTTATTTAAAAATAAGCTCTTTTGGGGGCATCCTTTTGTGATTTTGTTCTCTTACTTGTGACCTTTTGGAAGGAGGGATGCTTTCAAAACCTCAGTCACTGTTTGTGTTTGCAGAGGTGATACCATCCATGTCATAAACCTATTACAAGCACCTGATGATTTGCCTTCACCCACCAAATGCATCAATGAAAACATTTTGTTTGGTTTTAACTCACTTAAAATGGAGGTATCTTTCACAGAGAGAAAAGTTTTCCAGAGGAACAAGGTTTGCACTTTGTGATGTTTTCAAAAAGACCTAAGAAATAACACAAAATAACAACTATTTCTGCCTCCTGCCAGGCTTGTTAGAGTATTTTAAAACAGCTCTCTAAAATAGACCAAGTTTTTTTTTTTTCCTGAACAGATTTGCCACCAGGGAACCAAATCCTATCCTTATAAGGGTACAACAAAACAAAAGTCCTGAAAAAAGTACAAAATCTAGTCCATTTTTTAACTCGGGAAACAAGAAGACTAAGATAAAACAAAGTTTAAAATCAGTTTCTTCAGAATTAGCAATACTCAGATGCTTAACAAACTAATCTTCCCAAAGATCACCCTCTGGTCCTTCACCCCAAATGATTCCTCTCCATCCAGTGAGATCGTAACCCACTAGAGTTGCAAACCTAAAGCAGAGATTTTATACCTACAGGCAGTATTCAGGCTTTACCCACTGAAATATTTAATACACACAGACATGGTTACTTTTAAAGAATTCAAACTGTTACAGCAAGGCAGAAATTATTTAAACAACTTTTGCTACAAGCACCAATCCTGAATCTGTATAAAACCCCAATATACACAAAAAGAAAAGAAAACTCCTTAGCATTAAACACTGGAGAAAGATCTTAAGAACAATGGACCTTAAAATAGTTTACAAGAACCTAAAATAACGCCTGAGCTAAGCTGACACAGAAATCAAACTATTTGAAAAGAAAATCAATGTCAGGATTAATGTTTCAGCGCTCTCCAAAGCAGGACAAAATGCAGGGAAGGAAAAAAAAAAAAAAAAGCTTGAAAAGCCAGGGGTTTTCTTTCCTATTTTACCAAATTTTTGCTGTGGACCTTATTGTATTTAAGAAGTTGCGTGAGAAGCAAATTGCTCCGAAGCTGAACTGAACCTCACCCAAGGTTAACTGAACACCAAACACAGGCCACACTTCCTCTGGGCTCTTTGTATAAAAACAAAATATTACCAAAATACGCAGAAACAAAGGATGCTGCCACGGCAGCTCGTACAAGCACGCTGCGTTTCTGGTATCTGCAGCATTCGAAGTCTGTGTAAGTAAACTTTAGAGGATCTTGACAGAAGTTATTTTCATCCTCTTTTTCATTATCCGACACTACGAGTCGAGTCGTAGAAAAGATTTAACTGTAGCACATACAAAAGCAGCGGCACACCAGTGAGCACTTCATTAATTAAAAGCCAGAAAAGGAAGTTTGCTAAACGAAGCAAATGTTCTTATCACTCCTATCTATATTCATTAAAACTGACAGGAAACCAAATATCACCATCTGTCTACTTGCAATAAAGACACTAAAAACAGCTCCGGGGTAGAAGAATAATATAAAGTATAAAATTGCAGTTTTTCAAGTTTCAGTTTTAAATGGACAAGAGAGAAACTGATGTCAGACAAGGGAGAATGAAGGATGACAAGGAGCTGGTACACGAGACTGGAAGAAGAAATTAAACGTTTCAGAATATTAATTGAAGCCCCTTTGAAATCTCAGAAAACAAACGACAAACCCAAGTTTGCACCGTGTTTTTCACACAGATTGACAGGTCTGGAAAAAGCTAAGTCTTGCAACGGCACTCATTTGCCTATTTAGAAATAACTGCTACCAAAAACATTCAGAAAACTGTATTATGCAGCAAATAAGCTGCAAAGTTTTAATGGTCAAGCAACTCCCAGGGAACACCTCTGCAGCTTCATTACGTCCTGATGCACCCTCTTCAGATTTAAAAGAGATTTTTTTTTTTTAATTATTCCTATATTTGGATTTTGCTTGCAAATCAGCAATTCGTTATAAAAGTTGAATAAGTTCTGATGAAAGAAGTATGGCAGAGGTCCTAACTTAAGCTCCGAAAAAAAACACCAGAGCTCACACCAGCAGTTGCGGAGGTCAACTGAAGGTCACTGATTTAAGGTACTTTCCAGCAGTTGTACAGTTCCTACCTTCTAGTAATCACCCTTTTTTTTTTGCACTGCAGGGGAAAGGAACAAAAAAACAAATAGATGGTAATAAGATATTTAATGACAGAAATGAAAATAAACTACTGCTCACACTCTCCAGAGCACAGCTCCGTGTCGTTAATTCTGTACCATTCCCCAGCTGCATTCTGCATAGCAATGAAAAGCGCTTCCAGTTCCTCTCGATGCTGCATAAAATATTAGCTCTACAGTCACAGTTTTTTAAGACCAAATAAGGTTAAGGTAATTTAAGGCTGAGATAAACAGAAAAAGCAAATCCATTGTGAAGAGTGCCACCCGGCTCCCAGCCCCCCGCGGCGCCGAGGTACCGGAGCACATATGGCGTGGAGCAGATCTCTGGGATACCTACAGGAAGCACAAATGGGGTTTAGGAGAGGAGGAGCAAGGCAGCTAAAGACTAAATCGAACCCGTATTGATTTTTATTATTACGTTCCTCCAGAATGGTTATTTTTTTTTTTTTAGTTTAATTTTCTGTCCGAAGAACAGTAATCCATACCTCGAGAAAGGCTCTCATTAATATTCTATGAGAATGCTTTTCTAGCCCCAATACAATTACAAGCACAGCAATTATTCTTCTGTTAATACTTTAACAATACTAACAGACTTATTAACAGCTCAGCACAAATATGAGGCATTTGAGAAACAGAAGTGCAGGGCTATTTCTGTTTACTAAAGAAACCACAACAAAATTACAAAAGTTAAATAAAGCCTGAGTGTAAAAAGTTACTGTAAACTGGAGTGCGAATATGCCATCAGATTTCTCCTGGATCCTGAAGAACCTCCTTTTGAAAGTTAAGTCAATTTATAAGGCTATAGGGAAAAGAAAAATTTTTAAGTGAAGGCTGAAATTCTAGAGTGAATTCTCTTTTATGTTAAATATAGAACAGGGCACATTCTTTATTTGTGAGTGACAATGAAATCAAATCATTGGGATGCTTAGAAAGGATTTTGGAGAGCTGTTATGCAAACGTGGAGATAGGAAACGGGAGATAAAGTACAAAACCATCCATAAAAAAGTCCTGTGTGTGCTGTAAAAATGCATCCAGGCTGAAGCTGGAGAATGTTTATTCTAAGGTGGTTATACGGCATCTAAAATGCAAAAGAAACATTGCTGCAATGGGAGGGAAAAAGACAAAGTGTCGACATGTTACCTTTATAAACCTTTCAATAAAACGCTGCACAGTAAAGGGCAACAGCACAACCCAGATTTTGGAAAAAATTATTTTTCATAAGCCTCGTTAGAGATCCTATTTTCCTACAGAGAGTAGTAACTAGGGAAGTTGCATTTAATTTTATTTACTAATAGGAAGCATACAAAGACTCAGGTTCTTCAGAAGTGTGAATAATCAGTGGAAAAGGTGAAATCCTTTGGCAAAGAGAAAGCACAATCCACTCCTGTACTCCTCCTGCCCACAGCTGCCACAGTAACAACAAGGTATAAATCAAAGCACTTTCCACAGCACATATTGGAGAAAACCAGCCCCAGACTCCAGGCTCATTGGATTTCAGAATGCCAGGCTGGAAAAAGCCTTTTGGGGAACTGAGAAAGTATCAATTTCCTATAATCCTCTTAAAAAGGTGAATGAAGCCCAATCCTGAAACTCACAATGTTTAAGTCCCTCCCATTCCCATATCGTGAAGCTGCTTCTGCACTGTGCCCCTTTGATTACAGGAAACTTTGTTGTAATATCATATACACACAATACTACCAATATTACTAATTTATGTTTATTTATATACACATATATGAAAATATCAACTTACTAAAGAGTGGTTTGAATTATTTTATCTTGTACCTACCTTATCTATGAGCTGATAAACCCCTTCTGCCTGGTCTTTACCCACAGATGAAGCTGTTCTTCCTGTAAGGTACCACAAAGCACCCACTTTCTCTGGTTGTCCTAAACCCCTTTGCTGCTCATAGGATTACGTACACTGTGTTAAAACTCAAGATGGCTTTTGCCCTTTTGTACTCAAATGGATCCTCTTCTCTTCATCCTGATACATACAATAAACCCTGAATTTGCCAGGTTTGATGCCAGCTTGCAGCATGACTTATTTTGGTGAGCAGTTTGCTGTAACACCTCCTCATCCACTGCAACACCTCCTCATCGGTATTATTCTTGAGTTCACTTTAGACAGTCAATAACAGCTTTCCACACACCTTTGTAAAAGCTCCCTAAAAAAAATCTACTTTTTAAGAAGCGAATGCTAAAGCGACAATGTCCCAGTCACAACGCCTCCGTGTCTGCTATTTAAAGTACAGCACCATCACCTCTGCATGCCACTGATGGAAGGCTCATCATGCTTCAGCTCTACAGCATTAAAAAAACCTGACCCAAACCCAAGTCCATCCTAAGTGTACCTTTTAATCCACAATTTATTACTACTTACATTGCTACAAGTATTTTCAAGTTGCTCTTTAGATGGTCTTAGTAGTAATGACTGCAGCAAGCTGGAACATGTTCGCCATAAAACAGAACCCAGGGTAGCACTAAAAATAAAACCTGGGTGTCTTGAAGCCTGGGAAAAATACAGTGATGCCACAAAGGGAGTCAGTGCAGACCTGCAGAACATCCTACACAGACAACACTTCTTACTCACTAATTTGAATGGTCAGATATTTACAGACAGAGAATAATCCCGAGTTTCTAAAGGTTTCTTTGACACTCCCTTCACTCACGTTCCCCTTTCCCACGTGCTTCTTCTCCCACACTTCGTTTGTCTGCCCTCTACCGTCTTGCCTTGAACTAAGCTCAGGCCAACTATTTCTCCATGTCCTGCCTGTGCCCAACTCTTCCCTGTGCCCAAATGATGTGACACAAGTGAGGGGGTAAAAACTTGCCAGAGCAAGGTCTTAGTGAGCTCCAGAGCAGGAAGGTATCACCTCCCAGGTAACAAGCCAACCCTTTCCTGCCATTTCTTTGTCCTATGCAGTAATTATAGCTCCTTTTTCACTTTTTTCCCCAGTCTATACCATTATTTCTCTTTATTTTATGTACCATTCATTACGTTTCAGGGGTTTTTTCCTTTTTTATCCTCCTATCACTACCACAGCCCTTAAGAGAAAGCCGAGGCCGTTAAGTATCACACACCTGTCATTTCAGCATTATGCTTAGAAAGCAGATTCTGAAAATCCTGATACCACCATAAAACCGGTAAACTAAGAAATCTCACCTTGGATTCTAACACTTTATCACTGTTCTTGTACGCTTCCCCAGATACCTGCTGCTGATCACCATCACAGACAGGATATTGAATTAGATGTGCTTGATCCGAACCAGAACGGCTGTTCTTACAGATTTATTGCTAAAACAAGTGTTTCTGCCAGACCTAAGAAAATCAGCAAGAAATAAAGCTACAGACTCATATATTTTACTACAAGTAGCTTCGGTGTGTGGAAGTCACCCATTCTCTGCCAAGGTTTGTTAGACAGTTATGTAGAGAGGGCTAATTGTGGTGAAGATCAACACGCTTGTGAAGTACACAGATATTTTCTCTGATACTGTTAGGAAGCATTAGGCATATGAAATTCAGCCCCAAAATATTTTTCACCTTCTGAGAAATATGGGTGGAAACACTTTGAACATGATTTCGTTACGAGGATCTTCCTTATTCGCATAAGAAAGAAAAACTATTTGTTGGAAAACATGCACCATTTAAAGTATTTCATGTTGTTCTCCAGCGGTATTTTCCCAGAGACACCAAGAATGGTTTGGTTTCGTGGCTTGGGCGGGGTGGGGGAGAAGGTTGTTGATGTTTTGGGAAAACGTACCAAAGCTTGCTTTGCTTGCTCGCTCTTGGATCCTCAGCTACAGCAAGAAGGGGTTGCCGGTAGAACTAACTTCAAAAGCCAGCTGCAGGAGAAGCTGTCATTATTTGATCCATTAAATATCTAGAATTCTAAAACCTCTTTAAAAATTTAAAAAAAAAAAAAAAAAAGTTCCGAGGAAACAGCAGAAGGTTTCCTCAATGGCAAAGTCCTACTGGCCAAACCATTCCAACCATACCCCCACCCTTGGGTTTCAGCCCAAGTAAAACTCCATTCCCCACCAGTCTTATCTTGCCAAATTCCGAGCAGGAGGAAAACACTCAAGAGGATCTGCAACCAGAGGGTTCCACCACAGGCAGAGCACGGACACACGCAGCAGCACTCCCAGGAGCCGCTCCACAGTTGGTTTTTATTAAGGAATGCACACGCCTCTGTGCTCCAGTCAGAAATATTCGGGGGCTCCAGCACATGAACAATAACTCAATAACCACACTTCCTTCCCTGTATCATAAAATAAACACAGTCTCCGAGATAGACTCTATGGATTTATGTCCTTTCAAAAGAATTTAGTAATTGAAGGGGAAAAAATAAAACCACAAGTAAAGTGCACGGTTCAAAATGTGCAGTAAATAGTTTTGAAAGCAATGTTCTCATCTGGGAGTATTGCAACAGATGTTTATCATGAGCTACTGCAACAGTTAATCTAACTCTGAACCAGATTAACTCTTTGGCATTGGAAACCGGCCTTTTTTCCACAGGCAGCCTACAGAAAACAAGGGGATGTGCCAGAACTGCTGACAACAAGCAGTTAACTGAACGATGGGGGAAGGAAAAAAAAAAAAGCCATAAAGCCCAACCAAATAAACTGATATCTGGCCCAAAAGACTTAGATGAACAGGTGTATGTGTGGGTGGGAGCAGAGCAAAAAAAAAATAAAGAAAAACATTTAAACAAAGCCTCCATTGACATTCTGGTCACCGAAGTGGGTACACACAAAATGAGGCAAGCAACATTTTTGAACAATTCAGAAAATAATGGATTTTTTTTTTTGTTCTTGTTGAAGAGGATAGGAAATATGATTATTGATCTTGGGTTTCAAACTGTGGCCCAATACATCACAGTAACAACTCAGAGGTTACTCTATTTCAAGATATTCTGAGTAAGAATGAAAACAGGAAGGTACAAAACTACTTATGCAATCTGGTATTTACTCCTTAAAGATACAAATGCAAATCACAATTTAAAGCATCGTTATTTAAAGCTGAAATTACCATTTCTTAACGGGTGCAAGTCAGAACCCTGTTCTAAAGGCAAGCGAAGGGCTAGTAAGTCCTGACCAGAGCCATTCCTCTGCTCCTAATTTCACAGGCATTTAATTCCGGAAAATCCATGAGGATATATGGGTCCTGTGAAAAGAGGGAGCAGTCCATTCCCTTTTATTATCCAAAAGATCAAGCAGGAGAGGTAAGTGCACCATGTTCTCACCTGAGCATCACCTATGGAACCTCCATCCCTGGGGCCACACAGCACCATGGCTGCACCAGGATCCATGTAAAACTGCTGGGAGGCAGAGCTGGTCTGAGGATTTACAGCCTTGCACAGCTTGCAAGGCTACACTCAACTTTCAAGAAAAGCCCACACCTTCCCCTTCGTATTCCCAGCTGCAGTGACACCAGAATAAGAGTCACAAATTCTGGAAACTTTAGGTCTAAACTTCCTTCCCAACTGAAGAAAATCTCAGCTTGTTGGTTGCTTGAGGTTTTATAACCAGAGAGAAAAACAAATGCCAATCTGTCGAGTGTAAGGACAATCTAAAGAGATTTTGTTTTTCTAATTGCTCAGCAGAACAATAAACAAATAAAAAGCCCTACAAAGTCCTTCCCATTCTGCAGTATTTTTGCTGGTAATGCACAAGTCTCTTTCTTGGTATTACTCCTAATCCACAAAAGGAAGAGCAAATATTATCAGTCCTTTCATATTTGATGAAGAGATTGATGTTATTTATTCAAAAAAAGCTTTATAAATATTCCTCCCATTCTAAAAAGGCCAATGACCACAGACCCATGTGCCAGCAGTATCTCTACTCAGCCCTTGGCCCTTCCAGGCCATTGGAACAGCAACCCACTAGTCTGTTGACTAAAATACAATCACTTGCAGCTTGTTTTGTTTTTTCCCCCCCATATATCAAAAGTTGTAAGCGCCGAGAGGAAGGTTTTGTTTTCTAAATCTTTAGTATTCCAGAGAAATATACTGACATTGCATTCTGCAGGTCTTGCCAAGAACGTCTTTTGTGTTCACAGCTTCAGTGTTGATGATAAATTTTGAACGTTAACAGCACAAAGTATGATTTAAATCAAAGCCTAAATCATAAATGTAAAAGTAATTTAAACTAGTGAACTGGAAACCCTGATTTAAATAATTTCATTTTGCCAATATAGTTCTCCTAAAGACCTATTTGCTTTCAATGTTGTTAGTTTTCACTGAGCAGGTAAATAAAAAACATGCATCTATTTAAATTATTATGAAGTATAATATATTCTAGACCTTTTATTTTTACGTTTTATTAAGTAGACAATTTACTAGGCAATTATTTTTTTAGCTATGATTTCTAAGTGCTTCAGAAATATTTAATAAGTCCTAAAGCACGTTTTATGATTATGATTATGATTATCCCTATTTTATAGAAGGATAACCCAAAGAAGAGATAATTAACTAGTTTGGACTCTCTCCTTCACCAGATTGTACTAGCTCTAAGATAACATGATTGATCTCCACTATAACAACTACCTGTTGCACATAATTTTCACTCTGATCTAGCAATTGTAGCAATAATTTGCAAATATTGGTAAGAGAACAATTAAAAGCAAAGCCTCAGGTGGCAGCAGCAAAAGGTTGGACTAAGTATCTATAGAAGAACAAGGAGGTTTTGCTGGATGGCTTCACCAAGATGTAACACTTGGTACTATTTTTACTTCATCTTCTAAAATGAGGATGTAAAGGTAACACAGAGCACAGTCTGCTGTTAAGTCTTCACAACACCAGGGCTTGTTACATGAACAACCTCAATTATTTTGCCCTGAATGATGGCAAAACCAGCAGGGAGCATTTAGATCGCTCCCACCGCCCAACCGAACCATCACGCCAGGCTTTCCAACTAGTACAACCTCTAGTTTTGGGTACTCATCTCTTAATACTGGGCCTCAAAATCTGCAGGATGTTGCGCCAACGGCACTCACTGTGAGAGTTTCGGAACAATTTTTCCACATACTGAATGCTGCCCACCCCGACAGGCCAGGCTGAGACCTTACACTTGCACAGTTTCTGCCCTGAGGGGCAGTGCCAGATCTGAAACATTCACTAGTCAAGACAGGCAGTGCGTGGAAAGGGGGAGAAGCGGCTCAGAATTGTTTTTAAGGTTTTTCCACAGTCTCTCATCATTGTGCCCATTTCTCATTGGTATGAAAAGCTACTTGTGCCCCAAGTTGGCCCATGATGGCAAACTCCATCTTTTTAAAGCACCTCCTGCTCTCTCCCACCCCTTACCAAGGAGGAGCATCAGTGTCTCTCAGCCTGCTTTATCCTCCTGTGAACTTGCCTTTCCTGTGATGCTTACAAAAATTTTAGCAGTCAGACATTAATGACCATCTCTGAGCTTAGCCAGGAGGGGCAAGAGCAGCCCTCCACCATGTGCTGGAGGAAAATAAAACAGCAAAAAGACACAGTGATCCATGATGAGACAAATTTGATAGGTGTAACTATATAACATGCTTGAAGCCCTCAGGTAAGGGGGTGACCACCAAGAGGCAAGTGGAGGAGGAGAGTTTCAAGGAGCCAAGACAGCACTTTGATGCCACAAGGTCCTGCTGGATTTACCCACCTCACTGCAAGTCCTCATCTGCAGCTTCAGGACAGAGAGGGCTATTCCCTCCAAAATCCACTGTAATGGTGTGTGCCAGACCCTAAATCCCACCCCACCAGCACACCACACATGCCACCCTTTTTGCCTACAGGGGAGCACAAGAATTAAGGGGATGAGCAAAGACTGTGAGGAGCGAGAACAGGACGAGCCAGTTGCAGGTCAGGGACCCTGGTGCATCTAAGCAAGTCGCCCTGCTAAAGAGAAACTGAAAGGTTTTACACTTAAAACCCTCTGCATTTCCTGCACAAGTTCCCCACCCAGACCTGTCAAGTGAATCCTTAGACTGCCATGGTTGTCCATCCACCACACAGTCCATCCTGCCCTATCATGATGCTCCAGGCATGACACTGCTGGTTTGGGAAGCGAGCAGGCTCCAATGGGAACGCCGTCCCCGAAAGGCAGATGTTGTGTAAACTCATATTTCATAAACACAGTTAATTGTGACAAGAGGGCCATAAAAATCCTTGTACCGCTTAAATTATTCCTCCACTTAGAGCGACTCCGCCACCAGAAAGTGTTACACGTTGCACTTTATACCCAACTGGCAGCACTCGGTGATGGCATTACGGCTCTGTTAAATACCAGATATAAAACTCACAGATTTTTAAAAACTACAGATCAATTTTTCTGCCGTCATTCAACATAACCATTCCAAAACAAACATGCCATGCAATTGTCATTAAAAGTTTTCCAATCTAGCGCTGCATGTGTTTAAGTATGAAAATGATACTTTTGAAATAAACGTTGCTGCTATCAGGGGAAAAGTGCTACCATAACTCACATTGCTATTACAGAGCAACTTCGACCGTAAAGACTCAATAATCCCTCACACTTCACCCACGAAATATTCTCTCCATTCTCTCACCCAGCAAGGTCACAATAAAGGAAAACAAACAAACAAACAAACAAACAAACAAAAAACAGCAATAAAACAACTAGATGATACTTACTAAAACTCTGGTTCTCTAATTCAGACCCACAAGTAGACAAAATAGGAAATTCAGAGATTGTTTTCTAATAAATGTATGATTTATGCATATTACTGATGCTGAACCTTCAGTAATTATGTTTAGCAAATTCATTTTATCCACGTGAATCTTCCTGTGCATACTCGAGTTATCCAACTCATACAAGTACAAAAAAAATAAGCCTAAAAAAAACAACTGAGTTTTACCTTTTCTAGCCTGACTCTTTTTATGTTTGATTATTTAGAAAAATATTTATTACGAGTTTATTATCTATTTATATTTGAAAAGATTTTTTTTTTTAATAACACACATCTCCTTCGGGTTGTAGTCTACGCTTCGCAGCATTTCCCAATTTAAGCACAAGACTAAGAAACAACAAGGATTTCTTCAGCTCTGTGATGGGTTCACAGGTACTTGGCACCAGGGAAACAATCCAGTGCTGTGCCAAAGGGAAAGCAAAGCCTTCATCTGCTCTCCCTCACCTGCCTGGGTGAGAAAACAAGCAGGAGGCATGGAGGGTAACTCACTTCTGCAGTACTCACGTCATCTTTCATATTTCTGTTACTGCCACAAGCAGGCAACGCCTGCCAGCCTGGCTGCAGTTTGTTTACACACTATTAGAAACCAAAATTTGCTATCTAGGCTAAAGAAGTCTCGGTAGGTATCAGCCAGGCGCAGACCTTATTTCATCTGTTTTCACAGGATGCTCTGAAGTAAGTTTATGTAACGTGTGAAAATTATGCGTGCCATTATGTAATGGAATCAAAACACAATAAAATGTACGCAGGGGTATTTCTACTTTTTAAACAGCAGTGACTGAACTGTAGCTGGCTTCATTGTAAAAGCGCCGATAGCTTGTATAAATAGCAATTATTTCATAATAAAAAAATACTTTACAGATAGCTATTTAAATTTCTCATATACTCAAGCATTCACAATCATTTCATTATAACACACTGATAAATTCAATTTAAACTCCCCAGGTATCTATCATTTTAGACAATCTAAGTGATTCGGGCAGACAATCACAGAGCTGCAGGTACGCAGTTTTTTTCCTGGGAGCTGAGGAATCACTGCTGGTGCAACAGGTGCCGTTTCTATTCATCATTATTTTCCACAAAAAGGATCCCGCTGCCACGGTCCCTCCCGGTGCTCAGGATGCCTATACACCCACAGATGAGGGCACAAGGCCCTGTGACAGAGCAGCTCATCCAGCCACTTCCCACACCCCAGAGGCGCTGGGGCTGCTCCTGCTTGGTAGGGCCACACTGAAATTCCTCCATCACTCCACAGGAAAGCCTTTATTGATTCTTATGGCTTCAAGCTAGCAACAAAAAAATTAAAATTTTTAGGCCTAGCAACAGACCTGGCCCCACAAGCATCCTTCTGCCTCTGCGATGCACAGCAAGGGGTTAAGAGCACCGTGAGCAAACACAGGTGTAGCTCACACTGACTCACCCACAGAACCACTGATTTTAACCCAAATTCTGCATAAGGCACCTTAAAGGTCCGGCGGCAATTTTATTCCAAAGAAGCATTCAGGCACTGGTTTTTAAATGGCCATAATGAGTTAATTCTATCTAAAATTTCCACTTTCCATGTATGTCACAGATACAGTTGTGCAAATATACTACAGTTTCCAGTACTATCTCCAGCTGGGGATGCTCACAGTGTATTTAAATTTCTAGGTAAATACTAGATGGCACAGAAAGCACAGAACCCAATCCTAACTGCAGCCTTAGGCAGAGAAAAATGCCACAGAGAAAACTTGCAAAATCTGTCAGCAGATTTCTCTGTCTGAAAACATACCTCCATCAGAAATAACTTCTGCCATGAAAACCACCAGAAAGCTCAGAAGTTAAAAAGGTAGACGTGTTTTTCATATGATGCTAAATATAAAGAAATACAATAAATACAGTTGATCTTAAAACACCTCATGAAAAAGAGAGATGTTGCAAAATAACAGATCTAAATTTGTCCCTGAAACACAAAACAGATTTGCGAGGCAAGATAAAAATGGAGAGTATTTAACTTCGTATTTGTTATTTTTAATCTCAAACCAAACAAAGTATGTTCTGATAACAGCACATCATCACGTCGACTTCCAATTACCCAAAGGGGGAAGCAGTCATCTAATATTTAGCAAAACCACAGAAACAACTTATGGGAAGGAAGGATCCCGGGTTTTTCCGCAGGGATCTGACGACAGCTCCCCAGCCGATTGATTCTCTTTCACTTTCCGCAATTCAACACGCGCAAAGCTCCGATTTTCAAACCGGACACACCCGCAGCGCCAACTCCGCGCTCCCCAAGTTCATCCCAGCGCATCGCCCCGTCCCTGCGCGGTCCCACCGGGCTGGAACCACCACAACCGACCCGGGACGCGCGGGGGCATCTTCTCGGCGTTCCCGGCGCTCCCGGCCGGGCAAACTCCCGGTNGCCGCTTCCCTTCGCTTCCCCGCCCAACCCCGGCGCTCCCCGGCAAACCCCGGAGCTGCGCTGCGCTGCGCGCTGGCGCAGCCGGAGCCGCGGTATAAAAATAATGATTAAAATTTAAAAAAAAATAAATAAAATAAGAATAAAAATCAAGCGATGGGGGCACGGCACGGAGGGAGGACGGGGAAGGACCGCGCAGGCATCCATCCATCCGTACGTACATCCCTCGACCGATCCATCCATCCATCCAGCCCTGCACCCACC
>VXAY01006792.1:1121357-1185974 GCA_013399855.1 Oxyruncus cristatus | reverse complement strand
CCCCCTTCTTATTTCCCTCAACCCTTCTTATTTTGGACAGGGCCTTTTCCCAGATTTTTTTATGTAGCCACCCCCACCAACAATATATTAATTATACAGACTAAAAGCTTTGGGAGCCCCCCAGGGAACTTACTCTGCTCCATGTGAAAGGATGCCCCTTCCTAAATCAAGACCCAGAAGCACCAAAGAGTACCCAAGACATATGAAACACATTTTAGAGAATCCAGAAAGATGACTGGATGTAAACCACTAAAAGTCTACTCCAGCCAAAATCTGAGCTCAGAACAGTGCCTGCTCAGCCACTGGTTTTGACAACACGACCCGCAAGCTCTGTGCATGACTTGAACAAGCTCCCAGGGTCCAGAACCAGCCTTTAAAAATACCAAAAACGAAACCAGCAGATGTTTTCAACCGCATGACTCCACTCCAGCATGCGAAGCTTTACACTGTATCACTGCTGAGGACTGACCAGCAAAGTAAACTTTCTTATTAAGTCAAATAGTTTTGGATATAAATATCTGCTTTACTTAAATATATATCTCTGTATGGAACATAGTCTTTTTCTTAATTCAAATTTATTAACATTCATCTTAAAAATAAACTTCTCCATCAGCAAAACTCATGACTGCTGTATATTTACAGGAGAGCACTATCAACTCTAAAAGAAGGGATAAAAAAACTCAAGAATTTTCTTTTGTTTTTTCCAGTCTAGTGACCCTGCTAATTTCTAAGTTTAGAGCGAACTAAAATAGTGACAAAGCCTGCACCTCCCATTCCTGATGTCGTGCTCCTTCTGACCTCACCCCCTGCATTTAAAATCACTAAATTGTATTTGCTCAAAACTCTTGCCTGAACAGGCCACGTTATGAATTTGTTCACAGTGTTTGGCTCATACAGGGTAACACACACCATGAAGTGATAAACCCGATATCAACCCAAGTCTTGATGCTAATTTACAGGAAAAAGCTTTTCTTTTGCAGATCAAAGAAGGTTTATTTCCAAGGTGCCCCAAGAGCCAAGAACACTGTGGTGCTACGAACTGCTGACAGGCAACCAATAACTGTGACAAATTATACATTCATGGCAACTGCAACAATCAATAAACTGACTCACCAAATTAATAAAATATAGATCACAAAGCATACATTTTTATTAAAGAATAATTTCATGATAACCAAGTAATGTGGATGCTTCCAAGCATAAGATTAAATTACATGCTGAGCAAATCTGGCATTTTGTGATAAACTGTGAAAATAGTCTTTGCAACAGCAACTGAGGAAGAACATTGCTGACATAGTCTATAAACATGTTTTATAAAGTATAACCAAAAATAATAAAAAAAAACCAACAACAACAACAAAAAAAAAACCAGTGAAGTGGTGGCTACAGAATTCATGACCATATCCGTAATAACTACTTTCTAGACTTCTCCTTGCTTTGTAATTTATTCCTTCAAAGATGATGCTGATTTTGGTGTTAAAAGTAATAAAACCAGATTACCTACATATGGAAATATTTGCATCAAATTAATTCATTAACTAGCCAGACTTCAGCAGTCATTACTGGAGTGCACAAAGATTTCTAGTACTTTTAGAATGCCCACATATGTACTTAAATACACGAAGCAAGTGTCTTAACTGGTAGACTGACTCTGCTTATCAAAATTTTGTGCCTGCTGAATAACTTTGAGTATTAAGTACTTGCTTGAACTTAAGATCACAATGAATCCCATTGAACTTCAAGGTCTGAGGCTTTACACGTGGTAAAGTGTTTTCCTGCATGGATATTTTCCACTACTGGGAAATGCAGCAAGAAGAGCTTTTCCAACCTCCTGTAAAGGTGTTGGAGAAGCCCTTCCTTCCTCAGGGAGGAAGATGGAGCATCTCTTACTCCAAAGGCTTTAATTAATGGGAAGAACACACTTAGGCACATCCTCAGTTTCCGCTGTCCTGTTCCACACAGCTTTGAATCATGTCCTAAATGAAAGTTTTAAAATACCGAGATCCTGTTTATTAAAGTTTACAATTATTAGTTCCTGAAACTCCACAGTACTCTGTCTCTGCAGGCTAATTGTGCCATACCAACTGCTTTAGAAGGCTGTCCTAAAATTAGTTTTAATCCTCTATAATGCCAGATATGTGGTGGTTTCAGGGAGTATTCACATGACTGATGTCTTGTCAAATCTTCCAAATATTTCTTTTACAGAAAAACATCCAGCATTTCCTGGAAGCATACTTTCATACTTGCAGTGAGTATTTTACATGCATAATGTTCAGTCACTTTCTCGGCTTCCATGGATTTCCTAGCTAAACAAATGATATGTGGTGTTTCCCATCCTTCTTTCTCGCTAATAAATAATGGAATCTTAATTCTGAACTGCTGTTATGAAACAAAAATCAAATAGAGCCTAAGTGATATAAACCAATATTTGTTTATACTAGATCCATTATTAATTTAATTCCTTTCTTAAACAAACGACATTTAATAATACATTAAACACATAAACAGGAACATATTCGAAGTTATAATTCCATCAGCTCTTCTCATGACATCCATCTTCTCACAGGCCATATCCACATTTCAATCTAATAATTTATAGAACATTGTTAAGTTAATAAACAGACATGGTTCCTTAAAAGGCTTACTACTTAGATAAGCTGCTGCCTTCCCTAACTATGCCAACCCAGATCAGTTAAAATTAAAAAATCTCTTTTCTGGCATATTATTAGCAACTGCAAATTTATTATAACATGTTATTTTCCTTCTGAATGAATATATTTTGGAAAAGATACCCACAATATCCCCACTTACAAATCACCCTTTATTTAAATATTTTACAAATGTTCTGCACAGTGATCACTTCTTTTATTAAGAAAATACCCACATTCCTATGAGTCTTTTCAGTCCCAAAAACACGTCTACAGACAGCAGCAATGCATATTTTAGAGAAGCAGCAAACAGGACCAGCTTCAGAATTACACCCACCACCCTCCACATGCGGCGGGAGTGTTTTCTCTTGCCATAAATTACCACTCCCTCCTATCAGCAATTATTTAACTTTCAGAAATAGCTGCAACAAGACAAATTATGATCTATAATTACGCAAATTTATCCCAGATATTAAGGCTGCATATCTGTATATATGTATACCCAGTCTACTCTAAAATGTATCTGCATGCATAACGTTAAGTATTGTAATCAAATATACCAGGGTGTCTTACTGCTCACATGGCAACGTTCCTATCCTAGATATCTGTAAGCCCTTCCAGTAGTAAAAAATGCCCACTACTGCTTTTTCATCTGGTACCAGTCACTTGATCCTGGTAAAATTTTCTTCTAATACACCTTCCTCCTTCCCAGAAAGGAGCACAGGGACCTCAGTTCACAGGAGTCAAAAGGAGCACTCGCCAGGCTTTCCAGGAAAAGAATAAATATATCACCGAGTGTAGCACAGAAGCTGCATCAGGTCAGAAGTCCATACTCCGGAAATATCTGAAGGTTGGAAGTTTTAGAAATACTGTACATAGTTGGCTTGGTTTTGCCTGCTGTTTCATACAGGACATTGGGCTAGAGGGCACCTTATGGTTTGACCTGGTTCAATAATCATTTCATGAAGTACTTTGAGACTAAGTTGCCTCACTCTTTTCTGGGAAACTGGAATTATTGAACTGAAATTAAGTTAAAGCAAGCAGCTCCCACTTTTTTGGAGTTCTTGGTAGACCACTGTTTCTCCAAAGAACCAACATTTCTGCTAAATCCTCATCATGCTGTGAAGTGCTGCCTCTCAGACAGCTGCATTTGTCCTGTTCATACATCCAGTTATCACGGAATCATAGAATGGTTTGTGTCAGAAGGGACCTTAAAGATCATCCAGTTCCACCCCCCAGCCACGGGCAGGGACACCTTTCACTAGCCCAGGTTGCTTCAAGCCCTGTCCAACCTGGCCTTGAACCCTTCAGAACTGGGACAGCCACAGCTTCTCTGGTCAACCTGTTCCAGTGCCTCACCACCCTCACAGTCAGTAATTTCATCCAAATATCCAGTCCAAACCTGCCCTCTGTCAGTTTGAAGCCATTCCCCCTTGTCATGTGACTCCATGCCCTTGTCAAAAGTCCCTCTCCAGCTCTCTTGTAGCCCCTTTTGGTTCTAGAAGGTCTCCCTGGAACCTTCTCTTCTCTAGGCTGAACAACCCCATAGCAGAGGGGCTCCAGCCCTCGGTCTCACTCCAACAGATCCATGAACTTCTTATTTTGGGGCCCCAGAGCTGGAATCAGTGCTCCAGGTGGGGTCTTACGAGAGTAGAGGGACACAAACACTCATCTTAGACGCGGGATAAGACGACAGATCTTTAGCTGAAGTGATGCTTCAAGGGCTGAACTCCCGTAGCTCTTCACAGCCTCTGGTTCTACTCACGTGGCTTTACACGCAGCCATTTCCACACCAGCACCTGCTGGGCAGGGGAGGGAGGTTACATGGGAGGAAGCACCATGGGCAGGTTTGGGGTGGGGGCCAGGCAATCTCTGTGTTCTCAGTGATCTGAACATTATTTGCACTCACTTACTAAAATGTCAAATACACAGCAGTTATTATGCAGTGAACATTATACGACAATGAACTCAGATTTTTGTTGTTGTCGTTGTTAAACATTTGTTGTTATTCTTTGCACTCATGAAGGGCCTAAAAATCACATAAAGATGGGAACCCAATACAGTTGTCTTTTCCCACACTTGTTTTCAATGGTGATAGAAAAAGTTGCTCCACTGAAAAGCCTTGATACTTTCTGATTTAAAGCACAGGAACAAATGCTATTTTTAAAGTCGAAATGTGTTATGATGATAGGGTTGGGGGTTGGGTTTTTTTTTTTCTTTTTTTTTTTAAGAGTAAAAATCCTTTTTTTTTCTTTTTACTTACAGTGAAAATTCTGAATGCACATTCACATCATTTTGCAAAACTGTCAACACCAGATATACGCTTCCTTTTTTGAATTATCTCCCTGTGTTGCAACCCGCATCTAAATTTGAAAATATTTTCGTAAACATAGCTGATGTTTCATGGGTGCAATTTTGAGACCATAAGGAATTTAAGAAAACAGTTGATACTACACTAAAATCTAAAATTGGCTTTTAAGAATCTATCAGCTTTCTCAAATCAGCAACTAATAATGATCCAGAGTATCTATAGCTCATCTACTTTCTCCTGAATTTTTCTCCCTGGAGTTTTTGTTTGGAACTTTTGAGCTCCTTTTGAAGGATATTTGTACATTCTATTGTGGTGATGTATTTTATACCTTAAAGATGTTCTTCTCTTAATATTATACATTTAGCCTACATATCAAGGTACTTTTATCACAACATTTATCATAACAGGCTTTTACTCCCAAAGCAGATTGCCTTGAGTAGTTGAGAACATCCACACTTTGCCCTGAGAAAGAAAACAGTTTGAATAAAGCATTAAGAGTGCTAATGGTATAACACATTTCTTAGAAGCACAGGTCTGAGAAGGATTTCCCTTGGGATGTTATAGAAGCTATGCAAAATAATTCCTTTCATGAAGTTAAATTTCCTTATTAAGAAAATAGCGTTTTATTTGCGTTTTTTTTTTGACCACCACTCTCCTTGAAGAGGACCTCTTTGGGTGCTCTGCCCATCAGGAATCCTCTTCCAGCATTCACCCTCAATTCATTCAGCACTTCTTGGTACTGTTTTTTGATTCTGTAGTCACTGGCTTTCAGCTCTTTTCCTCTTGCTCCATACAGTATCTGAGGATGAATATCCTCCTCACGTCTCCCTGTGAGATGATAGCCTCTTCACCTCACTCATTAAGCTGCTCAGAAATGATGAACTCACACTGATAGAGCAGAAAATTCTGTTCACTTGTTTTTATGCATATCACAGGGACTGCTAAAGCACATCCCATGATCATCCAAGTACTATTTATCTATAATGAGAATCTTGTTGCTAGTTCCTATTTTACGAAACTCTGCTATTACTCACTTAGAAGACACAACCTTTGATTCTATATTTTGAATTTGATTCTGCTTCTACTAACCCAGTTTCCAACGCATTCTCCGTTATTTCGGAACAACATCCTGATTCCCTGTTATATTTAAGACGCCTTCCAATTTTTTCATTTAGCGCAGCCCCCACTGATGCCAGGTGATCCACATGAAGCCAGCCAAGCCCAGTACTCTACTGGTAACCCCTCCTGCCCAACCACACCTTTTCAAAAAATATTGCTTCTTGAGTAACACCTTGGCAGTGGATTTCTGCATGAAGGAATAGCTCCTCTTTAGCTCAGCAGCCACCCTGCTTGCTTTCTCGTTTCATTCATCATCAGGCCACGAGTCGAGATACACAGAATGAAACTGTGCCTACGGTTGCTTACACAAGGACCGCGTCTGGACTCTGCAACACCATTATTCAGCAGATGGTCGTGAGTAACACGTTCTGGCTCAAGATCTTGAACAGGGTTGGGAGGAATCGGCCACTGCGGTTGGAGTCACGCTCAAGCTTTGTGGATGCTTTAGTCCAACACCAAGGTCTTGCTGACCTTCAAGAGGCCAGCAAAACCCCAACCTCAGCTTGTTTCTTCAGTTCTGGTAGGTCATAAGGTAGAAGCCTATAATTCTTAGTAGCAGTAAATACTAACTTTTATGAGTCTTGAATTAATTCATAATAAGCTCCATAGTATTCTATAAAATACAAAACTGCTACGGGCTGAGCTGAGGCTTTCTTTTTTTTTGAACAAGAGATAATGTCTGGATTTCAAAGCACTGTGGTGGTTTAGAAATGAAGAGGGAAGACTCCTCTGGAGAGGTGAAAGAAGCTGCCCTGCATAGCTTCCACACCACATGGCTGCCTTTGGCACACCGGAGCCTTCAGAACCTCTGAAAGAAATGGTTCTGCCAAAAAACTACTGCTACTTAAGCAGGTTTAACCATTTTTAGAAGCACTGCCAATACCAAGGCGTCAAACCAGAGTCTTTGCCTGTACCTGTCTCCCTATCCCCAGAACGATCAAACAGTATTGTTAAATCACACAATATCGTTAAAGCTGGAGGCACTGAACCCACTGCCTCTCCCAAGGAGAGGATCCTTGGCTTGGGCAGGCCAGCACAGAGACGGACCTCTCGCCAGAAGGGTGGGATTGCTGCAGAGGTGTCAGGTAGCTGTAGGATCTCTCCCTCTGCTGAGTGAGGTGTGTTTGACGAAACGCTGCATTTTAATTACGTAATTACACAGGACTCAACAACCCAGCTCTCGGGTTTTGCAGACACAACCCTTCTTCCTGGCACAACCTCCCTCAGCGGTTAAATTCTGAAGCCGTGTGCAAGGGCGAGAAGTTTTCTTAAACCCTTCCAAGAACATCAATAAGGCAGTCCCGGTTATGAACTTCAGTCACTCCGTGCTCATTAAATCACAGCTGTTTCCCCTCGATGCAGTGTTAGATCAGACATCGCTAAACCTGCCTGCGTGTGTGTATACAAATACACCTTCCCCTTTGTTCTGCAAAACAAACTCCTAACAGAAAAGTGTTTATATTGAAACTAACTGGAATTGTCAATTAACAGTTAACAATAGTCTTAAGATAACATTTCAGATCTATCACAATCCCATAATAAACTGACTGCAGAGCTGACATTGTTTAGGTTTCAGCTATTGTTTTGACTCTGAAAGAAACTACCCGTTGATTAAAAAACCTGAATGATCTCAAGCCTGAACACCTCAATTGAAAATGCTCCTGAGCTTTGCTACCTGCTCTCAAGGAGGCCAACACACCTCAGTTCACTTGCCCACCTGCTCAAGGCAGCTCTGCGTGAGGAAGGGTTTTTCATATATATTTGTTAACTACCTCTTCTTTAACAAAAGCAGATGGACTTCTTCCTATTTCTCTATCCCTTCATAAGCTTTTTGGATCACAGATAGCACAGAATATATTTAGCCTTTCTGAAATGGCAATACTGCTCAATTTGGACGACATAAACCTATTTTTCAATGAAAGGAATATGTTTGTTTTCAAAGCTGTCTGAAACACAGACAACAACCCACTAACTGAAGGTATAAAACTAGGTAAAATACATAATAATTAACATAATTCATTGCATTTTGCACTCACATTCTTGCTAGAGTATGACTTCTTTGTGCAGCCCATGTTGCAGTACGAGTAAGAATAGACCCATTTTGATGGTTAAATCAGAAACAACAGCTTAACATTTATTTTTAAGATTGTCTGTTCCTATGTACCTTTTTGGAAGAGTTTAGTAGCCTTCAGAAGCCCTAAAAATGGTTCTGCCAAAAAAATAAATAAGCTTAACCATTTTAAGAAGCACTGACAATACTAAGGCTTCAAACCAGTGTTTGCCTGTACGGGAAGACAAGACCTCCGTAATCGTACAAAAAGCAGCAACTAACGAAGACTGAACTCTACAATACTATGACACAGCTCAGACACTTCTCAATTCCGTGCTTAAATGTATTGAATACCACGTAATTGAAAAATAAAACTTAACCCCAGCTGTAAATCCCTGCCCCTGCTCCTGACACACGTCTCTCCTCAACCACCCGAATGAACCTACAGTGGACAGATGACAGAGAACAGCTTCCACTGTGCCCTAAAGACTTACGTGGGATTTTCAACACTTAGATTATTTGAACAGGGTCACTTTTTTCTTAATCACAGTAAAAAAAAAAAAAAAAAAAANNNTTGAGAGGGGGCCTTTTTTTTTTAAACACAAAAAAAAAAAAAAAAAAAAAAAAAAAAAAAAACCCACCACCAAAAAAAAAAACAAACCCACAACTCCATAGAATTTAAAAAAGAAAAAACTGGGAATAATTTAACAAGGTAGCAAAGATCACCCAGCAGTCCTTGGCATGGACAGCACTTAAGGACGGGTGAAAAGCAACAGCCATTCAAGCAGAAACTAGTTTCATCTTGTTTGAAGTAGAAATTCCCTACAGGAACTAAGCAAACATCCTCATCTTTTCAATAACCCAAACACTTGAAGCCAAAGCAACAAAGCAAACAAATATGTTCAGCAGTATTTTGTCATTTTGTAGCATCTCACATTTGGGGCACCCTGAATTTTCTGGGTAACGCTAGGAAGTAATACTTCCTATTTAGCACCACTGAATAAGCCAAAAGGAATATGAGAGGGTCCATATCCCTTGACTCAGCCTCCAAACATAGAAAATTCATGGGGTATACAGAACTAAATGCCCTGCACAGCCATTTAAACAGCCATTTAATCATATTCAGGGTTGAATATGTCAGAATATGAAAGCAGGAGTCATTGAAAAAAATCAGATTTAACAATAAGACATGCCCAAAATTAAAGAGGTGGAGAATTGATTAATGACAAGCAGCAGGATGACGATGCAAGAATAAAAATTAATCATCACTGAATTTACTGTATTTTTTTGGGGGGAAACCTTTGCAGACCCCTGTACAGTACCAAGACCTTCCCAGACTAACATCCACAGGGCTTTGATAAGTACCTTAACCCCTCTCTTATATCCAACACTAATATACTTCCTATGATAAATACTTCAAATGTGTGTAAACAATAACAGTATTGATGTGAGTGATTATAAGATAATATTAATATATAAAAATTGATTTTTGTTTCTATTATGAAATATTATGAGCATTGTGCCTAAATAATTTCTGAATTGTGTCTAGAAATACTGGACTTAAGTCTTTTTAAAAGAAAAAAGGTGCAATGAGAAAAGAAAAAAATCGTCATATCACAGTATTTCAGATATGTCATTTGATTATATAACAAGAGATAAATCAACATTAAGAGATACTAAAAGTGTCAGAAGTTAAGCTATCCCCCTTATTTTCCTCAAACTAGTTTTAACCAAGTTCTCATTTTAAAATTCAGTTATTCCCTTTGCTGAGTGCACTACATTTTGAATCTGACTTCCCTCACCCTCCCCAAGAGTAAAACCCATCTCCAGCAGGGTAAACTTGCTCTCTAAAAGTGACTGTATCTAAAAAGACCAAACATGCCTTTCGGTCCACTGGGCTTCTGGGGGGAGGAAGAGTAAAATATCTTAAATTTACAGCATCAGTAAACAAAAGCAAGTGAGATCTATATTAAACGGCTCAGTAGAGCATGTAACATTCTACAGAAATGGGATTTCACAAGAATACAGAGTAAATTTTCTACATTTGAAAAGTCAACCCAAAGAGATGGCGAAGCAACAAAAAGACATAGCACAAGGCAACAGGGATGCTACTGAAAAGATTTGAGGTTTAATTCTGACTGTCAACAGAATAAAATGAAGAAACTTACTAATTTTTTAAAAAATCCACTCATTTAACTAACATTTTCTGGTCTTCCAAAAGCTGAAGAGTAGAAACAGACCCAGATCACCTATTACTTACACATAACCCTCCTGCTGAATTAGAAAAGTAAAAGCAAACAGAGAATGCATTAAAGTAGTTAATGTTATTTTGGTTTCTCCTGTTTGCTGGTCATTGAAACCTGTACAGGAGCAACGATACATGTCTGGGAGGAACCTCACACCTCAGACACAATGGGAGATGAGGGAGAGATGTCCCAAATGCTTTAAGGTTTTTGACACTCTGGAAAAGCAGAAGCCTGAGTTACTGAGGGCTGAGAAGTCCTACATGTGCTGAAAACATTTTTTTTTTTCCACTCTGTTTTCTTACACTTCTACACTTTTACTGATTTACTCTGGAATTTAACAGATGCACTTCTTTTTTATATTATTCAACTAACCAGTATCAAAAAATATAATTCAAGGTGTTGCGTATGAGCACAAAACCCACTATTGAGCAGAACTGACAGGAAGAACTAAAAAGGTTCATTTGCTCTTGGATTAGGTGATTTGCTGCAGTTGAATCTTGACTGTTTTCTTCACTGTTTTTAGTAGAAGCACATAATTGACACCAGTGAAATGGTGAAAGCATTGAACGGGAAGGATGAAGAGTTAACCAGACTACTCAGTTAAAGAGACCATTTTGGTTTTCCAGGGAACAGCCGACGTGGCTGGTGGGTCTATGGTGGGTCAGAGAGGTTGCATCAGCCAAGGGGAATACGGAATGTCCAGGAGCAGCACCGAAATCCCTAGAACCTGCCATATATAATGGAAAACCCTGAAAGGTTTGGAATTTTGTGACATACTATAGGTGGGACAGAGACTGGTGTCTCCTCGAAGAAGAGATTTGAAGAAGGTGGTGAAGAAGAAATTGCTGTAAGGAAAATGAATGTACCGTCCAGTCCTGAGTAGAACCACGGTGCATTATCCTACAGAACACAGCATCTCACAGGGAGTCCAGAAATCTGGCCTCATCCAAAGAAGTCAAGCACCCATTAATCTCCAAATTTAAAAATATTTTTAAGCTTTTGTTTATCCTAGTTGATAGGATTTTAAAAAACAAAAAAATAACTTGGTGTACTAATATACAGAAACTAGTCTAAGAACTGAACTACACAACAGGCTGAATGAATTGTTATTAAAATAAAATCTTGCTGATAATACCGGATAAACACACATCTCCATCTACGTCCTCCAAAAAATTGAAACTGTCCCCTGTCCTTCTCTGATATGACAGGACACACAGAACAGATACCAAAGTACCCAGGACTTCACATCTCACCCCACGCAGGCAACCACTTCAGCTGGATTATTTAATATGTTAATTGGTAATTTGGGGAAATATGTTTTGTTTAAAACAATAGACGTGCAGTTTTGTCTTCAAAATACATTTTTTCCTTTAGTTTGTTATATATTACATAATTGTTATATTGCTCACACAACAGTGGATTTGCTGCTTCTGGAAAAACATAAAACTGCATCTCCTTTCAGTTCATGACAGTACACTGAGACATACCATCATCTCATCTGGGGCCAGGAAAAAAACCCCACCCTACTACCAGTTTTTAATGTAAAGGTTAAGATGCATTTGTTCTCAAACTCTATTAAACTTTTTTTTTCCCTGATTAATGCTTAACTGGCAATAATTTTGCACTTTTTTAGTGATATTTATTGCAGATTACAAGCATCGTGCTGAGACGCACATATGTAATAAGGTTTATTTCTATTTTCATGCTATTCCTTGCCAAAAAAGCACGGTGAAACCCATCTGTTGTATTTCCTGGCTGAGGTTAGACAAGAAAAGGAGACTCTACACAGCATTCTATCACTACAAACAATATTGATTAAAGCAGAGTTTGAAGATGGAATCCAAAGTGCTTACTCAGAGCACGCATTCTGCCTCATTGATACACCCAGATGAAAATATGTATAAAACACGACGTACATGCAGAAGAAATAATGTCCAGCTCTGGAATCAGGCAGATCCCTGAGAGAAAGACCTAAGTAGAGGCTGAATCTTCAGTGAATTGTTTCTGTACATTTGTCCGCATGTACCTTCAAATATGCAATTTTTTGGTCCAAATATTTTCCGGTTTATGCCAGTTTTATAAATAAAGTATTTACTTGAAAAACTGAGGAATACTTAGGAGGCCTTTTTTTATACCTTGTGTAAATGATGCAAGTTCTTTAATAGGGCACATGCACACTGCTTTGTGTTTTTTTTACTTTCTCAAGGAAAACAGATACTGTCCTCTTTGCAGATGGCAGGCCTACACAATGTTTCAACTGTACTCATTTCCTCATTCAAGACACAAGAAATGTTCTTCCTTTTATCTGTCAACTAAATTCATGCAGCACATAATTCAATGCTAATTCAGTGTGTGAAGGAGCATAAGTAATCAGGGTGTTGGTAAAAACCAGTTGAGATGATGCAAGTGGATCCTGATACACAGAGGAAGAAAGGCCACCAAAATATCAGATGTAAATGGAAACAAAAATATCTGATACACGAATTATTTTAAAGGGAACAGGGGCAGGCAGACACCCAAGACTGGCTGTATGTTGACTGCAGAGGGAAAGCATTTCAGAATTGGAAACATTTTAGTATTTAGGAAGGCAAGGGTATATAAACCATAACAGAAACGTGCAATTGCACACTGCAAAGAAGAGATAGAGCTCCAAATGAAAACTGATGCACAAAATAATTGTAGGTTCTACCATAACAACATAAAAGGGTTTAAATAAAAATAGAAAGCAATTCAACCTCTTAATGCCAAATTTTGAAAAGTTCTTTTGAAAAGCTGTGTGGATACACATATCAGTATGATTGCAAAACCTAGGTACAGGCATAAACACACAACATATTTTTCTTTGCCCCCCTGTGAAAAGTAAGCACACACACTGCTTTTAAGGAGTGTTGCTTTCAGAGTTCCAGAAACTAAAGTCCTCAATATTCAAACTACAGCACAGTCGAGAGCCTGAGATGCTCTTTGGCTCCTGAATGAACTCCAATGCAGGAAGGGGTTACTTTTATTGTGAAGATAGAGAAGTACAGCCAAGAGGCCAGCTTTCAAAAATAACCACTCTCCCTATGAACTTCAGATCCAAAGAAGTTGATCTGAGCCCCTCTTAGGCTCAGATGCTTCCTACCACCTTAAGACCCTAAAGGAGGTACTTTATTCAAGGTCAAGTTGCTTGACATTTGATTGGAAATGATAGAAACTTTCAGGTCATCTCAAGTAAAATCCTGGTCCCTTTATAGGCTACCTTTCTTCTTCCACTCATTAGCACCACTGGCTTAACTGTGACTCATCACATCACTGCTAAACTCAGGGACAATACTCTGAATTCAAACCAGAAATAAAATATTCATAGAGCAAATCTCCACAGAATTTGTTAAACCTTCTTGTGTGGGTCAGAGTTAAAAGGTACTTTGTCCATGGCTGCTAAACTGGTATCTCCTCACTGAAGCTGCCAGCAGTGTGATCAACCACTACCAAAGGCAGTGAAAATAGTAATACAGTTTGATCAGTATAGGTACCAAACAGCATCTTGGCAAACCCCAAAATTTTGTGTTAGTATTTTATTTCAACAACTTGAGAGATTACATTACCATATAACAGAAAGCTACCCTTCAGCTGGGGATGAGGTTCCTTAAAGTAGGAATGTTTGTTTTGATTTCTTTGACTCTTAAGTTCAACAGCAAGTTTCCTGTTATCACCTAGATGTTTGAGGGAAGGCCAAAGCAAGTAGTTTTACCAGCCTCATTCTATGCATCTTCACATCTTTCCGTAGCTCTGTTACTTCTTGGACTGACATTAAAGGCTCAATCAGAAATGCCAAAGTTTACCGGATATTTCTCCATTCTTCCCTTGACTTTATCAGTGCAGTAGAAAGATGTTGTTCTTCAACAAAACCACAAGTCAACACAATAGTGTATTGCACAGCCTACACACCCATTGTGCAGGTTTTACACGTTTAGGGATATAAAGAATGCTTGGCACAGACACAGAGTTGTAATTGAGACCATCTCCAAGACTGATAAACTGTTCTAGAAATGACACATCACCCCCCCTCCTTTTTTTTTTTTTGTAGATGCCTGCTGCGTAATATTTGCACCACTGCCCTTATTTTAGGGTATGATCCTCAGTTCAAAGCAATTTACTGGCAATTACATTTTTAATTCTTTTTCCAGAGATAAATCTCATCCTAATGAAACCATACCTGTCTTATCTAGTACCAAATCTCTGGCTGTTTAGGAAGATCACTTCTGTGAAGTACTGGATGTAGTCCAAACCTGAGAAATTACTTGTACATACAAACCCTCAAACATGTTGGAAATCTTGGAGAAGTGCAGTAAAGTGGTTCTGGTAACAGTATTACTAAAGCAATAAAATCAACAGAGTATTTTTACTATTTGTTTAGTAATAGCACTTGACAAATACAGAGCACTGTAACAGTAAACTAAAATCTACTTATATTTTTATTGCTCCTGCTTCAAAAAAAAAATAAATTAAAAGATATCACTCGTAAAATTCTTGCAAGTAGTCATAATTTTCTTGACGTAGTTTATATAACTGCTGTTACAGTTAGACATTTGATGAGGCAATATTTAAATAAAAAGGAAAAAAACCCACAACCCTGTACTAATAGAACCAGTTTGTTCTTAATAGCTTTGTGCCTTGCTGTACGCTGCTGGCATCTGTGAAATCAGTCAGAAATGAAACTGTGGTTTCCATTTGAAAACTCCCGAGCACGAAGGAATCTGTCCTTTACGCATGATAAAATCTCGTGACACAGCAAAATATTGCTGCTGCAGTGTCCTCAAGGTGTGCCCTTCGGAGAGCCCTGCGCTGCTCGCTCACAACTGCTGCAATAATCCATTAAGTAAAAATCATTTACATGCACAAAAACAGCTCAGCTGCTGAATCATGAAGTAAGAATATAATAATTACGTGCTATGGCTTTTTTAGCTTGATAATGCGATTATTTTCTTTCAAATTTGCTCTGTAAATATGTTTCAATTATTCCTTAATACAGGCAGTTGCTTGGATGGGCAAATTATTAAATACTAAGTAGCACTGTTCTGTAATAGCTTGTTGGGGGGAGTTTAACCATATATATACACTTTTCACCTTGCTGTAAAACCAGTAATGAGCTAAGCCTCAGACAGATGAGTATTATCGTCCTTCCACAGGTAAGGAAACAGCTACAGGGGAAAATTGCTACCACAATGACTCTGTACGCAGTTGGCTACTCCTTGTTCTGATGCCCCATATCTCTAATCACACACCACACCACTTCCAGAGATCTGATCACAGGTGTCTTACGTACTTCAATCACATGTTGTGCATTGCTGCAAGTACAGGGAGCTACTTTTTTTTATTTTTAGGTATCCTGCTTCTCTTTCTTTGAACAGTTCAGCCATTCTGAGTCAGACCAAAAAAAAAGAAATCACACACACACAAAAACCAGAACAGGACCCATAAAATGGATATTTGAAGCTGTAAAAAGCATTATTATTTATTGCACTGCCAGGCCTAATGGGAAGGTATTAGAAATGCACAGCAGCACGTACCTGAGATCATAGACATCGATGTGCTGGGTTATAGACTGATGCACTGGAGGTGGGCATTGCTACTCTAATTTCTGACTCTAATAATGAGGCTGGAAGCCTCAAAGAAAGCAATAAGGACCCTCCAAAGTTCTACTAAGTTTGGGCAAGGAAAACAGAAGCCTTCCACAACCAAGGGTGCAAGAAAAGCTTGTGATGGGTTCAGACCAAAGGTCCATCTTGCTCAATAGTGTTTCTTTTTCCCTGCTGCAAGATTTATGAAAAGAACTGCGAGGAAAACAATATGAAAAAAGGGCAGGACTAGTAATTAATCTCCAGAGCCTCTCCCTGTCATCAGCAATTTGCCATTCAGGTGGTCTATCAATTAGAATTGATTTAGCAAACCCAGTGGATTTTTCTTCCACAGACCTACCTACACTCTTTTTCAACCTTTGTGAAACGTCAGTAACTTACAGTATCCTGCAGTAAGGAGTTTTACAACTCACCTGACATGGGAAGAAACACTTTCTACACCTACATGCAGCAGTTTCACTTGATGCCCACTGGTTACAGCATTGAGAACAGAAACAGATTTGCAAAGATAACAGGCAAGGGGTTTTGGACTCATGTGCAGGAAATAGGACACTCTTTTCAATTCTAGGGCTGAGGAGAATATTTCAACTGCTACACTTCCATTAAAGTAGGTCAAAATCTTCTTCCTTATTCCCAGAAAGGGACTCGATGTTCTGACTATCAATAGCGTAGAGCGCAGTGCTGAGTCAAGCACTTTTCAAGCAGAGCTCATCAAGACTTTTGCAAGGAGAAATGTTAATGTTCCCTACTCCCTCTTGCCAGTTGGATCCACGTACAGCCCATGGAGAAGAACAGAAACTTCAGGCAAGCCTTGAACTGCTTCCTAAAGGCACCTACTTTAAACTGCAACAGCCCTGATCTTTGCAGGATGCCTGGATAGCTGAAGGAGGCAACCTTCAAATCACATCACGAAACCTACAAAATCCTGAGTGCACAGACTTACTTCTGTGAATAATTCTCATCTTTAAACCACACGAGCTTCTCGAATTCTTGTTTCCCTCCTCTGACTGGTACCAACTCCTGAAGAGGCCAGAACACAGACAGGCCAGCAGTGTCAATGTAGGCTCCAGCTACGAGATCAATAATCAATATACTGTCAGCAATCTGTGATTTAATTAAGGTATTATGCCCCTGAAACATGAGGTTAGCATGTTTTTTTCCTTATTACCAAACAGTAAAAAAAAAAAAATAAAAAAGCTTATGCTCACTTGCTGCACAAAACATTTATGGTATTTTGCAGTGTACATACAGGTATGGTATTAAAACATCTGTAAATGCATTTTCCACATCACTTCTGAATTGACTAACACCAAATTTAATGAATGACACAAACTGGTTTATCATGCAATCTTTAATTTTCTTCCACTTTATTTTTCAACCAGCCAAATGTTTTCAGAGAAGACACTGTCATGTCATTTGAAAAACATAAAACTGTGGAGGATTATTGCCAAGCTTCACAGAAACTGACTTCTGAAAGCATCCCATCCAGCGTACTCTAAATGCTTCTATCAAATTTCCTGCCATTTAAAAAATATGCTAATCTTGAGCATTAATGGAACATCTTCAAATGGTGATTGTATCTTAAAATAACCTTCCCAATTGCTGAAACCTCAAACCTAGATACATTTTTTGTTGTAGTAGCAGCTATGCTGATTCCCTATTTGCTGATAACATCATATGATCACTATTATTCTTAAATAAAACTAGAATGAAAAGGCTTTAGCTTACCCTTACCTTCTGTAGAGACAAAACAAAACAACCTTTCAGCAAGTAAAACAGGACCAGATCAGTGTGGCTCATTTTGAACTAAACATTTAAAAAAAAAAAATCTGCTAGTGTTTGACCATTTGTGGAGAACATATTTTACAACAAAATTAGCATCACAGGTCATGACAGATGATGGAGCAGGTGCAGCTGAACACTAAACCAGTGCTTGAAAGTACCTGGTTCAAAGTCCCGGGTTGAGGTGTCATAAATGGCAAAATATCAGCCATACTGTCAGCATTTCTTATTTCTTGAATGGTCATCAGTAGATGAGTATTGGAGCAGTTTTATTTGAATTAACTGCCTTTTTCAAATTTATACTTTTACACCAAATTAGTTTTTATTTCCTCACCCCATAATCCTGTAATGCTGCTGGAAGAACATAATGTAATTAAAATGTAATTGATAAAAAGGGAAATGCATCATTAATAGAAAACATAGTGACACATTGTGTTCAGGAGAACAATGTCATCTGGTTTTGGATGGTTAAGCAAAGTCCCTGGTGTTACTGCCAACCTACAATACAGATTATAACAGTAATGACAAGGATATGATGATAGCCTGAACTTGCTTTTATTTATAATTTTAGCTTTCTCTCCCTCCCCCTACTCTGTCCTTCACACCAAGAAATGTTGCATAGAATCACTCCTCTAGAAGTTTCCAGTTTTCAGTACATTTAGCTAAAATACCAAGTTTTAACAGTTTTGACAAGCCAAATTGTTTTAGATCAATTCAACCTTTCATATAGTGAAGTAGCCAAGCTAAATTAAGTATGAAATTATGGACTTTCTACAAATCATGAAAACTTTGCTTCTACTATTTTATAAAGTCTTTACTTAAAACACAGTTTCAGGTTTATAAAAGCAGTGGCACCTGTAAACCTGGCAACCTAAGTCAAGGTCTGTCAAGGTCTGTCCCATGCTTCAGCTACATTTGTAAACTTCTAAGAAGACTCAAAAAAAGCCCACTCATATTGCAGAAGGAAAGTAGAAGTATCCAGCAGCCTTTTAAATTACCTGCAACTAATAAATCAACCTCCTTTTATGCTGGAGGTAAGTGTAGTTCAATTATAACACCAAATTAAAGAAAGATTTTCAAGGGAAAATATACCTCTATGTTCCTATAAAGAAATGCTGATAAGGCTTTAATTTCTGTACTTCATGGCGGTTCTGACCTACAGAATTGTTGCAAACAGGCAAAGAATTCCAGGAACCAGAGTCCAGCTTTGATAAAACAACAAGCTCTGCCATACTCAGGCATGAAAGAAAAAGTGGAACTGATACAAACTGCATCCAGACCAAAGAACTGCACAAGTAAAGGGACACAAAACACTGCATGGATTCAAACTGGAAGCAAATCAGGTCATAGTAACTCCAAGAGTAAGGAGTCAGGTGGCAGGAATACCGTAACTGTGTTTAAACAAACTTTTTTTTTAATAAAATACCTCATTTTTGGATACACAATATTTGGTTACACTTTCAAGTGACCTATATTGTGTATGTACTCCTCAAACAAAAGGAGTTTCAGAGTAAGCATAAAGAATATTTTGAATAAGTACTCCAAAATGTAATGTTCTGTTGTCTGTGCTAACTGGGCTCAAATTACCACAGTTGTTAAACTGAACATTCATAAGTGACTTTTATAGAATGAGGCTATACTACTTTTTACTTACATCTTCCTACCTGAAAATTTTCTGTCAAATTTTATCAATGCAACAGGATAAACATGCCTGTAAGTCAAGGCAAGTTTAAGGTAGGTTACAAGTTTGCCTTGTAAATCGTTTTAAAAGAGAGCTTTTAAAATTGCAAGACTTTTAAATAGATAGATATATATATATACACAAGACTTTTATCTAGAACAATCCAACAAACTTTGTTTAGCAAATATATTTTTCAATTAGATGACGATGACATCATGTCCAGGAGGTACAAATCAATCATCCTTCAGGAGCACTTCCTGGGTCAGAAGAGACCACAGCTTGTATCCAACAAGCCTTTGGCACCACTGGTGGAGCTGACATGAAAACCCCACTGGTACTTCTTTTAGGAAGGAGGAATCCACCACTTCGGGAAGGGCTGGGGTGCTTTCCATGAGGAACTTGGAAGCAGAGACTCAAATATGTGCCTGTAGTGTGAATTTCCTTCAGTTCTGCCCAGAAAATGAGAGACGGAACGATCTACCACATGTGAGGTCTCCAGCCTCATTAGCTTTTGGAGACATAAGCCTAAGGGATGGTTGTTTTGGAACACTTCTTAGTGTTTTCCCACCTAAATCATGTCAATACCACTGTTTGCAAAGAGCTTCAAGTCCTCTTCATCTAAAAGGACTATAATTGATCACTTAGTAAACAGTTAAATATTTTTAAACTATGTGGAAAACTGATTTTAGGAACATATTTGCATGTGCTTCCATTCATAAAGGACTAATGCAATAAAATCAGAGTGAATGAAATAGAGTTGAACATTAAATTTTAAAAAAATTAACATTTAATGCTAATTAATTTCAGTGGCAATCCACCCGTGTATCGCCAAGCAAAATATACATATCACAAAGAATAATTTCAGAAACATCAGAAAACAAGGAATGAAATAGCAATTATTTTATTCCCTCATTAGAAAAGAGAACCAGAAAAGCAAACTAAAGAAGACTCAGAATTGCAGGGGGCAAGGCAGGTAAAGGCCACATTTGACTGCAAAACCACACTATATCATCAAATGCATCAGTGCTATTCCCTTGGTACAACCACTCCTTTAAGGAGTTGCTCTGAAGCTGCTTCCCCAGCTATTCCAGGATACCATAATGCTGTTGATTACTGTAATCACAAGGAACCTATAAAATAACCACTGATTTATGGTTAACACAGACAAAACGAAGCAACTGACTTAATTCTTCACTGGATGTTTGCAGCTCTGGAATGAACTTCCTTTTACTTCCATGCGTCAACATTTTGGACAAAACTCATCTAATCTTCTGACATTTTGAGAAGTTTCACAGACTGACACACAAAAATTAAACAGGAAAGGATTTTGTAAACTTTAAGATCATATTAACAAACATTTCAGAATTCTAGTGAAGGATTAGGACCCAAGGAAAGTTCAAACCAAGCCGGCATCTATTTCAAAAGTATCACAATTTAATCTTATTAAGATACAGCTAAGAGAGAAGGGGGAAATGAAGAAAATGGTCTGGAAGTATGATACACTGCTTTTAGAAGTACTTCATCAGGGCAAGTTTCTTATGAGACTAGATAGGAGGAGGCAAGGACATGGATAGCCCAGTGATGGGGACCTCACCTCAAAGAAAAGACACAGTCCACAGCTTTAAATCTTCATCCAAAAATCATATACACAGAAGCATTAGAAACAGAGAAGCTTGAATTTTCATCCTGAGTCATTACTGAGCTCAGTTATCCCTTTTTTTTTTTTTTTTTGGCTGACAGAATGACTTGATCTTGCATCACCTGGCACATAGACAGCAGCAAATCACACAGAGAGGGAAACAAACCTCCCTTCAAAAAGCTCATCTTATTTGGACTGATGGTAGCCTAGAACAGAAAGTTCTCAGGAAGACCCTCCTAAACTCTTGAGGAGACACTGTTAAAAGCGGAGCCACTTTGCACAAACAATTTTCAGACTCCGTGGTCTAGGCAGGGAACGTGGTTTGAGTCTGGTAATGGACATCCCTTCCTTGGCCAAGAAATAACCAGGTGGCACTTTTCAGAAAAGACTTTCAAAGGAAGCCAGGCTTACCTAATTGCATCTGTCCATCTACCTGCTGGGCCCTCCTTAATTAAATCCTTAACTCACTAGCAAATTTCAGCCAAAAGCTGCCAGTAGTCTCAAGGAGTATTAAGTTCCTGCAAGTTTCATTAAGGAGAAAGGGAAAAAAAAAACAACAAACCATCACGAAATGAGAAGACAAACTCAAATTAGAGGCCCTGCTTTGTGAATGGCTACGGTAGGACATGAGCAGTAATCCCTGCCACGACACCAGCCAGTCTCTGGACACAGACTGACTCACCACCACAGAGGCATCTCCAAACCAACCAACTGCTGCCTTATGAGAGGTGCTGGGACATGCCCTGCATGTGAATTTCTTGAATAAAGCACCATCATGCCCACTGTATTTCTGCAAAACGGGCTCCAGCTGATGTGTGCTGCGTGTGATCACAGAAGGGTTTTGCTTGCTGTGCGTCTGCCTCCAAAAGAGCTAATTCGGTTTGAGGACCCTGCCTTGTCTCAAGCCCAAAATGCACATTAAACTGCTCAAACCTGCAACGGGAAAGAAAATTAAGATGATCTTCAAGATCAGGACTTTGAGCAACCCGGTCTAGGGGAACATGTCTCTGCCCATGGCACAGGGATTGGAACCAGATGATCTTTAAGGTCCCTTCCAAGACAAACCATTCTGTGATCTTGAAGCACAGAGAGTACTTGAATGCCATCCATAAAGTACAAAGGGATTTCAAGGCACTGATGATTTTAGATGGGTTTTGAAATACTGAGAAACCTGCCTTCCCTGTAACTCCTAACTTTGGGTGTCTACATCCTTTTCAGATCTGGACTGAAGCATGTTGCTAGGCTGCCAACAACTGCCAGGCAACAAATCACAGCACATAGATTGAAGCCACACTTACAATGCAGCATATTGAGCATGTTTTATTGTTAAGAAATCAATAATCTGCATTGCCATAATAAAATGTAAAATGTGATTATATTTTTCCCCAGGGGGTGGAAAAAATAAGAATAAAAAACCCCGTAAATCATTCTTATTGCCCTTCCAAAGTAAAACTTATACATTCATTCTTCAATCTGTTATAAAATCAAATTAATTTCCACTATTAATGAACAAAGCCACTCAACGTTGCACAACATGTAATTAAGGTTCCTACTACTTCTTTCTGAGCTCCTTCTATTCATTGCCCCACCAAATTATTAAAACAAAGCAGTTACTATGGTAACTAATTCATTCTCTGCATTATTATATTGTTTCTAAACATCAGCGTCTAGTCGTTCTGACTTACATGCCCTAAATTCCAGCTTGAAATCCTAAACTTTTGTCTTGTTTGTCAGGAGAGCCCTTTACAATCTATGCATTCACACAGATAAGGGTAGCTGGAGCACAGCTGCTTTTGTTTATTGCAAGGAGAAGTAAGTGTTACTAAGTTATTCGAGTTTGATAAATTGGGGATGCCTGCATGTAAGCGCAGAGCAGCACTCGGGGAACAAGGATGGGAGTTTGTGGAGCACCACACAAACAGGCAAACATGACCATCTGCAGGTTGGCTAAACTAACAACCACCACCAAAAATGACTGGCAGATGTTATGGAAACTAAGCAGCACCTGCCTAAGTGGTATTTGATACCCAGGAAAACACCACATGCCTATGACTGATACAATCAAGACAGAAAGGAACAGCAGGGAATAAGAAAATAGTGATAAAATTGCCTGGGGGGAAAAAAAAAAAAGTTTTCTTAGCACTTAATAAAACTATTGCTTCAAATGTGCACTCCTTGACAAAAAGAGACATTTATCGTGTATTTAATTAACACTTATAATTATTCTTGATTACCTATTAGCAGGAGTCAGAGTCTAATTGTAATGGAGTGTCATCATCTAGCACACAAGGAAACTTTCTGAAAAATAAAGGTAGGATCAAAAGAATAAAGAGTCTTTACTCTTCATCTTTTGCTGTCCTACTGCTATTACCTGTAATTTTTGTTGTGTTTTTTTGGTGTGTCTCCATTTAAATGGCAGAATGACAGGTTTGAAAATTCAGTGCATAGGATGATACTTTGAAAAATAAACACCAGAAAAAGGGAAACATGAGTAATTTTGAACAGCTAATTTCTGCCTTTAAAAAAAAAAAATCCCAAACACATCTGCTCAAAGTCACAGGCAATTTAAATTTAGTTCTCACAGGAAAGGAAGAAGGAACGTTTTTATTTAAGTATCTGAGCAGGGTCATGAATCACTGCAGGATTCTAGATCTCCAGTGGTACCAATAGGTGTGCTCTCACCTGAGGCAAATGCCAGGTACTTTCACAATTAGCAAAGCCTCCCTTTTAAAGGGATTCCGAGAGTATTACAAGAGCCTGCTGCTATTTATATCCCAGTAGCTCTGAAATTCTCCAACAAGACTGTTTTATGTCACAGGAAAAGAAAGGCACAGAGGCAGCTTTTGTTTTCTAACCTGCTACCTGACTTCGGAAGAGCAGAAAGGTAAAACACAGGTTTCTTAACTCCCAGTGACCTGTCCATCAGATCACAATGGCTTTTCTAAGGAGGAGAGACATCTCTGCAAGATACTCTTCCCCTGGCAAAGCCTGCATGCAATTCCTCCTGTTTAAGGAGAGGCACCCTTCAAGTTCAGTACTGACCTCCGGGAACAAGGACACAGGGATGGAGAGGCAGATGCCTCCAGCACTGGAAGACTGTCTCCACTTTTATTTTCTTGTTTCCACTTGCATAATCACACTCCTGACTGCACTAAGGCAGGAAACAAAATAAAACCCTTTTTTGCATCTCAGACTGAACTTCCCTGAGGATGGGAACTGCCTCTGTGAAAGCTGAACACAACTGCTTTAATTAGATGACTACTTAAATTTTTCAGTATGTTTACCTAGACACTTAATCTTTGCACAATTCATTTTTTTCAGAGCACAGTGTAAAGCAACGTATAAATCAAGGCCTTCCAGTGCATCTTCCCTGACCTCAGGCAGAAATAAGTGCATATTACCAAGTACTTCTAAAGCTTTTAAAAGTTTTACCAAGCACTCATCTGCACCATATAAAAGCTTCATATGAAGTCTGAAAACACTTTTTAAATTCTCTGAAGACTATTCAGGAATTAGATGATGAGCTGAGGTTACATACTGGATTTTGACTCAAATATCTATGATACTTCAAATGGAATTATTACGACCCTGTAAAACCAGTGTCATGCTAAATTTTTTTCTGTACTTAACACTGTCTTTGACACCAACATTAAAGGAAACTATTCTGACTTCATTATAGCGTCAGGATGCGGTGTTGTGGATCTATCACAGCTGAACATACCTGCTGTCATAAACTAGCAGTGTATTTTATTTCAATATACCAATCAAAATGTGGCAATACAGACAAGGACTGCTCAAAAGCACAGTTTTTCTTTAAAACATTCATAACCTGAATCAGTGACCTGAATGTTTCAACAAAATCTAGAAAATCTCACTGAGATTCCTTTCTCCATATGGTTTCTTTTTTTTTTCCCCCCAGTTTTCTTGTTGAAGTAATGCTTTTCATTAGTAGCTACCGTTTAGTATCATTTAGGGCAAAATGGGCTTTTAAGACAATTCTCTTTTCATACAGCTTGCACCGTTACTACTAATACCTCTGGAACATTGTAGTAGCTTAAGTGCATGCAAATCCAAAAGCTATTTAGGTAGCACGCCGTGAAGACTCAGATTACAAAAGCAGGTTACTGCAGCAAGCCCAGAAGGAAGCCAAAACCACCTTGCGCTGTAAACACTGATATTAAGGACGAAACCAGAAACCAAACATAAGCTTGCGCACAACCATTTCAACTATAATTCTAATGAGATAAAGAATGCTTTTTTCATTGGGGTAAACCTCCCCCAAATACACACAGATAATTTTCCTCAGTGTTTGGGAAGCGGCAAATGATCTTGCTACGTGACGATTCATGGTAGCACCATTTTAATTTTATTATTTCGAAGTCAGCTTATCTTAGCCCTTTGAATAGCCTTCCTGTTCTTTGAAGGCATCTTTTACCTAATTCTCTATATTACCAAACACTTTGAGTTTGATACTCAAAGTATCAAACAATACTTTGAAAAATATTTTCAAAGTTCTTGCAAGCAAAACACAGACAGCGTTGACTTGTTAAACAATGCCTGTGTGAAACACCTGAAAGTGTGTATTTTTATGTTAAAACACCTGTGTCTGAAAGTAACTTGGTTTATTCATAGAATATTCCGCTTAGGCTATCCATAGAAAACTCTGCCTGCTTAAACACTTTCATTTGTTACAGCTGAGAGATTTGATGGCTGTTCCTGCAGAAAGATTTTGGTAGCTTTTACTACTTGATTCCTAATTTAATTTATTCTGGATTTTTAGGGAGAGAAAGAATTTTCTCCAGTTCAAACCCTTATGTATTTGCTGAAGGCACTTAAGGTTAGAAAATTACATTTTTGCAAAGGTTAATTGGTACTTTATAAAGGAGCAACTTTGACTTAGGAAACAAATGATAAAATATTAGGAATCTTTTAGCTCCCTCTGCTGCCTTAATCCTTCACTAAGCCGCCTTCTAAAGTCTGTCAAAGACACCAAGCAACTAGGCAGCCCATTAATCCTTTTTTTCAAGATACAGTTGGCATATTTAGTGTGCCTAGTACTAAGATCAGTCAGCATAAAGAAAACTCATCTGCACATTGCATTATTTCCTTTCTTTCTCTGGTATCTGTAGCAAGTGAGACAACGGAGAACATTTTCACATTTGGATGTGAGTTAAGAAAATTGATATCTCCTTCTCCAAAGAACTTGACATCTGCAATTCTCAAAAAGAGCTAAGGGCACTCACTGCCTGCAAACCTTTATTCCTCCTTCCTTTTATTTACAGATCAACTTATACAGTGCATACCAACTTCAGTAAAAAGCCTTTTTCAAATTCAGGGAAAGCCCAGACCTTGACAAAGTAGGCCATCTCCCTTATTAATATGCAGAAAACTTAACTGCCTAATTTCACAACTGCAAGAGGTCAAATCACAGTTTACACCAGCCAGACAGGATCCATCAGTGGTCATGAAAAAAAACACTTGGTATTTGTCAATCTAGTACTTTCCACTTGTTAAGAAGCCAAGCTATTACATGCACAAGCAAAAAAAAGAAAAGAAAGAAAATCAGGAAAGGTAATTCATTTAAGTCACTCCGTATTTCAAGATTTCTTTATCAATTTCGAAAGACAACCAAATTCAATTCATACCTGCTTTTTTTTCCTCTGCATTCCTCCTGAAACCGTCAACATACCAGATCAACTATGAGGTGGATTCATCTTTCTGAATCTTATGCAACACAGCACAACAAGCAAAAAAAAAGAAGCTCTAAAAACATAGATGTTTCCTTACAGGGGAAACAAAGCCTAGGCCATATCCTTGAAAAGAAACTATTCGTTTATCATTCACTTTTACTGTCCTTCCAAGTGCGTCACACTTGGGTATTTGCCAGTAATCAAACGTTCCTAAAGAAAGGCTGCCCTTCACAAAAGCAAAGATGAGAGATATTATCTGAAATCTCAGAAATTCATCCCATTAGTATGCACTTTATTTCCCTATTCACGATCCTGGCCAACTCTTCTTTCCTTAGGTAACAAAGCGGCACTGTCAAAATAGCTAAAAAACATTTCAAGTTTTCTTCTGGGCGCTTTTAAAAAGGATGAGGCAACATGTGTATAAAGAATAACCTGAAGATGAATACTTGTGCTGCATAAAAAGGAAAAAGAAAAGACTTGAAATGATTGTTTGAGAATTCTCAGGTGTGCTAAGATGCTTTTTGCCTCCTCAAAGGCAGAATTAGAAAAAAAAAAAAATTTAAAAAGAACATCTGTGAAGACCCTATCTGCCCCCAGACAGACTTGTACTTGCATGTGCTGCAGTCTTTGCTGCATAAGTATCACATGAGGTGCTCTGGGAAGAAATTTCTGGTTTCAAGCAATTATCAAACTGGAAACGTCACTCTCAATTTTGCAGTTACATTTCCAGTACTGTGCTGCAGTTTAATCCCTAATACCTGTGTAAACAAGCAAGATGGAATGAGAGAGGAGACACCCCTCTCCTCCTCCCAGTTCCACCAGGGTCCTTAAGCTCCCCCTCATAAAGAGTTCCCTAAAGCTTGGAAAGCAGGGGCTGCCTGAGTACTGTATCTGACACCATGTGATGTATTCAGAGAAAACTCACTGTGCTCATCAAGCCCCTTCACGGACAATTCAGACAATGCAAAATTTTCCCCCCATGCAGCCACCTCCTGTTCCTTCCTGCTTCCATCTATTAGCACCCAGCAAATGCAACAGAGGTCAGACATCCCGAGGTAACTTCCAAGGAAGGGTCAGTGAAACATACACACATTTAATTAAGGATTTCTAGAATATAAGCAAATACACAGCATTGTTTACAGTTTGCTACAATATAAAGCACAATAATACCTTAATTAGAGATAACAACTTTTCAAAATGCCAAAAACATTCTGAATTTTTCAAGTTACCCACAAAATGAACACATTTTCTTTTTGCACTGTGACACTTCCAACTGTTCTGCCAAATGTATACTACTATAATTACGCTTTGCAATCACCAGCATCACCGGAGAGGGGGACAAAGAACAATATAATCAGTAACTAATTAAGCTTTCACATGCCTTGATACCATTTATCTTCAAGGGAAGAATCCTAAATGTTATTTTATAAATTGTGAAGTGAGTTTAATATTAGCATCTCAGAGTGCCTCAAATCATGTCCTTATGCCTAAGTATAATTCACAGCTAGTGGTGGAAGTTAGAAACCAGAATTTAACACCTGGCTTTTTCAAGGGATGGTCTTCAACAGCATTTAAATGTGCACGAAAATATAATTGCAAACAGCTTCGGGATTAAAAGCAAATATTCCATTTCATATTTAAGAAATCACTGAAGGGAATCACAGGTACCTCAGAGACAAAATCACTTACTCAGCTACATTAAAGGAGGACTAATTGCTCCCAAAGTAATAGAAACAGGGGTTTTTTTCTGCATTGAGTATCAACTGAAATTTATCAGTACTACTCCCATAGTATCATTAGCTCACTAGGTAATAGTAAATCCAGTGCTGCCTGTTCAGTTTGCTTAATTTGCATGATTAGTTACTACAAGCAAGTGTGCAAATTACCTAAAGGCACAGGAAAGCGGATCAACCCAAATAACACAGTACCTGCACAGTTATCCAACTTCCCAGAGCATTTGTGGCAACCCACTAACCCCACAGAAAATGCTGTGTGCAATCCTGTGTCATGCTTGTAATGTGAGCATTTCACTTTGGGGATCTGGTCCACATCATTCATTTTTCAAAACCTGAACTTCAACTCATTATCATCCCCCGCTCCGAGAGGGATACAGACAGTGATGAAGTGCTATATGGCACCACCAGAATGGCACTAGGGTTTCTTTGTGGATAAAATAATATATTAATGTCTGCCCATCACATGTTATGTTCAACCATTTATAAGAAAATACATCATTAGTAGCAGTTAGCAAATTATTGCAGCCTGTTTTTAAGTGAACTTGCAATAAAAATAAAATGCACCTTAAAAATAATTCTCTTCTGAGGAAAAGTTCAAGAGAAGAAAGCTATGTACAATCTGATGAACAAAAAAGCTGATAGATAAACCACCTATAACAGCTCATTACATTTCCTGAGCTTTGTAAAACATTGTGCATATTTCCAAAATATAAAATATTTAGGCTGTGTTATCAAAGGCACATACATTAGAGAACTATTCTGACTATTCAATTTTTAAACCTGAACAAGACCATATGTATAAAAAAGCCATTCTATAACAAACCAGCCCCTAGTTTTTATCCCACTTGACACAATCGCAGGGATAGCAATTTAAAATCATCAACCAGAGAGATGTGCTTACAAGCCTCAAAGAACATCTGAGCACACACTCAAGAGCAGCACACAGCTCAAACACTTTAAAGAGCCAAACTGGGTACCCATAACCATAACATTCCAAGCACGTTTCCATATCCATTTTTTCACCCCTTCTCTTCCTGATCGTCTGCCTCGTCTTCTCACTCTCTTTTTCCAACCTGGCTATTTGTCTAGCACACGGTAAATGGGATTAGGAAGCAGAGGTGGCTAAAACAACTTTTTTCCCTACGTTATTTTCCAACTGGATCAATTCCCTACACTGCATGGCCGCACAGATTTCACCGTAGGATGCAGTGAATTGTGCAGAGCTGGGAAAAACAAGCCAGACAAAAGGCGCTGATTAAACAGCATCACTAGATGTGAGCACGAAGCCTGGGGGAAGCCACTGCTATTTCAGTCTCAGTGGCTGCTGGTCTGTCACCTCTGTCCCTGGCAACGTTCCTTCCCACATCATCACAGGCTTTCTTGCCCTCATGAGTTGTTCTGCTGCTCAACGTGAGCCCATAAGGAGGCTGAAATGGCACCGAGCGGGTTGAGCCAATCTGACTGCTGGTTGCCATCAAAAGGGACGGGTTTCTCATTCCTCTTCACAATTTGCTGATTCATTTGACTAACACAGGCCAAAACCAAACAAACAGAAAGGGTTAGTGTTCCCCATTTTTCATTGAAGAGTCAGATACAGAGACTCTAGGATGAGGACTTGAGACTAGGAGCAGAGAAGGTGACCATGCATTGCATCAGCACACTCCTTGATCATTTCTAGCTGATCCAACTGTAGAGCTGCCCAGAAAGTGGCGCAGCTTTCACAATTTCCCTGTCCTCAGCAGTCAGCTCCCCATTTCTCCGAGCAGGGCTTAGTCTCCAGTGAGCAGATTCAACTGGCCACTTGGTCAACCAGTCTAGGTGGGACCTGGCAACCACGGTCGGGCTTGGCCAGTTTTAGAAGAGACTAACAAGGAGATTAATCACTCAAACCCAATGTGGAACTGCACCCTTTGATACTTGGATGAAATGGCTCTTTCTCTGGCCACATTAGGCTAAACATTCCCAGCAACCCCCACTGACATTTTCCAACTGCCCCTTCCACGCAGCTGCTTTGTCAGCAGAACAGTGACCTGGACTGAGGAATTTACCTAAATGGAAAATATACCAAAAAAAAAAGGGGTACGAGTCATCTCCCCAGTGTAGCCCATTATATGGTCACACTCATACTGGCACAAAGGAAGGGGAGAAGACAAGGACAGAAGTCATCTGCCAGGGACTGGTCACACGACAAGGCTGCCAGGAAAGAGTCTCAAGACCAGCGTGTGGAGGAGCAAATGTTTCACCTGCAGTTCGCTGCTTCAGCATTAGACATGAGACAGGAACCACATCCACACAAGCCTGTACACTGTTCCCCACCGTGTCAAAGTAACTATTTTCTTGCATTTTAAAGAGGATCTAAGATTTTAATATAAAAATTTAGTCCAAAACATTCATGTACACTCTTAAAAATAGTACACCTTATCCCTCAACCTGCTTTCACACCAGCTCCAATAAAAAATTTGCAGAGAATACCAGGAATATAAAATTTGTCATTTGTGACTTCAGGTAAAATGACATATCCAAATGACTACCTTCCCTTCACTAGAATTCAAGCTATTTTTATTAATATCCATTAAAGTTTGGGGGCCTTCTGCAATTCTTTTTTTGTGTTTTGCTTTCACTTGATTTTTTTTACTTCCTTTCAAGGATCAGATACAGGCTGTTAAATCAATCTATACAGAGCAAGCCTGTAGATAAAGACCCTTGAGAGCACTATGTGGTCATCTTAGCCTTTTAAGATTGTTATTTTATATAAAACCACAATCTTTCACAATGTCTGAGCAGAATGCTGTAAAATGCTAAGATGAAAGCAAACTCAACCATAGAACAGTTCACACTCTACTTGCTTTTATTTGTCTAGATCTGTTTTCAGCATTTGTGCACAGTCAGTATCATCTCAACAGGAACTGCAACTCAATTAAAAGCACACTGAATGACTGAAAAAAAAAAGAGTTCCAGTCTTCAGAAATATCAGTAATCCACAAAATTAACACAGTTAACATTAGAAATTGAAATGTCCAACCTTCAAATATGCGATCCAGACGCTGCCGCTTCACTTTGTGTTTGTCCATTAGAGACATAAGAGCGGGAGCTCAAAGAACGTCCCCACACAGCTTGGTGATGGTCTCCTCACACCAGCCACCAGTCAGAAATGCTCAGTCCTTTATAAACTTATTTTCACCTGCGAACAGAAAAATAAAATTATTAAACTTTAAAATACATTTTTTTTTTTTTGGCACCTCTTTCCAGAAAGGTGATCGACACGTTTTCTCAAGAACTAGAAAAAAAAAAAAAAAAAACAAAAACCACACATGAAGTTCTTAAATCATATTTGGTAACGTGGTATTGCACAACAAACTGCCTTTTAAGCACAGGGAGATGCAAAGCACAGTGCACAGCTCAGACAAGCCAGCGTAGAAATGCTCCAAGACAGCTGCTGCTTTCTGCTTTTTGACTGTCAAATACTTTTTTGCCCTTTCACTGAACAACCCCCCAGCCAAGGCAGGTATCCTGGACGGGCACAGGTAGATGATTCCCATAAAATGACGGAAATGCGTTCACCTGAAATGAAGCTGGAAAGCCACAACTTTGCCCCGCAAAGCTCGCAGCGAGAGAAAACGCTCTTTTCGTTCTTAACTTTTAAGCTCTCGACGATGAAGGAAACCAGAGTTTCAACTCGGGAGCTGAAGGAAACAGGTCAAGGGGCACAGACACGAGGAAATGCATCATGGAGACAACGCAGAATGCCAACATCTATATCAACCAAATGGCATTTAAAGCAGGTTTATGCATGACTAGGCAAGCTCTTTGGCAGCAAATACAGCTAAGCACTTTTCAGATCCCGTGTAGCTGGGCAAGACAGCGTGAGGGTATTGCAACAAGCAGTCTGCATTTCAAGCCAAACCACTGAGAAGCAGGAAGGGGGGATGGGGAGAGAAGGAGGAAAAAAAATCCCTCAATGACAGTCCAATCATAGCATTAGAATATAAAATGCACATGAGCAAGTGGATGGGGCAAAACGATCCAGATCCTCTACAAAGCATAGTCAGAGCACCACTTTTATCCGCCTTTAAATGTCTCAGTAGCCTTTGAGAAACAAACTCAGACCACACTGTATTACAAGCACAGTGCACACTAAAATGAGCCAAATAATCCACCTCTCTGTTCCTTTTTATTCCTGCTCAACAGCTTTCAACATCAGTGGATAGGATTAAATGGCCTTACAAGTGACTGAACCTAGAAATCTGCTTGTTTCTTTCTAGAGGCTGAGCTCTACTAAACCCAAACACTGGCACACTTCTTCAACATACAATCAAGATTCATGCACTCTGAGTGAAATGATAAAAATATTTTGAGTATCAAGAACTGCACATTTGCATTAAAGTAAGCATCTTTATCAGAGCTACCTGGCTTGATGCATTTGGACTTCTAACAGAGTTCTTTGTTCTGTGGGTTTGGGGTTTTTTTCTCATTTTAAATGGAATTAATGTGCAACATTCACCATGCTTTTAACACCTCATTCAGCCTCATCCTGCTCTTCACTTTCGCTCTACACCTCTTTTTCTTTATCCTCAAATTCAAGATTCTTCTGCTGTTTTGCATAATGTCTGACTACAGCTGAATATAACATCCCATCATGTATAGAGGAAAAAAAGTTGATAAACAATGCAGAACCCCATTTTTTTACTCTTTAAAAAACCAAAATATTGCCATTTTTGAAATTCTCTCTTACATTTCCCAACATTTATATTCTTCTAAAATACAACATTCCTCAGTATTCAATGTGGCTCTCTTATAAGACCGCACAAGTACTACATCAACCAGTCATTGCTTAAGCCAACACCCTAAACTTGTGCAGAGGATCAGTCCTAAAACAGTCTTTAATTTATTTGCTTATCACTTCAATAACCACATAGAAAGATCTAAGGGCTAAAAACCAAACCAGAACATAATGAACATTTTAAACACTAGTCTTGGTTTAAATTTTTATAGCTTATTTAATTTCCCATCTTGTAGAAACATATACGCCTGCTGGCCTCCTTGTGCTGTTTTGTTTATTCATTCAGCAAAAGATTTTTCCACTGTAGTCACTCTGCATGCAAAGCTGGATGACAGCTGTAAAAAACAGACCATCTGTAACTATTGACCTACCACTGAACGTGTCACCAGATGTTTTCTATCTGTCTACAGTAGCTTCAAAGCATACCATATAAATCAAGTAGGTTTTTTTTCTTTTAAACATTGTTTAAAAAATATTTTATTGATAGTAAGTTGTCATAAGTTCAAAAAAAAAAAAGAGCAAAAAATTAAATTAACATGTTAACACCATTCTAAGTTGAACCCTCATACGGTTTTATTGTACATCATGTTCCAACACAAAGAGCAGATGATGATATGGGAAGCATCTCCCAGCAAACAAAAGCCTTATAATTATGGAAGCGTTAGTTACTGCAATTACCAAACCACAACATGAATAATTGTATTTGAGAAATTCACTAAAAATACAAGCACACTGTCTAATGAATTAAAAATCTGAACACCAGATACCAAAGAGCATTTAACATCAGACTTCTGTAGTTCAATATTTTAGGAGAAAGTGAGAATCCAAGTGATTTAAGACTATGTAGTGCCTAGCATGTATGTCAGGTAGCAGCTGAGATACCCCCAATGCACAGAACCCTTCTAAGCAGTAGACGTTTTAGATTAAAATATACACTGTTGAAAACAATATTAGAGGTTTTTTTCTTTCAGTTAGGCAGATGATTCCAGTGTATTTTTAAAGGGAAGATGCCTCTGGGCATTGCAGTCTGGAGCATTTCACTCTTTCTTAGGAAAGGAAGAGCTTTACTCTTTCTGAGACTTCAAGATAAAAGGAAAAGGGATTCTCCAACATGTTTCTAGGAGAGTGAGCAAATCCTACAGGCTAAAACAGAAGTGATACAAATAAGTCCCACTTTGATTTCAGTTTTTAAACACTGGCAATGAGTATAGGATAAACATTAGCTGCAACTGAGAAGATTTAAGGGAAGGTCCATTCAAAACTCATGATCTTGGGTGATCAGAAGATGAAAAGGAAGCAAGCTAAGAATTTTTTTCTATCTTTTTTTTTTTCTTAAGAAAAGCAAATCAGGCTAATTATACACACAGAGTACATACGTGGGGTGAGACAAGCTCCCCATTATCAGGGAAGAACCCCTCTCAAACCCTAAAGGTTGCAGTGTAGCAGTGCAGGACCGTTTCCTCTGCATCGGTCTAAAGTGGGAGAAATTTTGCATGGACCACATTGTGTTTCCACGGGATCTGAACAAGTGGGGAAAGCCTAACAGAAAAAGTAGAGTGGGTCATTCATCACCTCACTCGCAAAAATATTCAGAGTATAAACACATCTGGGCAGACTTTCACCGAGAGAGCTACGAACTGCAAAAGACGGATTTCTACCTTTGCCTCGCTGCCAGTCGCAGGCAGAGATGCAGAGATTTGTGGGCCATCCCAAGTCAGGTGATGAAGCGTAAGAAATGCAAAACAGAAATGAAATTCACTGGCAGATCATTAATGCGTTGAGAATAAGGTCAGGAAGATTTGTGTTACCCTTGGGAATCTCAACCTTCACTTAATTTAGCCATTCTAGTACATGCTCCTTGGTCTGAAACTATACTGAGTTCCTGAAATATTTTTTCCTTCTACTAACAATATCAAAAAGTATAATATAAGGCTATTATGAATTCATCTTTTGAAATTGCAGTGCCATCAGTTTTGATGATCAAAAATCAGATAATTTTCCAAGACAACCCACACTAACACTTTGCTCCTCCTTCCTTCCCATCATAAACAGTAACATTTCTATTTTCCATGGCACCTCAGAAGCCTTGAAATGGCCACTCTGCACAGCCCTGGAAGCAAGAAGTAAATACAATCAAAGTGTTGATCCTCATGTTATAAACATTTTAATTATTCCAAAGAATTATACATTGTGAAGTAACTGCTTATTTCAATTAGTAAACAGACCATCCATTCCAACCCTCCTGCCACAGGGCCGTGGGCTGGGACACCTTCCCCTAAACCAGGTTGTTCAAATCCCCATCCAACCTGGTCTAGAACACTTCCAATAATAAAGTCTCCACAACTTCTCTAGACAACTGTGCCAATGCCTCATCACCCTCACTATAAAAACATCTTATTAATATCCAAGTCAAGGACACCTGAGATTTCAGAGTTAAACAGTCACACTCATCAGAGATATTCTGTGAGATAATCTGTGCTGCCCCGCTCGTGCAGCTAAAAGCAGAGCACCAGAGTATACATTTAAGCCACACACTCTGAAATTCTGAACTCTATTTTAGGGGCTCCGCTCTTCCCAAAGCATGAAGTAGCAAGCTTTTCTGCAAACCTAACTCCCTGCCCAACACACAAACGAGAATTACTCACTCTATAAAAATTACTGATGTTCCTTAAAAGTTAAGTTCCAAGTTTTCTCCTTGTTTGGGAAATGGACAGGCTATGACTTAAGCCAAAGAAGGCTTTCTTGCAGTCAAAGTTTTTACTGAGAAATGAAAATTTATCTAAATTTCAGATTATTTCTCTAGTACAGAACGAAGTATATCTTGTTTTTGGCAAAAGAGAGGATATCATCAAGTTGATGGACAGCAGGAAGTAAAATTACGTAAAAATTCTAAGAGAGATTTGAATGTGTACTTAAAGATGCATTTACATAGTAAAGAGCTGAACTTTTTGAGGCTATGGCAAGAGATGGGCTCTAACTTAGAAAAGGAAAAATAGAGCTGATGATGTAAGAGAGAAATGCTCTATTTGAAAAAGCTCTACAATTTGTAGTTGAACATTTCTAACGTCAGTTGCAGCACTATTGGTTCTATATAAGACAAATCTCGGATCAGAGGAATGGTGTTTCATAATGGAAGTTAAGTGATGCTTATGTCTCAAAGTTACACAATGTTCTAACACAAACATGGAATATAACTGAAAGATTAATATCTGAACTCATTTTTTTTCCTTTCTGTATTCCATTTCTAAAAGTATTATTACATGGTACTTATCAATAGAAGTTTGAAAAATGTCCAATTAAAAATATGGAAGAACCTCAAATAGGAGGATGAGTAAAAGAGGACAAACACTTTTATTTGGGTGTTTCTTCAAAAATTAACAAAATTAGCAAAAATTAGACTGTTACAACACTGGAACATCCTATTCTGAAGTTCTGCAGGATACTTTTGCTCTCACATTTTATATCCTTTTCTGGAGATCCTGTGATTTGCACTAAAAATTTCTGCAGTATAAAACTATCACCTCACTTTCACTTTACTCAAAACTATTCTTGCAAAGATTTAAGCTACACTTAAAAATAAGTATGGCCCATTGAGCAGAACAAAAAGAGATTAATTGCCAGAAGAAAAAGAATATGTCAGATTTTCTGTGCAAAAATTCAAGTTATTCCATCTTGTCTTACAAAAACTAATACCGAATTAGAAGGAAATATATAAATTATATTTGTCTGTCAGACAATCTATCTTGCCATTAAGTATGGCTAAGCCACTTTGCCTTACCATTAGATGTCAGCACAGTCTAAGAGAAACTGTACTGGGAGCTTCAAGAACAATACATTAATCACAAAAACGAAGCCACTACTGAATTAGACACCAAAAAGCATGTTAGCTACTCAGAAAAGGACTAAACCCTCAAACATTCTAATGGCATTACCTAAAACTAAGATGCATTTATCTCAAAAAAGATGGAGGACTAGAAAAAGTGCCTGGACAGGCAGTAAGTATGGTCCAAGACATGGAATAGCTTGCTGAAAAATCCCCCCAGCCTGAAGCTGATACAACTGTGGGAAATATAACAAATACGTACAAAATACACACCAAGTCTCAACTCAGTGTCTAGGGAGCACACAGTGAAATAGCAAGCCAGAACATTAAAAACAAGAGGAATCTTCATCATGGAATATGTAATCAAATTGTAACATCTGGTGTCACAGGTATTGTGGATGCCAAAGCTTTAAGTGGTTCTTAAAAGGGATAGGACAAGTTTATGGAAAACCCATACTGAAAATAACAGCCACAACACCAACCCAGATCAGAAATCCATAAGCTGGTAAATGCCAGAGGCAGGGAGAAAGTCAGTGCATGCTTTCTTCTCATACACAGCTCTGTGTTCCACTGCCCAAATGTCCCTTTAGCTCAGCACCCAACATCTGCCAAGAAATGAGATGCTTCATTAAGAGCAAGAGCAGAACAAACACGATGCTTTCTTCAGTCATACACCAGTGGCCACTTTCGGAGCCAGGACACAGGGCAGATGGACCTGCAGCCCCTTCTGACACACAGGCACCCCTTACATTCTTAGGAAATGCAGAGATAGTGCACAAAATGGACTGATCCAGCCACGCAGAGATCCCCAGCTCACAGGGATGCACAAAAAACATCCTAGGACAAAATAAAACTAAGACAAGTTAGTGCTGCTATGCCCAAAAGATACTGATGGAATCATCAATCTGACAGTGTCTCCAATATAGAGCCCAAGAGACATCCAGAAAATCAACATAACTAAACAACTGCCAGTGCCATAGACTCCACCCTAGTACACAGTGAGCTCTTGCAGCAACAAGTGCCCTTTATTACTGGATTGTCTTCCTTGTCAGCGTTGCTTAAACTTCCAGCCATTAGATTTTCTTGCAGCTTTGCCTGACAGATGGAAGAACTCCTGATGTTCTTGGCACAGGTACCTCTTAGGTGTCACCTAAGATCAAAGCCATCCTTTGATCTCCCTGCAGATGACACCAAGCTCCTCGATACTCTCCTAAAACATCAGGTTTCTGATCCTACATTGTGTCAAACCTGTGCATCTTTAAATTGACAAGCAAATCACTACAGGTCTGCAAGTGCTAGAGCATGACAAAGCCTTTCAGGAGCAGTTGCTTCAATATCCAATGCAGAAGAACCTTTACCACTCTCCTTCACAATCCTTGGATACATTCTGGGATCACACCTAAGAAGAAAGAGTTTGCATTTGCTTCAGCAGTTTTTTCATCACTAGTGCAAAGCCAGTTCTTTTTTTGGATGGGGTTCTCTGCCCCATGAGTACATCCATCCAATTCTGCACTCATTCTGTATTTATGACCTAAAATTTGAATACAATTTCACACAATCACCCAGGTTGGAAGAGACTTTCGGTATCATCGAGACCAACTATCAACCCAACACTACCATAATCACTCCTAAACCACAATCCCCAAGTGCTTCTCTGCAGCACCTCCTCTTTTTTTTTTAACATATCAGCAGTTTTTACTCTATTTATGAGTGAAGGTGTTTTTTCCTGTTGATAAAAATGTTTAAAATAAGGCCAAGAACACCTTTGGCAGCACGCCACTAAAAACAAAGGTTATGAGCTTTTGACCTATCGTCCATTATTTTTTAATCCTGTGGATTACTTTTTTTTCTAATCTGTCTTGAATTACTTCAAAACCAAAAAAAAAGTCTTACAAAATTTAGTGTAATAAATAATAATCATAAGCCCTTATTTTTATGGCACAGAACTGTAAAATGGCCTTTTTGACAGGGACTATGGTGAAAACAGTAGAAGAGGTTATGATAGTAATTCTGTCATTAGAAGCTTTTTATGAGGTATTTGTCTTCACCATAAGGTTTTTTTCCCAGAGCTTTTTTTCCTTAGCAGCATTCTCTCTCAATTATACATCTGTCCACAAGCCAAAAATTACTCACTGCTGAAAATGAATTACTGCAGATGTGTATGACTACAGACAGATGGGAAGCATCTCTGCTGTCTCAGATTTCTAGGTCATGAATAAAACTTCGTCGAAAAACTCAAGCTATTAGAAAATTATTAAAGGGTAGCAACCCTTTTTCAAGTAAAATTTTAAGTAAAACTGAAATTATATCCTTGGTGTCAGAAAACACTCACTTATTGGGCAACACTACAGCTACGCTTCTCATCAAGCAATATTTCTAAAAACTACCATTTCAGGTATTCAGCACAAGCTTCTTCAGAAAGACTGTTGTGAGAAGCCTCAGTCCTAGTCACGAACAGCTTTAAAGGAAAGGGAAATGAAGAGACGGTTGTGATCTTTCTAAGATCATGAACCTGATTCACTCACATGTCCAATTCCTGGCTTTGCCCCTCACTCTCTGACCTGAGGAATTCAACCTGATGGCTTCATATACTCCATTTCGCCCTCCCCTGCTTTGGTTTGTAAAGGAACACAGATACACACACACCAGTGCCTGGAGATACTGTCAGACCCGCTTGCTTTACAAAGTACTTTAAAACTTCCAAATGAAAACCATTCAAAAATGTCAAATAAGGGGGTTGTTAGATCAGTGTTAACGTAATCACCTCTGCATTTTTTGAGGTCTGAAATGGAAGAAAGTTACATTGAAAGAAGATCAACCTCCGCTCATTTTTTTGTGAACAGGCTGGAGAGCCAGAGGTCTTCCTCCCTTTTGGAGAGTTGGATAGAAAAGACAGTAACTGTGTAAGCGAATGAAACACAGTCTTAGGGATTTTGAGAGACAACAGCAGTGAAACTGAATTGCCTCTAATTCAAAACTCAAGATTATCATTATTTGAATCAAACTCAAATGAATAATATGTATTTAATATTTTAATGCACCTGAGAAAGCATAACAGGATGCAAAATATTAGTCATCACTCATGACAATAAAAAGGCTAATGCCTTGCTTAATGAATTCTCTAGCACAGGAAACAATTACTGGTGCATTTCATGAATCTCTATTGCTAGAAAGGATTCGAACCAGCAGGGAGAAAAGATTACTTTTAACCTTTTATTGATTTATTGACCCTTTTTCTTTGTCTCCAAGAAAGACACAAACCCACATCAAAATGCCGGGCACATGGACTGAGTGCCTACTCCATGTGTGAAACTGGTTCCTCTGTCACAGATCTACTATTAGAAGTCATCCATGGATGTCCAAAAGCCTGTGCTTTACAGATTTAAACTACTGATTAAAAAAACATATATTTGTCCAGCAAAAAGAGTGGAGAAGAAAGAAACATTTATTCTGAAAGTAAATAAGAAATCACATCTAAAGGCATTTAGGTTAGAAATTTAGTTAAGGTTCACTAAGTTTAGACAAAGAACCGCGGGTCCTATGTTGGTTTTTTTCTCTATACCAAAAAGCCTCGTATGTTGGATACTACAGGTCCAGAGGAAGCCACTAAGGTGATGAGAGGGCTGGAGCACATCTGCTGATGAGAGAGCAGGGGTTGTTCAGCATGGAAAAGAGAAGGCTCTGGGGAGACCTTGGAGCACCTTCCAGTACCAGAAGGGGCTCCAAGAGAGCTGGAGAGGGACTTTTGACAAGAGCATAGAGGGACAGGATGAGGGGGAACGGCTTTAAACTGACAGAGGGCGAAATTAGATTTTGGGAAGAAATTCTTTACTGTGAGGGTGGTGAGCACAGGGAAGCTGTGGATGTCCCACCCCTGGAAGTGCTCAAGGCCAGGTTGGATGGGGCTTGAAGCAACCTGGGCTAGTGGAAGGTGTCCCTGCCCACAGCAGCAGGGCTGGAACAAGATGCTCTTTAAGGTCCCTTCCAACCCAAACTGGTCTATGATTTCTATAGATATGTACACCTGGTGCTGCTGTTAAGAAAGCACATTAAGTACTGGGAAAACACTTTCTGAGATTGAATACTTTCCACTTGAAGAGTAAACTGTGTAATACTTTAATATTATGATCGTGCTTAATTTCTTCAAAATTACTTTTATACCTAAGAAGTATTCTAGTGAAGGAACTTCATGCAGATAAGGCAAATATGATTCTTGGTCATATTTTTTCATTTTGCCCATATTACTGTCCTTTGGCAGCAACACACCACCAGCAGGATCAGCATCACAACAACATAACCCTCAGAATATAAACTTTTATCCTATGAAAAGCTATAATGTGCAGCTCTAGATCTATAGCGATAGAGTGGATACACCTGACATCCCTCATGTAAGGCATCTTTAAGCCAAGTAAGTATAAATTCTTCTTCTAATACTTTGTGTTAATTAGAATATTCATTAGAGACTTTAAGAAAGGAAGTTTCACCCATTAGCTACTGCAGATATTAAAAGTTTTGCTCAGTTACTAGAAGAAGAAAGAATAAAACCAGACAGAGACACTTTGAATTTTCAGACTTCCAGAGACTGTTTCCAGTTATGCTTTGGTTGAAAACAGAAAATACCAAGGATAAAGCTCTGCTCCTATAGTTCCTACTCTTCAGACTACCACAACTCATTCAGAATAAAAGAATAAACTCAGTCAGAATAAAAGATACCTGGTTTGGGTATTCATCTATTGACTGCTAAGGTGCCCTGGTAAAATTAGATTTTTTTTTTTAGTAGCACATAAACTAAAAGTTATTTAAAAAAAAACATACATTGCTATATATAAATTACATGTTTGGTTTTGGTTTGTTTGTGAGTTTTTTTAATGCAGCACAAATCCTGAACCATTGCCTTCTCCCAGTTTGATGAGAGGACAATTTCCATCACCTAAACACAGTAAAATGGTAAATATCAAGTTCATTTTGCAGAAATCAATATTTAAAAGATTATAAATTGTGCAATTTATACCTGATCATTAATAATATTTACTGAGAGCATTTCCACATTTCTTTGACAGTTCCGATACATAATTTTACTGATATGGGGTACATAAATACTTTAGAAGTTTGGGGCATCAAAAAAACTAAACTTCTTTATGAACAGGTATAACTACACTAAGAATAAAGAAGATTTTTCAAGTGTAACACTAGATATTGGCAAAATGTCTTCCCTCCTTACTAAGCAATAAAGGCAATATAAGACAAAGAGACCAAACAAGTGGCAAGTTCAATTTACACTATTTATGTTTTAATTTAAGTGATATTTGTCAAAATTTGCACCTTTACCTACAATCCTATAAGCCACAGAACAGTTTGTTTTGGAAGGGACCCTTAAAGATCATTTAGTCCAACACACATACCCCCTGTGATGATCAGGGACACCTTGTACTACATGGGGTCACTCAAAGCCTCATCCAACACGACCTAGAACACCTCCAGTGACGGAGATCCACCATCCATGGATGCAGAACCAAACCAAAGATGTTGGATTTTACAGATCAAAACCAGTTTGCAAGCGCCGCAAATTGTAGCTGTAAAACACCAACTATTAGAATACCTATTTGGGAAAACAGAAAATACTACCGAACTCTACAAAAAAACCTACCAGTTTATTTACCAGATTAATTCTCACTGTGGCTCCCTCACCCTTGGACTCCTGGAAGCAGCTATCCAGCCTTGAAGGTGTCACTGACCAACTTCCCACAACCAACCTTCATACACGACTAGAGAAATTATTTAGTTAGCAATTCTTCCGTTCCCCCCCCCCCATTTTGGTGTCAGTCTTGATCTCCTGGCATGACATTTCATTAAGAAGTTTCCAGCCAACTACACTCCCCTCTGCATCACAGTAATACAGCCCACTTGCACACCTTGCTAAATTCTATAAGCAATCTCCAGTGCAATTACAGGAATTGCTTATGCACAAGACAAATGCTAGTGGCTAGGATATTGTATCCTTTAACACCATTAAATGTGGGTAAACAAAGAATTAAAAGTACAATTAGATAGTTCCACACATCTGAAACTGGCTGACAATTGTGTATGATACGCATTGTAACCAACACCAGCATCCACTACTCATTTTCCAAACTGATTCTGATTTGTCTCTATTCATCATTTAAACTCATCCACTCATTCTTTTATTCCGTAGTGGGAAGGCAAAGAAGTCACTACAGGCTGCTTTGCTATGGAGTTCTGTAAAATTTGCTTTCAGATACAGAGTTTTTCAACGGAATTTTCCTCTCTTCTGTTCACACACAGTGCTGAGATGTAGTCTCTGTCAAGAGAAAGAACTTTAGAATCTTACTCTTCAGTGAAAAACTTTGTCTTTCCCATAAGACAAACCTGACATTAGCAGAAGGGGACAAGCAAGCACTGAGATCATTAGGTAGGTGTTAGAAAACTCAGAAAGCTGCTTCACACTCACATTAGAATGCAAGATCCCTACATTACGTACACCAATAACCTGGCATAGTCGAGTCAGTCCAAATGCATCAAACTCTTCTGTTTTATTCCAGAAAGGTTTTAGCGCGACCACATTCATCACAGCATCTCAGTATCTTTCTGTGATATAACTGATGTAGCTATAAATTTTCACAGTTTATGCTTTCTCCTATCTGGGAACCGAGCTCTATGTGCCACCTGCTATTTTTAGTTTCCTTATTTGAACATATATGCTGGTTTGTATCTGTTACAGAAGAAAGATCAAGCAAGTACACTTGGCAGCTGGTCTGGAAAGTGATAAGACTGTAACAGACTTTAATGGGAATTCATTTCAGTCCTATGCTACTAGGAAAGAAAATTTCCAGCCCATATTAACTTGAAGGTTGGCTTTTCTTGATTACTTAGAATGCTCCTGCTATTCAAGAGGGCAGTTTAAAACTTCTAGATAAAAAAAGCTGTTTCAAGTTCATAACATTTTACATCTTGAAGATAAGGCCAAAGCTGTGAATATAATATTCTCTAGTCTAGGTAGAGACTTCAAACAATATGTAAAAAGACTGAAAGCTAGACACGGTCAAAGCCATTTGCGTGCCTCGAGAATTGTGTTCCTGAATTCTGGGAGAAAGCTGAAGATGTGAGACAGGAGAAGTATCACTGCACATTATGTGCAGCACCCAAGCCACTGGTTCCATTCTCAAACCTTTTAACCCCTTATCAGGCAGGTGACTGTAACTGCAGAATTATTCCCTGTAGGAATCTTCGTAGAGGAGATGTGGTGATGTCAAACTATGTCAGTATATACTGACCATGCTTCCTTAAGGAACTCTTAAACCATTTGACTGCATTGATCTCCTGTCAGAGAGAAGAATGACATATCTTGCCTATGAGAATGTCACACTGTCACCGAGAACGAGAGGAGACAACGGCTCACCACCCATCAGCAGGTCCCTCAGTACCTGTGCTGCTTTTCCAAGGCACACTCTGCCATAATGCTGACTTTTAAAAAGGTCTGGATAAGAATTTACATAGTTCAGATCAACTTCCCATTGATTTCTGGCATACTATGAGCCCTTCCAGTAATGCCAAATGAATGATATTTGGCTGGAATCAGAGTACCTGGTGAAAAACCAGGGATTTGCAGTATTGCATCCATAATGAAAAACAGACACATTTGGAGAAAAACTCACTGTGCTACTTTTGACTATCAGCAGTACAAGTTGTTTGTAACTCTTCCACTGGCTAACTGCTCCACAAATTTCCCTCACAGGGTGCTCATCAGAAGATCTGCAGGAATCACTGTGCAAAAATGCTGCTCTTGGAATCTGCTTTCACAGTTGGGAAACCTCAGTAATTTGCATGTTCCTTACTTTTTGAGCTTCACAATACTTGATGTCCTCTCTTCCCTGCACTACGACTTCCTCACCTGCTCCTCAAGATGACTCCCAAACTTTCCACAGGGTATTGCTTACTCCTCCTTGCTCTCTCATAGCTCTTAGTTTCCCTGTGAGGAAAAGAAAGCTCCTAAACTCTGCAAACTGCCTAGATTATCCATTCAGTTCTCTGTAAGGAAATGTAAGAACTGAGTGAAACTTTGGTTCTCCTTTTAAATATGGGAGCTTGTATGGAAGTGACACAGTACTGGTTACCAACTGCCTCTTATCCTTTCCTTCCATTGCATTAGCATCTCCACTAAAATACTTGGAACTGTTTCAAAGCTTAATATTAGACCCTAAATAGCCAGATACCATTTTCTTCAGAAAACAAAGGAGGAAAAAAACCCAAAAACGTGACTTTTTGAAACCCAAATTCAAACTTAAGAAGAGACAGTCCCAAATGCTCCCTCTAAAACAAATCCTAGGAGATGCTAAAATTACACTTTTACTAACAAAATACTTTCCTCCCTGATCTTCATGTTGATTAACTGCAATGCTCTATAGAAAGAAGGAAAAAATTACTTTCTAACTCTGAAAATATACCTGCCACCCCTTTTACAGAGATCTCTGAGTTGCCTAACCCCAACTTTCATGAACTGTTATTTGGGTCAAAATAGTATGGGTAACTCAAATACAGAGGTCAACAGCCACCAGACCAAGCGTGAAGAAAAACATAAAAGGCATCCATGGCTGAAGAGAGGTTGAGGTAACTTTACTAAACCATATCTGGAGTACAGTTAAAATGGCAGCAATGCCAAAAAATTCCTGCAAGAGATCTCCTGAATCAAAAAGGTAAGCAAGTAGGCAACAAAATAAGTCTTAGTTTTTAAAAACCCTCTTAAAACAAGCAGACTTAAAGAAAAACCGAGTGGTCTACAACGTGTTATGACCAAAGGATTTTCATATGTAAAGAACCAAGATGCAGAGAACACCTTAATGGTTTCATTATTAAAATCATGTTTTATTTTCATGTTTGAATTTATTGTACATAAAGGGGTTTTAAAATATATTTAAAACATATAAAATATATTTCATAGTTATGAAATCTGCATATATGAGAAACACATGGTTGCCAGGGCCTTGCTTTGGCTGCTGGTATTATTTCTTCAGAAGCAGTTCAAAGACTGCCCACAAAAGATAAAGACCCTGCAACCTTTTCTTGAATATTTGAATATCAGCTCTCCCTATACATAATTAGATTTGAAAACCTAAATGTCTTTTGGTTGAATAAATAACATCAGAAGTTCAAGACTCCAGGATGAGTATATTTGCAATTATATTACAGTTCAAAAACCAAATGAAAAATTGTTCTCTGAAAAATCAAGTCTTAAAATAGACCAAAGTACAACATGTGCTTTTGTTTTATCTGACAGTGTTGCATATCTGGATTGAGTTGGTTAGCTTCTCTGTGTCAAGATCTCGATGAAAATGATCTGTATAAAGGGAGTAAAATGTCAAATTCTGAATTATCTGACAATTCTACAACAGATGGTCTAAAATATTAGTGATTCAGTTTTTGCTGGCATTGGGTCAGTTTTTCACTTGTTAATTAGGGACCTTAATTTTGAACTATTATTTTGCTAAAAAAATGCCCATCAGGGCCAAAGAAAATCAGAAAATGCATGGCTAAAGGTTTTAGAAAGCTTGCTCTCCACTGGTGCAAGAATTTCGATTCTGGTTGATTACTAAAATTCCATGTTGGGAAAAAAAACCTCCGCTCCCAGTTGTTTTAAGATCTTGCCTTTAGTAAATATTGGCAGTGTGCAAGTACAGAAGTGCTCAACCCTATCCATTTCACTACATTTTATAGTTTAAGATGCTCAGAGAGCAAATGTTCAGCCTCTTTCTCCTAGAGTACACAGTCTGGGTTTGGAAAGCAAGTCACAGGAGAGGTGACAACAGGCAGTTACTTTTGCTCTGCAAAAGAGATATCCAGAGTCAGTCCTTCACCACCACAGCCTGGAGCATCATTTATATCCCGAAGCTGAGTTTGTCCTTCTCCTTCGGACAGGAGCTGCCTCCCTGTGTGCCAGCGCTGGATCTCCGTATCTCCTCTTCCCTCTTGCAGCTGAAAACAAAACATGGAATCTTTTCTAACTTCCAAGTCCACCACAAGCTGCCTCAGGCTGCTCAGGACAGCTCTTGCACCCAGAGAAAGGTCCTTGTCACACTCTCCCACATCATGACTTGGGAATTGTCCCAGCAAGGAGGTGAAGGGTTGCCATGCCACGGACTTCAAAAATGTTTAACACTTCTTAAATGGGTTACACACAAACAGATCCTTACATCGGAATCAGCTAAGGGAAAGGAAAATGCCTGCAAGAGATAAAATCCAGTACGCTTGCTCATTAAATCAAACATCAGCCTAAATTATATTGAAGTTATTCTATAACTGAGGAAAACCAAATATCAAGTAATAGCTACACAACAACAACAACAACAAAAATCTGTCTCCTTGGTATTTTCTTTCCATTGGCATGTCCTCTGCGTGGAAATACATTCCCCCAAATCACTTCCTCTAAACCAGCCCGCATTGGTGCTGGTGACGAGACCCTCACCAGCACTTACCCCTGGGAGAAGTTCCTCAAACAATTTGAAGCTAAAGATTGTTCCCTCCTGAAGCATCAATTTTTTTATCTGTTGCTTTGAAATCTATATGCAAGAACACATAAGGGTTGGCAATTATACAACTGGGTATTTATAAACTCTAAAAATGTTAACATATGTTAGAAAGCAAAAACAATTTGCCACTAAATAAGCTTTCACTTCCCATTAGATGTATATTCCCTAAAAAAAAAAAATACAATTATCAGTAATCAACCTTGAAAATACATATTTAAATATAAGATAAAATTACTTTTTAATAGAAAGAACTGAAATTTTGTTTGAGATTTTCAAGTACTTCTATGCAATGATAGACTTAACAGTAGCCAGAAGATGCTTTCAAAGGAAATAAAACTATTGAGCTTAGAAATCTAACTTTTATAATTTCTTTACAGCTAAAGACCCAAACACTGCTCTGAAATACCATGGAACACTGCTTTGCTTTTAAATGTTAGAGGTATCTTTGACTTCTGCATAAGGCAAACATAGCAACTTCAGACCTTTTAAACCAAGCCTTGAGAAGTATTTCACTTCATTTGGAAGCCACACTTATTGGCAGTTTAAATAAAACATTTTTATAAGTACAACAATCAATGTGCCCTTTCAAAATAAATCCTTCTTGACACATTGCATTTGGGTTTCTCTCCACACAGAAGCAGTTATCTAATGTCGTAACAAAAGCTACCCAGAAGCAATTCTAGAAGTTACATTGGTCAGACGTGGCAGTGGATAAAATTGCTCTTTGCTTGCTTTTTGTTTGATGTTAGATGGTCATTTCTAACGGGCTGTGCTTGCCTCAGTGGGCAAAGCTGGAGAAGGGCACAGCACACACACAGTGGGTTCAGAAAGCAGCAAAGCATCTGCCACTGTTCCCAAAGTGAATCACAATTCTTGTTCTTAATACTCTACTGATATTAAAAATATCAAATTTGACAACACCGGAAAAAAAAAACCAACAGAAAATTAAGAATCAATAAAACCTCTTATAATGCCGAAAACAAACAAGTGCCTACAGACTCAACGTGCAGTTTTTGATTGCAGATGTAGGATAGTTTTTACTGCATCTCCTATGGACTGAAAGAGCTATGGCATAAATTAATAATAGTGAGTCTATAAAGGTTGAATTGATACTGACATCTTGGATATTATTACTGTAAATGACAGATTAATGGACAAAGGCACAAGATCCCAAAAGTAGTCCTAGATATTTAATTACTAGGAAGTAACCAATAATCATATTAATTAGCACAGTTAAAAATCCCATCGAGTAGTAAATGATTTCAAAGGAAATTCTGGCTATAACAATGACAAGTTAAGTAATAACTTTGGCTGATGCCAGCACAGAATAAATGATTTAATGATCCCCATAGAAAGTTTTATTTTACTTAGATCAATATCTGACCCCTATTATACACTAAAAGCCATGCCTAAAACCAATTATAAGAAATATTCTTGGTCCTCTCAATTACGAAGAAATCTCCTTCTCGATTGTCATTCCATCAAAATTAAATAGATAATATGGAACTAGATGCAGCTTTTTGGCATCTCAAGAGCAATAGCAACTATCGATATTTAAACATTTTACTAAAAAAATACCTAAATCTTCGGTACTCAGCTTCCTGGATTATTTAAAATTAAATAAATAAATAAATAAATCTAAGCATTTTGCAGCTGTATGGATTTCTAAATGCAACATATTGTCATCATTAAGTGAATCATAGAATGGTTTGGGTTGGAAAGGACCTTAAAGATCTTCTTGTTCCACCCCCCCGCCATGGGCAGGGACACCTTCCACTAGCCCAGGTTGCTCCAAGCCACATCCAGCCTGGCCTTGAACGCTTCCAGGGATGGGGCAGACACAGCTTCCCTGGGCAACCTGTGCCAGGGTCTCCCCACCCTCACAGGAATTTCTCCCATATGTCTAACCTAAATTTTCCCTCTTTCAGTCTGAACCCATTACTCCCTGTCCTATCACTACAGTTCCCGATCAATGAACATCAATAGCAAGAATGATTTAACACTGCACACGAAAATTAAAGAAAATGTTGTAAACTCAAGATTTCATGTTACTGAAGGTGTATTTTTAAAATACAGTCACTTTCAAACTTGAGTTTTATCAAATGTAACTGATACTTCATGTAAAATAAAGGGGTTTGTGATGAAACTTTTAATAGTAAAGCTATAGAGTTATCCACTACCTTTCTGTAACACAGGAAAAACTTCTTCACTGGAAGGATGGTCAGGCACTGGAACAAGCTGCCCAGGGAACTGCTGGAAGCACCATCTCTGGATGTGTTCAAAAGGTGTGTGGATGTGGCACTTGGGGACATTATTTGATGGTGATCACGGTGGTGCTGGGTTAATGGCTGGACACGATGATTCGATGATTTTGGAGGTCTTTTCCAACCTTAATGATTCTATGATTTTTAGAAATAATACTCTTAAGTCTGACTTTTGCAGAAACAGGATTTTTTATCTAAAGATGATGGAAAGCTTTAACTGTAATAAAATTATTCCCATGTGCCAAAACTGATAGTTTTTAATCAATAAATTACTTTTTTAAATCCTATTTGCCAGTAAAACTGGATACAACATGTGTAATTAAAATATTCACGAAGTGAGAAAGGTTAATATTCAATTGCATTATAAATTATTTGTATTCTGATTTTGCTCTGTCTTTGCTCAGATCACATCCTGCTTGTGCACAAATCCTGCTTGTGGATGATATCAAGCAGCAATATGGATAATTGTCACACATCAATCAAACACAACTTTAAAAAGCAGTTAAACTGACAGAATATGACCTGGATGATGGAATACTCAATTAAAAATCAAGACGTAACGGAAATAAGTCAAGTTAGTCAAGAATGTTATGTTTGCCATGATCTAAAAGCAGGCTGAAGATACTTATTACTGATCAGTTGTTACTGTGTTAATCTAAAATAATCTAGTTTCATATATATTATACATATGTGTGTGTGCATAAGGAGTCTAAATCTTCAAGTATCTTCATTAAAATTTCTTACTGGGTTTATGCAATAGGCCCTGTTTAAAAATTACTGGCTATTTAAATCCCAAGTCATTCTAATTTTAATGTTAGACCAGTTGATTCATGTGTTCATTCAAAAGTATTAGTGTTTCTAGAGTTACACCTGCTACTCACAGAAGACAGGACAGAAAAAAAAAAAAGTATGTAAAAACAAAAGCAAAGAACATATACCTGCTTTTCATGTCAATACTCCATCTGTACTACTTACAGTATTGTTTTCCTTCAGTGAGCAATTCCCTTAAAAGCTTAATTTTTCAACCAAGGTTTTTTTTTTTTTTTCAGGAACACAAATATAGCTTCCAGAAATTATCTGAGGAACAACTATTTATCTCTTCAGTACTACGAAGTGCAGTTACAAACTAGACATTAACCTGTAAATACACTGGACAAACATTATGGAAATACGTGAACATTTAAGGTAGCACATTCCTTAATAGAAAGACTTAAATAATGAATGCAGAATTAATGGGAAAGTTCTCCAGTTCCACTACAAAATTGAAATTTAAACCAAAGGCAAACTTATAATTAATTTCTGGCAAATACTTTCCTACAGCAAGAGCGTTAACTGCTTTTTTAGATGGACAAAAGAATAAAACTTTCATATAAAACATAACTCTAACGGTAAAAATCCTTTGTTATCAAAAGAAACGTGCAGCAATTAATCCAGACAGTTCTCGCTCTAATGTCACTTTATGACTATCGAGGTTACAAAAATGGGATCATGAAATGGAGATTAATTTCACAGAAGTTTTTACAGCTGAAAGTGGACGACTATAGATTAACTACAAAGACAAAAAATCTAGACCCTACAAGGATGAGAAATTTAGACCATCTGTATTACATCAAGTATTAGACTGTGCATTATTCTTGGCTTTCCATCAAACTCTGGCCCTTAAAAAAAACACCCTTTTGTTTAAAGCTTCAAAGACGACAGCTGTTCTTATTACTGGTTTTGAAAATCACTACTTAAAACCTCTAAAATAGAACATATCTGAAAAGACTCAGTAAAAATTATATTTACAAAGAAGCTTATAACTAAAGTAAACTTTCAACATTCTGAAGATGAAAATAGCAAGAACAAATAATCAGGATAAACACAACTGGTTTAGAGAAACTTCAGGAAGAAACTAAGAAATGTGGAAAAATTATTTAAAGAATTATAGGGGATACTGAGTACTGGTTATTACTGAATATTGGAATGTAAAGCACAGAAGGCTGAAAATATTTGCTTAGAAGAAGAATCTGTATATTGGATTTGAATTTATCATACCTGCTGCTAACTCTGAAAGTTAAATTAGAATGAACAATTTACAATTCAAAAACAACTTGGAACAAGTAGTTACAAAATTACAATAAGAAAACGTTGGCATTCATTTAGTTCCTCTGTTCCAACCATTTTAATAAAGTAGGAGAACAAAGTTCATGCAAAGGTCTTTGCTCTAAAAACAGCAATAAAGAAAATACACTGTATAGATTCTAAATAAGTACATGTGTCAGAAAATGCAAAGGATTTTCTAAAGCTACAAATTAGCAGCCTCCCCTCCTCCACATATTTTTTGTTTTAATTCTCAAATATATAATAACAAATGTACGAGAAAGGTCTTAAAACCACGAGAGATGCTAAAATAAGCTTGGCAACCCATGTATCTGGAGCAGCCTTATTGCAGTCCTTACAAGAAAAATCAGAGCTAACACAATCAGAAGCAGAGCAGCTTTACTGCTCTGAGGTTGCACCTGAGATAACCAAGGAGGAGCTGCAAGAATTAATTAGCAGAAAAGTAAAAAGCAGAATGGCCCAAACCCTTGCTCTGTGACACGCTGTCTTCTTTACCACAAAACATAACCAAGTTTTTAGCTATCAATCTATTGCCCATTTATTGCTGCAGGTAAGCAAAGGGTCTCCTGGCCAACCAGAATCTACAGGACTCTACTCACAGACCAGATGAATGTAACTTAGCAAAATCCCAAACTGGCTCAGACAAGGTCTAGAATTATACCCTTGGCATTTTGGCAAATACAGTGATAACTCAGGAAATCTATCCAAGCCATTTGCTTACATAGCATAAAATAAGAGTTTTGTATACCCAAAGTGAACTTTTATTTCAGATCCAATCTGTCTTCTCAAAAGACATGGGCCACTTCTGGAATTCTTCATTTTTGACATCATGACAACATTTATTTGATTTTCAAATCTCAAATACATTTCTACAGCTCCAAATACACTCCAGATGAAGTTCTTTAGGCTAATCCTCTGGGAATGTCTCAATGAAATTCACAGGTCTATTGTCATAGAAATATGGAAAGGCCAAGGTTGAAAGGGACCTTAAAGACCATCTCATTCCAACCTCCTGCCGTGGGCAGGGACACCTTCCACTAGCCCAGGTTGCTCACAGTCCCATCCAACTTGGCCTTGAACACTTCCAGGGATGAGGCATCCACAGCTTCCCTAGGCAACCTGTGCCAGGGCCTCACCGCCCTCACAGTAAAGAACTTCCTGATATCTAATTTCCTATTATCCTAACATCTAATCTAAACCTACACTCTGTCAGTTTGCAGCCATTTCCCCTTGTTCTGTAACTGTGTGCCCTTATAAACAGTCTCTCTCCAGCTTTCCTGTAGGCTCCCTTCAGGTTGCAATTAGGGCATCCCAAAACCTTGTCTTCCAGATTGAACAATCCCAATTCTCTCAACCTTACCCAGTTGTCTTATCCCAGTCTCCAAGCTCAGGCATGGAGCACCTTTTATTTCAGGGCACGCACTGGTAACTTCTTGTTCCCACAGATCTACCCAGAGAACCTTTTTACATCTCTACAGAGGCTGCACTTCTACCACTGAAAATTATATGAAGTTATCTTTATTGTTTTTAGAAGCTTGAACTCTCTGCATCCTAATGGCCTGATTATGGGCAGACCAGTTGAAATACAGACAAAAGCAGACAGCGTGACAGCAATTTAGGTGTGGTGACCCACTTATTACAGGTAAGTCAACAAATACATTCTAATATAGGTTTACTGGGTATAAAATGCAATCCTCTGGTGTGAGAACATTAGACGTAGAAAATGAAAGGAAGTCTCTAAGCACTGGAATCATCATTGCTACACTAGCAGAGACCTAGAGCCTATAGCTCAGTAAGACTGATGAAAAGGAAGGCTCACTAGCAAATATCCTGGGACAATCAGAGAAATATTCTTAACAGAAGCTGGGGGGTGGCAGGAAGCAGCTCAATCTCTCCAGCTAATCAAAGAGAAGGTTATGGTTTGGCTTGCTTAGAGTTTTTCTAAGTACTTATGACAGATTTCCTCTCAGCATCTGCCATCTCAACAACACACGTGCCCGTGTACCTGCATCTCACTCCTGGCAAGGCGTTAACGCAAAGGTAAGATGAGCCAGAACCCCAACACACAGAGGTATAAGGCACATTCCTATGTTTATAGCAAGCAACAGCTTTAACGACAACACTCAAGTAAATGTGATTTCTTGGAAAACTTTTCTTATGCCTTCTGCCGACCTGCTGCCAAAAAATTAAGGAATTGCTTCACGCCAGCAACACTAGAGCCTTGCCAGAGGAAAGCCCAGGCAAGTGAGGCAGCTGAGGTCTCCACAGGACAAAACAAAGCCAAATTCAAAGACATTCAAAGAAAGTGAGGGGGTAGAAATATCATGTATTAGTGTCTGCAGTGAACACCTCGATACAGACCTCCCAAGAAGCCAAGGAACAGAGCTGCTCTAGGAAAAGGCAGGGAAGGCACGGATGGGAAGTGACAGCCCTTTCTGTGCAAAGCAGAGGCTTGAGAGGACGGAGCTTGGCCAGGCAGTGGGGAAGTGGCTCTGCTGAGAGCTCGTGGGTGAAGATCAGAGCGAAGGCAAAGAAATAGGATGTGATGGTGCTATTCTGCACAGAGCACATGTCCTGTGGTCACACTGGAACCAGTAACACCCTGCCCCCCCAAAGGACACCCGACAGCAATGCTGCTGAACAGCAGCCTCGAATGCAAGGTGCAAGTGTGAACAAGTCCCTGGGCAAACCTCAGAGTTTTCCAGAAACGTGATAGAGACTTCTTTTGTTGGAATCCAAAACTTGAAAGATCGGGTATTCCCACCTTTGGGGAAAAGAAAAAAAAATAAAAAATAAAAGAGAGAAACCCCCCCCAACACACAGACCACAAAGCTCAAATTACATGCAATACCTCTAGTTTTCAGGGCTAACCTCATGAGACCTCACAAATTAAAATCTCAGAGGAAATACAGCTTTACTCATTCATGAAAAATCATGACTCCAAGCACCTCCCCTCATTCTCCTACCAGCAGTGAGGCAGACTCGCACTCTAGAATGTTCAGTACAGTGGATTTTCAGGTGATCTCACATTTATTACACAAGCTTTAAGTGAAGCACCATACCTAACAAAATGAGATTCAAGTGATTCTGCCTGTATGCCTCTGATTCAGAATAATTTGCAGTCAATTTGCTATCCAACTGTTTCAAAGTTTTTAGTCTAAAGAAAAAAATCAGAGGAGAAAAAGAACTCGAAAAAGACATGAGTACAGGCACCTCAGGATTCCCTATTTTCACATCACCCAGCAAAAAGAGCTCTGAGGAATGTCAAAGCCAGTTTTCCTCTGATCTGTGATACCTTGATGTCTCCTCCTAAAGCATTTACTCCAGTTTGACAGTAAAGAGCTGAAGATGATACCTTTTTCCCAGGCCTTGAGTCAGATACTAAAGTTCTTAAATAGACTAATACAAATGAAAACAAAACTAGTCCCTTTATCAAGACATCAAATATATAATAAAAAAAAATAATGTTGCATCAGTTCCTACATACTAGGATTGATTTAAGTTTATTTGAGCAGAGCAAAGTCAAACATTAAGTTTTTACTGCTTTCCTTTAAATGCATCTACATAAGAGCAAATACGTTTTATTTATACAGTTATCCACAGAGAGATATTTCAAATTATTTTTTTAAAGATGGTGAAACTTTGAACTTCAGATTTCTATATAAGATACATTAAAAAACCCTTAAACAAGCATTTATGTTCAAATATTAGTCTGATAATACTCACACTGTCAACAAGGGAAACTGAATCTCCAAGGCATGAAAAACCTTGGAGGTCACCAATTTAAAATCTCAGTTTGATTATTCTGCAATGATTAGAGCTTTGCTCCCTCACGGCATAAATTCTCTCAGAGTACCAAAAAAAAAAAAAAAAAAAAAAAGGCGAGTAAAGCAGTAAAAAAGAGGCCCTTACAGTTTGATATTGATCCTCTTACAGTTGTTCCAAAGGACAGTGTTTCTTCTTGAAGACAAAATATATACTGTCTTCTCTTCTAGTGACAGCCACACTAACTCAGCTGTCTTCTATTGACAAACGTGTCAGACTTGTGCCTGCTAGAGCAGGGCTTTTTTCCTGAAAAGACCTCAGAAATGTACATTTGTAACATTTTCACTCATTTTTTTCCTCCCTTTTTGAAAAAAAGTTCACCACATTTCATTTTTACCTTTTGCTATATCTCCCTTCCCATCGGTCCCGTTCTTCTCAGCTACAAACAATTGAAAGCATCAGTTTTAACTGTGAAACACTAAAATGGGATTTTCTTCATTACTTCCCATTATAAACTACAGCACAATAACACTGAACATCGGTCACAACTGCACTGCCCTCCAGAAATGCCTGTAGTACTTCCTTTTTGGCAAAGTGAACTGTAACTCTACATTGAAAGATGTGTTTTTCTTAACAAAAAAAAAAAAAAAAAAAAAAAAAAAAAAATTTTTTTTTTTTAAAAAAAAAAAAAAAAAAAAAAAAAAAAAAAAAAAAAAAAAATTCCAGCTGCAACAGTTACTGATTCAAGCATTTCTAGCATTTATTGTGTCCCACTTGTCCAAATATGATTTATATTTGGTATATGCTGCAAAAAAACCCAGACATTGCAAGGCTAGTCTCAAACCAGCAAAGGCCTTTAAGAGCAATGTCTAACTTCCATGACTTGTTCAATCAACTCCAATTAAATCCCTTGGTAAGGATGGATTACTCCCACGAGGAAACACTGCAGATCTTAAGCCATAACACTTTTCAGGTTTAGTGAGATACTCGTGCATTCAGAAAATTTATAGAACAGTGCAGTTAGTAAAAACTGATTATAGCTGTATATCATTGATAAAAACCTTAATGGATTAGCGGCGTCCATTTCAGACAAACACAATTTTTGATGGATGAGCACAAAAAATTCAGTCCTGGAGACGTGTCACTGTACATACCCACCTAATAACCTACTACCAATTCGAAGTAAAAACTAATTTAATCTACACGTTTCTGTCCTGGTCATCAATTCTTTAAGCGTTTATTAGAATCATTCCAAGTGGTTTTCCTCCCTCATAATTGTAACACACTGTATAGTTAAATCCGAAAGAAAAAAAATTACCAGAGACATTTCAGACACCCCTTGCATCCAGAAATTCCATCTGAGATGACTTTAGACTTGTTCTTATTGTACCACCCGGAGACATGAAAGACCTGTTAAGTCATCGTAATAGAGAACTTGTCCCTGGGGTGTCTTCTGCAAGTGATTCATTTCATTGACTCTGATAGTAAAAGGGTCATAAGCAGAAGCAACAAATATGCAATGGAGCACTGAATGTACATTCCGGATTTATTACAGAAAATTGAAAGCACTGCAGCACCAAAACCTAATACCCCATTAAATACAGCATAAAACACAACAGATACCTCTATACCTTACTTTTATTATATGTTTTACGAATATTTTACGTCACAGCATATTAAGCTATTTTACTTCCACCACGGGGAAGGGATGCATGAGAGCTCCACCTTATTTCTGCTCTTCAGAATGTTCTTATTTTTATTTCATGTGCAGTTTGTCACAATTTAATTTAAATAGCTTCTAAATAACTGTTAATCTGGTCCTCAACCCATTACATGCTTTTACATCACGTTCAAGAAAGAGAGTACTTAGAACATCTAAGTAATTTTTCCATACACATAACTAAAAAAACCCCCAACTTTAAGACAGCAGTCAGTACACATCATTGCAATATATAACGGCAAAGTGTAGTAACTTTTACAGAAAGCATGAGATTCAGTGTTCAGTATGAAGAGCAAAGAGTGATGCTGAGAAATGTTTCTTTCTTGTAAGTTGATAGGATAAACACACCCCCGGAACATTCCGTCCATGGCAGGAGATTTAGGAAAAAAAGAAATATTTAATGCCAAATTAGGTGTTCGATGCTGACAGAGTGAATGGGACTTCACCCAAAAAAAATCTCACATGCATTAGAAAAATGCAGTCAAAACCAAATTTAGTACTACATCTTCTTTGTGAAGAATGTGTCTCAGTTTTCCACAGATAAACTCTGTTTGTCCAGAAAAAGCTCAGAAAAAGGGGTGAAGCACTCTCTAACACACAGTGATGGGCAGATGAAGCCACCTTTAAATGCAGCTCTGGAAACGTAATATGAGAGGCCACCAAGATGTGAAAGTGCAAATCCTCCTAATATATGTTAGTCTGAAACCTCTTCAAAGGAAATGGAGTAGAAAAAGTAAATCAGTAAAATGAACAAGAACTTTAAATGGTTATTCAAGCACTGACTTTTCTCGTACTCAATAGCTGACAAAAGGCTCAGGATTCACAAATTTCATCTCAAAAAACAAAGAAACAGAATGAATACAAGAAAAATTTTATCACGCTCCATCATCACACAAGTTCAAATGATATAAACTGAAAAACAAAGAAAAAGCAACCGAAACTTGAGCTGCTGCTGGGCTGTTGTATCTTTCAGAGCTTTTTTTACTTGTCTTCTCAGAGATATTAGATTGTGTCATGACAAACTGGTGCAGCTTTATTGAGTTTAAAATAGCAGACAAAGATTAATGCAATACAACAGTTTCTATGAACTTACCAGCAGTGAAAAGGCTGGAACTGGAAATTCAAGAGACATACATAACCACAAGGACACCCACACATCTACTGCTGTGCCCAGGAGGTCTTCACATGTACATTTTTTGTTTGGTTTGTGTTTTTCTTAAACTACATCTGCTTTTAGCTGAACTTCGGCATTTTGTATAGTTCAAAGAACTTACTCAATTCAGTTTATTTTTCTCTGTTGATTCTAAAGCATAGCTCTACCCATATCTAGATCCATGACTTGTACAGGACAGATACAACAAATTGTGCAGCACAAAAAAAAAAGGCAAAGCCTTTAAAAAAAATAATAAAAATCAAAATCAGTAAAATTTTAATAGACTTTGAATCAGTGACACCTTACCTTCTGTCCTGTAAGACAGGAAAAAAGGGCACCAAAACAAGATGGATCATGCAAATACACCCAAAAAGTGTCTGCCAGTGATGCATCAAAATAAAATAAACCTTCTTCTCCATAGCTATGTGGGAAATACCATCCTGATTACTTCTGTTAGCTATTGCCACACTTTATTCTTCAAAAGCATTCATAAACTATTCCAAAACCCTCATGTAGAAAAAATGTAGCTGTTTTTCACAACATTAACCCTAGGTTCCTATATATCTAAGTCAATTGATTTGATTCTTTACCAGCTATATAGATAAAAACAAAAATAAACTATTTTGTGAACATCCTGCAGTTCCTCTGAGAGCAGCTGTTACTGTAAACATGTTTCGCTAGAGGCAAATTCTGTTCTTTCTTTTTTCATATAATTCCTGCTTTCCTCTAATTTTCAAGGTTGTTTTAGTAGGAATAAAACAATAGGCAGCCAAGCCAAAATAGCACTGTAGTTTAAGTTTTACAAAAATGTTTCCCCACACAGTAATACATATTTTGTGCATTCAAATCTTTTCGTAGCTCCTATGAATGCAAAGTTTAAGTCAATTCTTAGTTTTCTTGTGGGTTGTTTGTTTGTTTTTTTGGTTTTTTTTTTCAGGGAAAGCTTTTACAAACCACCACAAACCACACCACCACAGTAATGAAGCTACTCAGTACTAACACACAGTTTTCTGCATGAGATTTCAACTTATTGTATGAATTCTGCTTATTTCAGTTACAGGTTAGTTTGTAGAAACATTTTATGAAAGCAAAGAAGAAATGTTCTAGGTGACTTTTCTCATTTCCCCTATAAAATCAAGCTTTGTTTCTTTGTACTGAGAGGGAACTGGTGCAAGAAGGGATTTAATGTGACAGAGATCATACACACACACGCACTGATTATTTTAGCATTTATTATTATGACAATCACCTCGCACACAAGCACAAAAACAGATGAAGGAGAAGATATTTCTGCACCATGAACATTCACTACAGACAAATCACGCTTGCCCAACCCAAATGCCCTCCTGTGGCAAAAGCCCACGTTTAGGACAGATCTGTCAGTGGTCTCAGTCGGAAGGTGAGGAAGGATGAGCTGCACCAATGGGTTGTAAACTGGCTGTACCACTCAGCCCACAGAGGCTAAATCAGTGGCTTGGCTAGTGATAGGTAGTAAGCCAAGCAACCCCACAGGTTATTATTGTTCGATATCCTTATCAGCAAACTGAAAAAAGTAGCAGAAAACATCTACAGCAAATACAGTGACAGTACCAAGCTTGGACAGGGGAGGATTGATATAATATAGATATTCAGCTCAAAGGAACCTCAATAAACTTAAGGACTGGGTCAATAGAAGGGTACCCATAAGAAGTGGAAAATGGCACACCTGGGCCAGAATGACCCCACCCACCAGTACAGACTGGGAACAGACTGCAGTCCTGCTGGAAAGGTCCTGAATGAGTCCGCTCGGGAACAACAACTATCACGAGCCAAACTCATCTCAGCAGCAAAGAGAACAACAGGGCCCAAAAAAAAAGTTGTGGCTTGGGAGGCTCACACTGGTCTCAGAACTTTCCCCAAGAGGGTAGGAAGTGCAGCAGTGGAATAAGTTGTCCAAAGAGATGGTGGAAGCTGTACACTGGAGATGTCCACAATGAGGCAGTCAGAGCTAGAGCTGGCACGACTGTGCTGTCACGGGCTCCACTCTGATGGGGAGCTTGGATGAGATATGCTACAGAGGTCCCCTACACACCTCAGGTTTGTGATTCTATCTGCAAGAACCCTCGGCAAGAATTCTTCCATATCTTACCAAGACCTTTTCCTTTGGCAAGGTTCTCTCCATTAGCCAAGAGAAGTCTATTTTCACATCAAATTTATCTACTGTAAGAAGGTATTTTCTCATGCACGTGCAACCAACTTCTGCTAAAACTAAACTTTCTAACTATTTCAAATGCTGTTACCGAGAAAAATGCCTCCAGATTTCAGCTGTTAAGTAGCTGGTATTGTAACATCTCCCTAAATGTAAAGCAATATTGCTGTTGGGTGAAAGGAATGCCCATGATAGTTGCTATGTCCAAGCAAAAAAAGGAACTGCAATTTTTCCTCATCCTCCCCTAAAGCTCCTGTCTGTGAGAAATGTTAAGCATTAACTGAAAGGTTGACCTTAGACTAATTGATTTATTGGCTCGTGGCACAGCAAAATATCTCAGTCTCTTGAGGACCAACCTTGGCTGCAGGATTTTTCTTTCACTTTAGCCAACCATTAGTATGTATCTGTGTGGTAGGAAAGGCAAAATTAAGTCTTGGCCACAGTAGAAACCATCAACATGGCATTTGTGACATCGGAACCAATTTTAGATTCAGGCTTCTTCAGGTGCTCACATTCAAGCTATGTCTAATTACTGCTGATTCACAGGTTTGTAATTCAATGTAACTAAAATTCTAGTCCAGGCTGTTACTAAGAGACACTTTCATTATTTCACTGTGTAGGTTTTTCTGAGCTGGAAATACAGACATTCCCTTCTTACAACCTCCAGCATGCTGCTCTAAAGTTTACTTGGCGTAACTTCTGAATATTTAATCGCTTTCCCGGCGTGCCACCACTTCACTACACTGAACACAAACTATTAGACTGCACTCCAAAGACTTCTGCCACATATCCCAATGACAACCACAGCCTCTCACTCAATAAAAAGGAATTAACTTATGTTTTCCCAAACCTATGAAGTCAGACTCTACCAACACACCTGTGGCATTTCCAAAGAAGCACCTCTGAGCTTTCTGCTGTGAGATGTCTCCCTCGCATTTGGGAAAAGCTCCCATACACACATCAAAAAATTGACTCAACTACAGAGGTTCATAACCTTGTACCAATTCAAACAAAATCTAGGGTACCTCAAATACCTGAAACGGTAGTAGGTACCCTCAGAGGTCAACTATGAAATCAGATGCTCCACAAGGAAAAAGGTAGGAAAGGCTTGGCACCATTCACATTTTATATACAGCATCCCAAAACGCTTTACTTCACCTGACAGATTAAAACTCACATCTTTTGCTTAGCAAAAGTGTTTAGGGCAAAGCAAATCTAGAATAGAGTATCTTCCACCCATCTGGTTACATCTGAGGCACGGCACAGGGGGATACTCAGAGCTGAAAGGGGTGGGAGAACAAGTAAGAGAGCCTATTCTGTAAGAAAAAGGACACCTAGTTGAGACAGAGACCTCGGGTTTGGTTATCTGCTTTTCACGTTATTTCAACATTTTGTAGACAGCACTCAAGATATTAAAAAGTAAGTGAATTTGTCAGTTCAACTTCCAGAGCAGGTTATTCAAGATGATTATACTGTTAAAGGTAAGGAGGCAGTGTTCATTTTCCAGCTTCATGGCATACAGACAATTACTGTAAAGCCAGCATTCCTACTGCCTTATTCTCCAGCTACAGAAATATTTCTCATAAAAGTATCCCACTAAGCCAGTAAACAAATACATGTTGCCACCTGCTAGAAATGGGAAACAACTGTTCACAGCACACTGCAGAGACAGAGCCATGCAAATCTGTTTGTGCCATGTGTAGAAGCTGTAAACTACTTGTCTCACTTGGCAAAGGGAATATGAGAGAAACTTTACAAGTTTCTCTGCACTTGTTTATGATGAGACACTAATTTATATCGTTCCTGATTAGATCCATGAAAATACTTTTGATCTATAAATAAGACTCCCTGTTGAAGTACATGAAGCTAATTCAAAACAAGACATTCTTTTGTTGGAATGTGAGCAGCTGTGCAGAAAATAATTGGGATTGCTAGTCAAGGACTGCTATTTCAAAGTATTCCCCGTGTAAACATGGGTTTTGTTGTTCTACTCTACAGTTAGTTATTGTACATCTATTTACAGTATGATATTGTAACTCCTTGATGCCATTAGAGAAGAGTTAAAGGTAGAGAACTTTGTTTCTCTTAGCAGGCGAGCCCACCAGCATCCCAGCCTCCCCCAAATTATCTCTCTGTTATCACAGCAAGGATCAGAGCACAAAGCAATACAGTTTCAACTCACAGAACACTATTACAGAATAAACATCATAAAGAGCTCGAAAAAGCAAACTCTTAAATGTGCCCAATAGTGACCCTTGCGGCACTTGTTACTATGCTCTCTCACATCAAATCTTTGGATGTACTTTATACCTAGCTTATAATCTCACTTTAATTTTCATTCCATCTGCCATCTGTTATGCCTGAATTGCTGGATCAGCCTCTCTGTTACACCACCCAGTAAAAAAAAAAAAAAAAAAAAAAGTTTCTTACTTTGTCAAGTCTCAAACGTGAATTACAATTTCTCCAGTGAGTAAAGTCAAAATTAAATTCAAACTCTCAGTGTGATAAAACATCCTCCCACTATCCAGGTAAGTGGGCTCTGAAAACACAGACTTGTCTTCAGAACACTTTTGAAAAAGCAGCACTGAGAATGAGCATTTGCTTTCTCTTTCTTATTATGTCTCTTGGTAGTCTCCAGTTACAGTAGTTACACACTACAGAAAGTCAAGAGCTCAAATTAATTTTAATTTAGACTTAATGTTTGCAATAGGAAATGTGTTGAATCGATTCTGAGCGGGAAGTTACAACTTTTATTGATAGATTTCCAGTTGGTCAAAAATATTCTGGGCAGTTCAGCCCCCAAAAAGTGGCTTAGGCTTACTTTTCAAAGTAATCCAGCAGCTGGATTGGTTCCTGAAAACTTGTGCAGAGAACATTCAGGAGCTGGCAAAATGTCTGGGAAGCAGCAATAGCTCTGACTATCTTTGCCTTGCAAATTCCTGGATTTCCAAGGCCTGACACTTGCACACCAGACAGGTCAGGAGATGAACAATCCCAGGCAGTTTTTACTTACGCTCAGCATAGAGGAATCCCTGAACAGAAAAGAGCTGGGTTTACAGAAGTGCTGGGTTTAAGAGCATGAGAACCAAAATTACAGTGATGGAATAGGAAACAGGGGCTAAAAGCGAGCACAAAATTTGAGTGTAGTTTTAGTCTCTCTCTCTCTCTCCCAATCAGTTTTGCCATTTTGTCACCAACTACAAAATTCTGCAACAACAACTTAAACCCATTTTTGGTAAGCAACCAAGAGATAGCTCCCTGCTAATGAAACTTCTATTTGAAATCACTTTACCATTGGCTATAGTGTAAGTATTTAGTTATTTTAATTCTAGTTTTATATTGGTGAGGGGTTTTTCTTGAAAACTCTCCTATTTAGGACCTCATGGCCGGGCTTCGCGAATGAAGATTTGAGAAGGACTCTACCCACGCTTGCTACAAGTGCCTTGATGGCTAAAGAGGCCAATGTGAGATAGACAAGTCCAGCTGCAAAAGGCACAGTGGAAAGTCTCCTTAGGCAGTATTGGCAAGACTCGGTTCTTTCTGCGTTCTTTCTTTTCTCCTCAGAAATGATTCTGCGTGTGTTCTCGAAAGATGTAGCAGCATTATAGATAGTGTGTCTCCATGTCTCCTGATTGGAGGCCAGAGTATGACGGTGATCAATATGGCCAAGGCTGAGATATTGTTTCATGGAGTCCTTGTATCTCCTCTTCGGGGCTCCTCATTGTGGCAGCCAGTGGTGAGTTCGCCATAGAGCACAATC
>VXAY01006792.1:1101950-1121205 GCA_013399855.1 Oxyruncus cristatus | reverse complement strand
CTTTTCTTCAGGTGTTTATTACACCAAACTCTTTTACGGAGTCTCCCAAAAGCTCAATATGCCTTTGCCAACCTATTCTCTGTCTCTTTGTCAATTTGACCGTCCGAGGAGATGATGCTTCCCAAGTAAGTAAACTGCTGCACTGACTTGAGCTCTGATTCACCCATGATGAGATGGGGATGATGAAGACTTCCTGAGGTGCAAGTTGGTAGAAAACTCCTGTCTTCTTCAAGCTGACTTCCAGCCCAAAAAGCTCAGCAGCCTCTGCAAAGCAGGATGTTAAATGCTGCAGAGCTGCTTCTGTGTGGGCAACAAGGGTGGCATCATCAGCAAAAAGCAGCTCACGGACAAGATGATTGAGAGCCTTGGTGTGGGCCTTCAGTCGCCTTAGGGTGAATAAGCTTCCATCAGTATGATATGGGATGTAGACAGTGTTTTCTTCATCGAGGTCTGCCGTGGCCCTTTGAAGCATCGTGTTGAAGAAGACTGTGATTAAAGTTGGTGCAAGAACACAACATTGTTTCACACCATTGGTTATTAGAAAGGGCTCAGAAAGTGCATCACCATATCTGACTTGGCCTCGCTGATCCTCATGAAGCAAAATGATCATTTTGAGGAACCTGGGGGGACATCCTAATCGTTCCAAAATCTGCCACAGACCTTTTCTGCTCACCAAGCTCACAAGCTTTGGTGAAATCAACAAAAGTTACATAGAGGATATCAAGGTGATTAAAGAGTCAATAAAGACATAATATTCAACCAAAGAACCAGTGGTATTTTGCATAACATATTCAAATAAATGTTAAACTTACTGATCAGTAAAAAAACATGGTTACTACATGCATCCCAAATTCTCTATGTAAGGTTTGTTCTTAATGTCTTTTCAATTACATTTTAGTGCCCAGAAAACTTGACACAATTAAATCAGACTAAATGAACATGATTAAGGGTGCAAAGTCAGGCATGCCAAAGTTAGGAAACACTAAAATTAGAAAGTAACATGCTCTGCATTTTTCTCATTAGGAAGAAACATTATGAGAGAGATCCTCCCTTATTCAGCAAGAATTTGTTTATTGTACACTATTCAAATCCTGCTCCCAAAAAAGAAAATCCTAATGTGCTTTTCCATGGCACTTGCAACTGTAATACCTGAGTACTCATACATTCAATTCTTTTCATAAAACGTGTCTTAGAAAAAGCATATTTTCCAATCTGGAAAATAATGAAACTAAGGCAAACGAGGTTAAGATCAAAGGTATTAAATGACTCAAATAGCCAATATAACATTTTTAGACCTGACTTTTTGAAGAGCATGATACTGAGCAGTGATTCGTATAGTCAAATATCCAAGCCCTGTCTTATAGTACACCATACACCATTCCAGAGGTATGGTCAGTGTCAGCTACTACGCTGACGCAATAGTTCACTGCTGCTAAAAGAAGGTAATCTTCAATTGTCTCCAATTGTTTCCCTTCCATTCTCCCAGACAACAGATTTCACTCTTCACTTGTACAGCTTGGTATTTGATTATTCAGCAAGTCACTATATCCCAAAGAACAAAAATAATACTGAGGTAACCACAAAAATTATTAGTTTCTGCTGACTTTGTGAGCTAAACTAGTTTGGCAAGCAGAAGATTCGATGTAAAGGCAGAAAAGTGATACAATTCCAAGACAGGGAATGGGATTTCCCCTCCTGGAGGCAATTGTCTGTTGGATCAGGTCACACATTGTGCCCAGCTGAATGAGTGGCTTGTTTGAAATTCGGACTGGTTCAAGAACAGGCTGCCAAAGCTGGCAACTACTTCAGGGGAAACAACCGGCCACCACAAACCTTTTTAGCAGTGCATCAGGGAAAGGAAGAAAAATCCATCTTGTGTCCCCAGGAAACAGATTTTCTGATTTTAACTGATACCCACCATTGCTGCATTCCTAGGGAAAAGATCTATCCAGGAAAAGAACCGACTTCTTGAAAACCATTTGCATTCCACTTTTTGTAACACAAGGTAAAAGAGCTCATAAGCAATAACTTCTCTTACCAGAGTTTTGCACTGACCCTTTTGCACAACAAACTGCTGGACTCCCACAAATAGGCTGCACAGAAATCAAGCACAAACAAGAAGTGACACCTCTGGCACAAACCCTGTTTACAACAGAATGCATAGATACATAATAAAAGATGTCATCATAGTGAACAGCATACCCATTTACCAAATTCTGAGGTTTTTACTCTGGAAACCTCATAACTTATTTTAATATTCACTGTGCATTCACTGAGCCCTCCAGTACCCTTTTTTAAACTGAAGGAGTAAAAATTCTGTCACACAGAATATTACTGATAGTGAAAAGTTTCATTTTTGCCATAGTAGCTCTGCCACATGGACAGTGACAATGATGGACAGAGACTACAAAACAAACAGATATAGATTGTCTCTGGGCAACAACACCAGGCCTTAGGGCTTCACTCCATAAATACTCCCAGCTGTGCTGATGCAACTGTTCACAGGAATGCCTGGTGCAACACAGTGCAGAAAGGTCTGTGGGTTTTTTAAAGAAAAAACAACCAAAATACCACAAAAATCCCAATGACCTTTTAAGCACAGTTTACGTCATTAGTAAGGTTTATACGGCCAAAAGGAATTAGACTTCAGTGGAGGATAAGGGACGAAGGACCATGAGATTGCATCTTCACATGCAACACCTCAGAACAGCATTGCATTAGTCCTGCCACCATCTATTTCATTTACCCTGGTCCTGATTCAACACGTGACCTTCTCATTGGGAGTGGGAAGGGTAAAGGAACTGAAAGATTCAATGGTCCAAACATTATTTTCTTTTTCAACTCCTCTGTTCTTATTCTGACAGCCATGTCATTTCAATGGACTACAGGTTCATACCCAGACTGACTTTTTGAGGTTTGTATTTGCACGCAGTGATTCTTTTCTCATGTTTTGATCAAATACTTGGGGCAAATTCCAATAAATTAATAACTAGATACAATTCCAAGTGCAATCATCCCAAACTTCTAACAAGCATTAAAAAGTCTGAACAACTGTCCTTCTTCAAATGTTCCTCAGCTGCAGATACACTTTGTTCTTCTTACCGCTTTTTGAGATGGAGAAGAAGTTTCTCGGTGGAATTCTTGAAAAAACTGTAGCGACATTTCTAATTCCGCATGCAATTTCATTTTAATGCCAATTTTTAAGTTGCCTTTATTTTGAGTTTTCCCTTCAATATTTTTTTTATTTGCAACATCCCACACTAGTGTAAAATTAACACTTGGCTGATACGTTTGATGGATTTGTTAGTCACAAACTGTGCGTGCCAACAATATTATAGTGACATTAATGAGCAAATTGCAAAACTTCTTTTTGAATCAAATTGAGCCTTTTTCATTTACTTATTTAACAGCAAAATCCCTGACTGAGCTATATTACAAACAAAAGATGTTTGTTTGAATTACTGGAGAGAATTCTATTCTGCTGTTTCCATCCCTTTGTTCCACCTTTGGTGCGGTAAATCAGATCAGCTCCTGTGCTCATGCCTGGCAATCAATAAACAGTATTCAAGTTTGTGTAATTTTTGGCAGTTTGTTGTCACTTTGCTGGCTGTAATTAAAGCAACAAGCAATCAAATAGTAACAGAAGTATTGCAAATAGTGGAATACACAACTTGTCCGCCAGCCTTCACAGACCTAAACATCCAAGTGCTTTTCAATTACTTTGGTTATTCCGGGAAGCAGAAAGTGTATTGCAAAGTTTCACAAGTTGGTTTATTTAACCTCTCCATCCTAGTTGTGCTGAGACGACTCTAATCATTCACCAATGAAAGATCAAATCTCGCTCTTCAGAGCTTCTACAATTCTAGTTCCCAGAAAACTAAAAAAGGCACAAAAATGCTTGACAGACATTTTCGAATAACTGAGTTTTATCTTCTAAATTCCTTTTCAGCAAAAAATGCATAATCCTCACAATAAAAGTGTCACCATTCCACATATGTCAGGGTGAGAGAAAAGTTCAAAACAAATGAAAGCATTTTGTTAGATTCATCCTTTCCCTCCTCTTTAAGAACTCCTAGTTCTTAAGGCTTCATAGTGTAAAATACTTACACACAACAAATACTTAAACTACAAAAGGCTCTGGTACACTATTTAAAACACTCTTAATTTACTCAAAAAAAAAAATATTTATTACAACATATTTTTGAACCTGAATTTAAAGGACTTGGCAATCAGACAAATTTTAACCGCAGAAAGGAAAACTTAATAAACTTTCCTGAGACTGAGCATACTTCACCCTGCAATTTCCCTGTAGCAATGTACACACTGAGAATGAAAAACAAGGAATGTAAATTTATGAGTAACGCTAGTAACACAATGAGATACTCATTATTTTAAATTACAGTATGCAAGCACATTTACAAAACAGTCTGCAAATTCTTTTCCAACTTCTCCAGAATACGACTGAAACCATATAAGCTATAATTTAAGATTTATGTTCCACATATATATTCTTGGTTAATTTTTTAATATATTGAAGAGGTTCGACTGCAGCATAACAAGCAACAAAAGAAAGCAAAGCAAATAACAAAGTAATACCACCTACATATTATGTTGGTTAATGTTCATATCAATTCTTTCTACAGGGGAGGTTTTCAGGAATCCTTCTGACAGCCTCACATGATTTGTTGTGGGTCAAAGTACTTCAAAAGTAGCATAAGAATTTCTACATAAAATTGTTTTGTGCATTATTTACACGGGGTTTTTTCTAATTCATGTTAATAAACATTACAAATTTACTACTACAACACAGAGACATCGTCTGGAACAGGTCAGAAAGGAATAGAGTGTAGTGGACTTAATGGGAAACTATTTTCGAACAACAGTGCCACTCAGATCGATCTGGAGAATAGTCTGCAATAATGAGCGAGATCAACAGGACACACTTGCCCTCAACAGAATACAAGATTAAAAGCCCAGATTCTGAACTTGGCCAGACTGCCAGGAACACCCACATAATTCTAGGGGAAGATACCAGATATTCTACTGATTCTACAATTTAATTTAAGATTTGTTGACTAAGTGGTTCCACCTGTTTTGATATCCAGAACTACTCTTTCTTCTACAGAAATTTCCAAGTAAGGGGGGAGGGGAGGGGGGAAGAGATCTTAGAAGCTTTAGTAGCTTCTGTGGGCATAGATCAGTTTTAATTTAGGAACAAGAACAACCAAACGAATCCCAGGCCTTGCCACACTAACATAGTACATTCCACACAGCCTTGCTTTTGATTTCAGAACCACATGAAGTACTGCCCTATTTCCATGGGCTAGATCAGCAACAGAAAGCAGACAATTTCTCAAATCATCCAAAAGGAAGTTTGCAAGAATTTGACACTAAGAAAGAGGCAGATAAAAAGAACCAGGTTTGAAAGCACAAAAAAAAAAAAACCCCAAAAATTAAATTAATTCCTATGGTAAAGCTTAAGAATTTAGCTGCCAATCAGCCATTGAAAAGAGTCTGGGAAATAGTCTTACTAAACCTTTGGATTAATGAACAGTTCAAATTGCACAGTCTAACAACATTTAAGTATTTCCACATCAAAAGTTTGATTTTTTTCTTAAAATAGCAAGGGAATGCATTTCCATCCAGACACTTCTGAAGCAAATCAGTTGTACAATAAGAAAAAAAAACCAACCAGAAGGCCCTTTGAATACAAATTTGCAGTAGATAAAACCTTAAATATAAAAAGAGTCATTAGTGGGTGTGTGCTTTAATTAAAAATTAATTTGACCAATTTCATCAGACTATTTCTGCAGGTGGGCCTCTCAAGATCCAGCTTAATTAAACCTCACAAAACACTCACTCAGGCCATGACAAATAAAAGACAAGTTACTGTTTCTCCAGCATCACTTCAGGTTCGTCTGACCAGACACACAATGAGATATCAAAAAATAAAAATAAAATTGAGAAAAAAAAAAAAAAATAATCCATCAGCCTTAATACTGCAGACAGAATTTTTGGGCACAAGTTTCAGGTGGAACAGTAAATACAGTCATTGTCCTCAGGAGGGTCATCTGTGTGTGACGAAGACTGAGAGGAGAGTAAGATTTTCTCATTAAATCTCTCATCTTTGGCAGGGTGGGAGGGGAGAACGGGGGACTCCAGAAGCAGACAAACAGCCAAATTCCCGCCCACCTCTCCCAGGGATTCAGTGCATGGGCAGAAGGAGAAGGTATGCAAAATCTGAGCTTTCACTGCCCAAGTAACGATTGGACACTGCCTGCTAGCACCTGAACTTAAAAAAAAACTCCGGAGCAGTTAATTGGGGTGAGATAAGGAAAGGATTTACTGAGCTATAGCAAATAGTTATTACAAGACGCGCGCGCCGGAATACAGCTGTGTTATATCTTTTATAATACTAATTGACCAATCCTGAGATGTGTCCGCCCTTTAACTTTTGCTCTGGTCCACCCCTTGACCCTCCTCCAAGAATTGGGTCTGGGGGTGTTTCGGGACCACCCCTTCATCATCATCATCTTCAGAGCACAAAGGGTACACGGTTACCTAGTCTTTGACCCTGTTTTGTTGTTCAGGCCCTAATTCGGCTGTTCCCAAACAACTTAGGCCTTGCTTTAACATGAGACTAAACATTTTCTACTGACTTCAGGGGTAGATTTGATATGGGGAGCATAGAATAGGGTAAAAGGGTTAGGAATTTGCTATGGGGTAAGGGAACAAGGGCTGCTACTTTTAAAACTACTTCTACTGCTTATAAAACTTATAAAGTTTACAAAAATTAGAAAACTACAAAAAAAACTACTAAGGCTTAAGGTTTAAGGCATCACTGAGATAACAGTATGCAAACAGCTTTGGGAAGAAAACTCTTTAACAGCTCTACTTTCTGAGAAAGCAACTTAATTCATGTGGAAGGATGGACATAATGAACTCCCAAATGCTTTAGCAATACAGTCATGAATAAACTCATGAGGGCTGAATAAGCATTTACACAAATGCACTTGGAGTTCATAAAATAACAGGCCACACTAGATAAAAAAAAAACCCACAGGATGAAAACGTTCCAGAGCTGCATCTTATGCCTTTAAAGCCAAATTGCAGGATAGGAAAAGCTGGCACACTCTGAACCAAAACAGAAATCACACCAACTCATTGACTTGTGTCCCCAGACAACTGCACACAATGTCCTTGCACACCTTAGGAAGTATTAAAGAACACTTTGAAATGGACAACTTGAATCTCAAACTGATAGGATAAAGCACTTGTAGCTTCATACTGGAAAGCAGTTAAATATGGTAGTTATTGCCAACAGGAGACTGTTGCAAGAATGTATGTGTCCAACAAAATAAACATGTTGGCTTAAAATTATATCCTGTCCATAAAAACCACCAAAAAAAAACCCAAAAAAACCCAAACAAACAAAAAACCAACCAAACAAACAAACAAAACCCAAGCAAAAAAACCTCTGAGAGGTAGTGAAACTTTTCATAGTTGTTCTGTTCTATTCTTATTATATTCTTAGGTTCACAGAAAAAGTCACTGGAAGGGAGAGCTCAAAAGGTTATCTGGGCCACTCCTTTCCCAAGCCCAGCTTATCTGTACTTCTCTCATTCCCCACAGAAGGTGTTTAAACCAGAGCGTAAGGTCTCAGGTAACAGACTGTGTAGGATTTACAGGCAGCAGATCCCGGAGCTTCTGTATCATTATGCTTTAAAAATACAAAAGGAAAAAAAAAATCTGCTGGTTTGATGGTAACAAAGTTCAACCTGCCTGACTCTCTCTTGCTTTGATACAAGTTCATTATTTCTTGTACTCTTCACCATGCCTCTACAAATACTTCTTGCACACCTAAAAGCTGTTATATCAACCCTTAGTAACCCTCTCTTCAGATTAAACTCCAATTAGTTCTTTTATTCCTCCTTCCAAGTCAGGTTTTCCAAAACTTAGGTCTACATGACAATTTAATGAATTTAATTTAAAATTTAATACATTTCAATAGATTTTTTTTTATCTTGCTATGAAATCTGGAATAAAATGGAGTACCATGAAACAAAAAATAAAATCTTAAAAGAATCCTAGAACAGCCCCACACCAAATACACAGTTTCTTTAAAGCAAAAGTGAATATCTTTTTCGGTAGATAATTTCCAAACCTTAGATCATCAATGCTGAAAATTTGGTCTCTAAATAACAGGTCTAATTATTGCCCGTCCTAGGTCAGGAAAGGACTTTGTCAGCCAGACTTTTACTAAAAACAACTTGTTTTAACACCTCAGTTGATTTCTCACTGATATTCAGACCTATATTTCTGGACACCAAGAGGCAATTTCAGAATGCAAAGCACTCAAGTTATTCCTTTAAAAACAGACAAACAAAAAATCTAGTACACTTTAACTAGAAAGAAACACAAAGGAATCCTAAAGGCATTATCTTAATTTTAAGATCCTCGTGATCACTGGACCATACCATGACTTACAACACCACGTTTCTACATCACCAAGATCATCCCCTACTGATTCCAATGGAAGTACAAGAAAGAAACAATATTCAGCTCTAGGAGGAACAAGCCACTACAACACCAGTGATAGGATTTAATATCAAACAGATGTTAACAATGTTTTATATCGCTTGGCTGGGTTTTGCTGTGCTGTAAAGCTAAGATGTAAGACAGAGGTGGTGGTTATTGCCTTAGCTTTCAGGTCTACATCATCTTTGTAGCTCATCAACCATAATCCAGATCCATTAAAACCACACAAAACCATCAGAAGTCTGTTAACACTGGATAAATGTGACTATCACATGAACCTATGGCTTGATCAGCACCAGATACAACAATAGCTTTATATGACAAGTTGAATCTAGAGCAAAAATATACTTCCATGTCATCTTTAATCACACATTTTCTTTCTGCTGTCTTGAAGTACAGAGATCTATACCTCATGAAAGCACTTCAGCCAGGAGATCCCCTCCCTGGGATATCAGACTGTTGTTTTAGAACAAATTTTGGAACATCCGAGGGTTCATCTGATTATTTTTTTTTCACTGACCAAAAAACCATCTAATCATTTCCAGCATCGATTCCCCACCAAAAAAGCATTCTTTCCCCAAGAAGCATATATCTGTCTAAAGTACATGGCCACAACCAACAATCTGCCTAAAAATGGTCTGGAATTAGAACTAAATGTAATGGTTTCATTGTTTCAATGTTATGAAATCAAGTATGAACCTTAACCTCCAAAAGCAGGTGGAGGAAGGAACAAATTCCATTCCTCTTCCTCCTGAGCTCACTCAAACACTTAAAAGTAGAAAGTCACATTGCTCAATAATATGATTATAATGGCATCATTCTTAATCCCACTCCCATGGATGCACAGACTGCAGGTGCCATACTTATGAAACACGGACAACTGAAAACTGACAGCATTCCTCTTTTGGGTTTTCTGCTTTTACATGTGAAGTATATTACAGGGTTCACAAAGATGTCTGAGTTCAGTCATACTTCTATCACCCCTCTCCACACATCCTCCCACAACTCCAATTCAAGAGTATTTTAAAAAAAAAAAAAAGTTCGGGTCAACACCAATTTTTTTCAACACCTAATTGTGAAACACCTGATATAACATCTCATATTAAGCATGACTGTGTCCAAAACATTTTATTATTGACCTTATAACATATGCATGTCCAAACAGTCTACATAATGAAGTCATTCTGTATTTAGAAACACAATACTCTGAGAAATACAATACCTTGAGTCTGGACAGCAGAAACAAGCAAATACAAATGATTAGCAGTTTATTCCAAATCTTGCAATAGCAAATCCCCAGTCAGAAAGAACAGTAAAATGGAATCATGCCTACCTTGACAAACAGCAACCACAAAAATAAGGTGGTAGTTTCACCCCCCCTCTTGCACTGTCATCTAAGTGACTCTATCATATCCTCCCCAGGTAAGGGACTTACAAAACACCAAAGAACCATCATTAACAAGGGAAGAGCAATGCAAAGAATGAATAGGGAAGGATTCTCATGGGAGAGGATGTATGTTGCACCAACTCTTGCTATTTGAATGCATAATTGTATTTCAGAGAATTTTCTGCTCTGCTTCAATAGCAACCCATCCCCACACCACATGTAAGGAAGGATATGAACAGTGTAAAGTTTAGAGTTTTATCACTAAAAGCAGTCGATGAAAAGATCCCATATGTTTTCCCTAAAGAAGAGGAAGGATCCCAGAGACCACCAGGTGACTACAGAACTTGCTATAGGACACTTCATGCTCTGAAGGAGCAAAAAAAAAAAAATCCATTGTAGCTTCCACTCTGAGCCTCTACAGGGTACAGACATCAATGAGTCTGGACCTCCTTTCTTATCAATATGACAAAAAGAGAAGTAGATGTTTTTCAGACTAATATGTCATCATTTCTCCTGCAGTTTCTTAGTCCCTCAGAGCCCAAGAAAGCCTCTCAGTACCACCAGCTGAGCACACCCACTGCATGTTTACTGTACTTCAGGCAAGTGTCACTGCAGTTCATCTGTACCACACATCAGGTTTGCAGAGAACTTTCTGTTCACTGTCACAGTTATTTAACTACTGCTTGTGTGAATCCATCTTTTGTTTCCTGTTTCATGCTCTGACAGATTCTTTAGGATATGCTTTCCCCCTGCCCATTACTGACTTAGTGTCCAATAGAAAACTGGTCTATAACTAGGTTTAATAAGGCAGGCTAAATATACATTCTGGATAGACTAATCTCACACAGGATTTTACCACACATTTCTGAAAACAGAAAACTTCCAAGACCCTTTCTTGGATTGTACCAGGATCTCTGAAAACTCAAACAATGGAAGCTTTCGGTCTGTCAATTCAAATTCCAGATTCTTATTGGATCTGAGTTTTGCAGTTGGCAACATGACAAATTCTTTTCCCACACGAGAACTGTAGCAGAAATTTCCCCTGATGTTTGCTCAGCATAACCTTCCTAACTACTCAAGAGTCAGTGCTGAAGAGGGGAACTTTCATCACAAAGTGATCTCTGGGACACGTGACTGCCAATTGCCATGGATGTTTGTCTTGGACAATGCAAAATACTTTTGGTTGAATGTAATGTTATTTATTTTGGTAGCATACCTAAAGAGTGACAAGATGTTTGTTTATTCTGCTCACACACTGCGCCCATAAAGCTTAAGAGATAAACCCATTGGACAAGAAAACATTGCTGGAAACCACCTTCTTTGATACATCACTTATTTGTTAAAACCCCATATCCTACTCATTTTGTACATATATCAGTTCCATTACTCATAACAGTTTGATGAAAAAACTATATTCTTCACTAGAGAATTAGCATACACATAATAAAAGACAATTTCTTTGTTACTGTATAGTGAGTTAATGCGCCAACATTTTATTTCACTTAAAATTTAAACTGAATTTTGTTTTAATTTTATCTCCAGTTAACTGTGCTATCCATAGGTATGTATCCAAATGTTGAACTACTTCAAAAAATTAAAGGCTAAATTACAACCAACTGCCTTACTCTACTCTTTTTATGAGACCCATTTTTATTGTCAATCTTGACATCAGGGTGAATACCCATTTGAAAAAATACTGTATCAGGCTGCAAACTGTGTAAAACTTTCATGGAAGTGAAACTAGTACAGCCATTAGTATAAAGAAAAATTGGATTATTTTGACAAGTAGCTGGGCATAACACTATTTCTAAATTAAAATTTTACTGCAATCCCAAGGTGATGAAATATATAGCGTTTTTTGCTATCAAAATGCAACAAGTCCAAGCTAGAAAGTTACAAATAACTGTTTAAAAAAATCATATTATAATTATCTGATCCTTATAATACCTGTTGTTTACATCATAACTTTCATTTCAAGGTCCTAAAACACATGCAAAGACTACTAATAGCAAAAAAAACAAAAACAAAAACAAAAGCTAATTTCAGACAAAAACACATCACTGGATAGGTTTTAACTGTAGGCCAACTTCTCAGGATGATGAGACAAATTAATATCTGCACTGCATATTTTTAGCCACTTTGCAGTTAACAGGCTGCTTCGGATGTTTTTACTGCATAGTCAATGGTTACTATTTGCAACAATAGTGACTGTCACTTTTAATTAGCATTGGGTAACAGGCTCCCAACATAAAAGACTTTCTATAGTTACAATAAATAACTGCTGGCTCATAAAAAAGCCTTGAGATCAACTTCAGGTACACATGGGCTTCAACACAGACACACAGTAACTTCTTCCAGAACTATACAAACTTGGTCACTGCAAACTATGACCAATTTCATGCCAATTAGGAATTTAGGAAAGAATGCTGAAACTACAGCGGGCACACTCATAGAAATTACTGCTTGCACCTCTAAAAAAAACCTCCTTGTGACCCGTAGTGGTAAGAAAGATCACAGAACATCCTGAGTTGGAAGAGACCCCCCCCCAACAAGGATCACCGAAGTCCAACTCATGGATGGTAAATGATAACCTTTTATTAATTCCAAGTTTATAGCCAAATGATGAAATTAAGACAACATCTTTCAGGATACAAGGTTCTCCCAGTCTGAATATTACAGATGAGACTCTAAACAAAACCCTTCACTTTTTATAACACAAAGCTATTAACATATCCTGAAGGAGAGGTACTCTAAGGAAGAGTTGAAAAATTGACACTGGATATTAAACAAGTTACTGTTCCATGTGCAGATCACTTCTTAAACCTTTATTTATAATTATGACATTGTAGAAATTCACAGTAAATATTATGGAAATGGCTGTCACCCAGAGAAGTGCCTCCCCAAAACTGACACCAGTCCAACTGAGGACATCCCTCCCTAAACATAAATCCGAAATGCAGAGCATAGTGCTCTGCACATTTCAGCCTTACCTTCCAAGTGTCAGAATGCCATTGTCTCTTCTCAAAACACTAGACCATACTTTGTACTCTATGCCCTTTGATATAATTTGAGGAACTCCAGCTGACAATACTCTGACTCATCAATATTATGCAGATGGAAAAATGCCAACAAAATCAAAGCACCGGGAGAGAAAAGAGCTGGCAAAGAGTTGTTTATTGAGGCAGAAACAAACATAAACACACTGAGGAACTTTCAAGACTGTACTCATAATTCTCAGTAGGACATGGTGCTCATATGTCAGGAGAAGGGTCAGTTTAGCATTTTATCCTGTAGACCTCTACACCCAGAAAACGCCTGTTACATCTTCAGGTTTGCTAACAGACTGTCCCGTTCTCCCAAGATGGATCTGGACAATCACAATCTATGAAGCACCTCAAGACTAGACTGTTGTGCTTTTCCTCAACTAATTCAGTCATTGCTCCATCTAGAAACACACACAAAGGAACAAAAAAACCTTACTGGCATTTCTGAAAAACTGGTGACTAGCAGGCAAAGATACCACCAACAGGCTCTAAATCAGAAATATATATATATATACACACACATATATATACGTGTGCTTAGGCCACATTACTGCAAGGCAAAACGCTATTAACCATAAACGCAGCAACAAATAATGCTGAACAGAGGTAAAGATGTAGTCAAATACAGAAGAAAATGGCTTAAAATCAAATGCAGGCATCCAAAACTTAGAATGACATTAAAAACTGCTTAAAATATCTGTCATACTTGTCTATGCATCTACTAATTTTGCTGCGCAACGCTAATTAGAAACTTGAAACTATCTATTCCTTCAACTTGTGCACTCTGCTGCTAACTTCTTGCCCTCTCTAGGTTTATATTGCTTCCTCCAGCCACAGCAGGAGCAGGCAATCCTTCCTGTACAACCTTCAAGCACTTCCAAGGGTTAAGTTCTCCCTTAATTAGGTGGGCAGAGATGTTTAAATTAAAAGCAAATTGACCTAGTTTTAATTAAGTTTTATTCGAAGTAAGTAGCAATAAGGTTCAGAAATCTTGATACACAGCCAGGATGCAACTGTGTTTATTTTGATATGGTCATGCCAGGATAGGAAAAGTTAAATTTTTAATTGGCCCTCAGGGATGAACACGCCTTGTTTTTGACATCTTCACCAGTGTAACAAGGTAGGGCTGAAAGTCATACAGTGTATCTTAAATAGATTAAGGGATTTTATCTGCTTAACTTTTATGTTGCAATGACTCTACCACAGTCTTTACTCTCTTCAAGCTGACTTCCCAGGAGGTACAAATCTGCAAAATCCATTTCCTCTCCCACAGTTATTGAGTGGAATGGGAAATGGCAATTGTTTCTCCAGAGAATCTTTCCCAGATACTTTGACCTTAAAAGTAAACAGGATCTTTACTGTCATTTCTGTGCCAGCATTTGAGGAAACACATTAACCTGTGCACAACAATGTGAGTGTAACAGATCTCTTTGCCTGTTTCTCACAGCGTGAACTCCATTGCTCACATCTCAACTCACACTGAAGGACAGCATGGACTTCGGGTTTTGTATCTATTTGTACCAGAAGACGTGAGGAATGATACAATAACTGCATTAGATCTAATTCACATCACTTATAGGGGAAAGTCAGAATGACTGTCACTCCCTGATATCACTCCCTCACTGCAGAGATGAAGGATGAAAGAGGAGATGTTAAAAAAAAAAAAAAAACCTATGCTTATAAATACTTAGAATAATATATTCTTTAAATATCAACTTCTATCTCTACTTGTCTGTCACACTGCAGCATAAATACAGCACCAAAAGAGATACATTTTACAGTTTAAGAGGACATATAAGCAAATGTCATGCCATTCTCCTTCTGGAGACGTATCAGGAAGGAAAGCAGAGAAATTATGAAAGACCTACATAAAAAGGCATGCAAAAGCTTTCAAACCATCATTATTTCCTTGCAAGACACAGGGAAGATATTCCAGTTGACAACACAGTCATTACCAGATCACAACAACCTTCCTCCACAAAACCCAAGCAGAGTCATCTGAGAAAGGCAGAGAAATACCTGAACAACACAGTGTAAGTTTGAAGGATTTCCACAGAAACACCAACTAATTTTTACTGTTCTAAAGGGCAATTGTCATGCAGCTGATGCTCTAAGATTTACCAAGATAACAAATGACAATTTACTAGACAGAGCATACATACAGCTTCTCAAAGCTAAAAGAACCCTTCTCGACACACACACTTCCAACTGAGAAATATAAACAGAAGCTGTTTGGATCTAAAAACTTCTATTTATTCTATTATTTATGTGCTAAGACATATTCCAGGCACTGTGTAGACAGAAAATACCATTGTATAAACAAATTTTACAAACTAAGCCATATTGGCTTGTTCTCCAGATGAAGAAAAATACTCCTGTCAAATTGAAAACTGTTGGAGAAATTTGTTTTTAAGATTATAGCGGGTTTCTTAGAATAAAATCCTGTTCTTTGAACAACAAAATAAAATTATATTTTTGAAAGTGTTTGGGGCTGTTTCAACTACATTAAAAAAAAAAAAAAAGAAGCAAATGGTCATTTTCAGTAACAAATTACTAACTCTGCTGTCTACAAAGATAAAGATACGAATAGATAAGTGAAGCAGGGTAACACATGAAGGAAACTGGGAAACCTAAGGATTTGTACTTCAAACTATGATTTCCTAAAATTTTTTATCAAATTTAATACTTAACTTCTCTTCTCTGGCAATTGATTAAACTGATCAGTCCTTGGCAAGTCATAAATTATAAGCCTTACTGTGGCCCATGATGAATAACCTGTACAGGCTGATTCTTTTTAAACTGTCTCACACTTTTTCAGTATTAAGGTGTCCCATCTACTCTACTCTGCACCTGAAACCAGTTTACATAACTTCACACAATGTGCAAATGGAGCAAAAATCATCTCTCAATTACCTGAGAACGTTTCAGACTTCACACGGCACTGCGGAATTTCCGCGACCACGCACAAAAGGAACCAGATAAAAACTGCAAACCTTAATCCTGAAAACCCTTATTCATTTCAGCAGACCCAGTGAAATTATTCAGCTGTTTGAGGGCGAGCACAAACACAGCTGTTTGCACTGAAATTCTCAATCTTGCATGTCCTGGGTTTGCAATCTACAGATTTACTTGAGAAGGCCAGAGGTTCTCCAATATTAATACAAATAGTCTCACTGGGGAAACGGAGGGTTGCTTGCTGTCTTTTTTCAATATCCTAAGATGCTGCTAAAACTACACTTCTGGCTGAATCCCAACAGAACAGTTGAACAACTCCACAAAGGCCCATGTTTTGTTCAAAATTTTAAACCAGACATTGATAATCTGTCAATACTCAATATCAAGGTATTAACCAGCCAGCTGATACTCCTATTTAGCTACCCTTAAAAACTCCTAAATCAGCCACAACCATCTAAAAATACCTCACCAGCACTAATTCTGCTATTGGTTTCTGGAAACATTTTACTACCAAATCACTAGTACTTGGATTTTTTTAATGCTTTAGGACTTGATGCAAATATTATGTGATATCCAGCCTGTGTGCTGCTGTAAGACACAACATTGCTTGTCTCAAAATTTCATCAGTAGATACTGAAATACTTTAAAAAGATATTACCATTACACCTGTTTCATAGATGGAAAACAAAAACAGAAAGGTGAATTGACTTGCCCTAATCCAACAGCAAAGCAAGAAGAACACTACTTGTCCCCATTCCACTGTTCCTATCCATGAGGTTGTACCGCATCTCTTAAATATAGTACATTCCATTAAAGTAGGGCGATAAAACAATTTCAAAAAACAAGGAAATGAATTGTCACTTGCTCTAAATATGGAAGCTTTCTGCTTCAATCTAAAATAGCAATCTTTATATAAATAAAAATTTTCATCCAAAATAATAATCCATTATTAATGCAATGGCAATGGACCATTCCATAGAAATGTCAACTCCAACAATAGTAAAAAAGCAAAACATTGTCCACTAACGGCAACAATTTAATTCCTTTTCCTCCTCTTCCTCCTGATTAGTGCAGAATAGAACCAGTAAGCTTTTAATACTTTTCAAGAAACGACAACTTAAAACTAAAAATCAATTAAATGCGTTGACCATTTCTGTTGTGAAAACAATTTGCAACAACTGTGAATTACACTGCTGTTGGGTCTATTATTTATCATTTCACTTTAAGTCCAAAAGTGTACATTCCATTCACAGGTTTAACCCGCGCTGTTGCACAGTAATAGTGGATCCAGCCTCCGGAACAGGTATCTGATAACACCCTCTTAGAGCACTTGGCAAAGGAAAGTGTGGGTTTATGATCCACAAAAAGCTCAAAGTGTTTCTTAGCAAATGCACAAACCCCTTAAAACTTGCAACACCACGTGTCTCAACTATGCTAAACTATTGGTCCCTCGTAGACTTCTCAGAAAACAAATGTTTTCCAACTACTGTGTAGGGCAGGGAGAAAGAGAAACTCAAAACTTTAAAATATTTTACTAAGGATGTTTCTAATGCATTGCCAAAACCCCAATACATTTTAACATCTATTACTAGAAAGCTGAATATACCTCATGTCCCCCAAATGTCTCTTCACTCTCATAGTGAAAGTACTTTTCATTATTACAGGGAAATGATCCCTCTATGCTGAAAATTAAACCTGACCTTTCCCCTTTCTGTTTCCTAAGCATTCAAATAGCCTAATCACTAATTAGTATCTCTGGTGGCTCTCTCAAAACACAGTTTTATGTGCAAGCATGACAATCCTTCCCATATCCCTTTGAGCTGATCAGCATAATCAGAAGTTCTTCCCTGAAAAGCTCAGGATAACACTGAACCCTCTCAAGGAAAATCAGAAATGTGGTCCAAGTCTCTCTGGCTGCAATCCAAACTCCCCCAATATTTACCAGCTAGAACACTAAGCTCTGATTTTATTTCCTACTTCATATGACCACCATTTTTGAAGTTAAAAAAAAAAAATCCTAAATACACATCATACACATGCTTAAAAACAGGAATGCAATGCAATCCAAATAAATCAATATTGCTTCATTCTGCAAGAACCTAAAATTCATTCATTCATTCAGAACAGCAGAATTAACCTGATTTTATGCTGTTACTTGGTAATGTAGAAACCTATTCTGGGTTCTGCTTTTGTTTTGTTAGAGTAGGAGGATTATTTTAATATGGAGAGGATTGATTTTGTTCCTGTATGCATTAGCTGCTGTTGATATTCCCAACCAGAAAGACTCCTTTCTAGAATTATCATCAATATATATTACAAGAGAGCGTTTACTTCCACCCCGCCTCTGTTCTAAAAGCCTCCTCGGTGTTAATTCCCAGAGCAAGGCTACAGGTCTCCTGCTCAAAATTTCCCTTTGGATTTTCTAATCCTTTTCTCCTTAATCTCCATTATACAAGAGGAAATCCACATATGCATGGTCTGTGAGGAGCTAAGTAACTTTACCTCTCACCATAGTTACCACATCTGATTTAACCACTGGCTCCGGACATTGAATCATTGTCCTTTAAGATACCAGGTTTTATTTGTGCATGCCTCGATACATTCATCAAGCACAAAATCCTAAAACCAGCCTGATTTTAGTGTCATCAGTAGACAATCACGTTTCAGTTTACGCGACCATAAGATAACACACCATCCACCTCTGCTGTTTCTGCACTGTATGTGTTGTTTTCCAGGATCTCGGAAGGTAAAATGTTTAAATGTGTTACTACGACTGTTATTGAAAAGGTTTTCTGCCTAATTCAATTCCTTGAATGATTCTGAGACAATTTTACATTCAGATTTTTATTAGTGTGCTCAACTATTCTATTAGACTTTTTTGTTTCTCATGGTAACCAATTTTATTTGACTTAGCAGAAGCCGTTCAAATATTTAAAGGCACTCCGAGATGGCAGGAGTTTATGTAGGAGCATACATGTTGTGTCACAGATATTCCTTTCCTTGCTCTTTTTTATTTATTTTTTTTTCCCCCCCTTTCAGAAACAGCAGCAAAGAAACGAGATCTCAACCTGCCACACTGCACCGGGAACGTGCTCACTTCATCTGTTTATGTAAATATTCAAGTTACAATGGGCACGTTTCGAAATTGCAGGCTCGGTAGGTAAAACAGATGCTTCTTACGTTCCTTCATATGCCCTGAATCCCTCCTGCCAGAATCGCCAAGGCGCAACGCAAGAACTAAAGTATAAACATCTGCAACACCTCTCCGTTTTGTTAACATTCTTTCACACGTTTTCTTGCTAACTCCAAAAAGGCTCGACGGTGTAAAAAA
>VXAY01006792.1:1045668-1095152 GCA_013399855.1 Oxyruncus cristatus | reverse complement strand
CGTCCCGCCGGAGCAGCGCTGAGGGGGAGCCCCTTTCCTCTGCTCTGCTCTGCTCTCTTCTCGCCCTCGGGAGCCCCGGGATGGAGCTGGGGAGGGATTCCCAGCGCGCAGTTCCCGCCTCGTCCCCGTTTATTCCTACGCTTTGACGCCCCGGCTGGTGCCGTTCCGGCTGCTGCGCTTCCCATCCCCCTCCGCTGAGGGAGAGGGACGTGCCTGGAATATGCGGCTCTCCCCGGTGTCTCCGTGCCCTGAGGGGACGGGGGAGGGCCCCGGGCCCCGCTGGGGACACAAAAAGAGCTGGCGGGGAGCTGGGAGAGGGAGAAGTGAGGTACTTGTGGTGGCCGGGCGGCGTGAGCGGGGAGCGGGCGCGGGGCGAGCCGGGCTGGGGGAGAGGGTTTGGGGCGTGTGAGGGGAGCATTCCCTCAGGAACAGCGGGGACTGGCCGGAGTGCTCATCCCAGATGATTATCTGGATCTGCGTGGCGTTGTTAGGAGACGTGCTGACGGGGAGGCAGTGGAGGTGGTAGTAGAATATGGTTCCCTGGTCCTCTGAAGGTGGAGATGAGCTTGAACATATAAAAAGGGACAAACGTGCTGGAAAAGGGGCTGGAGGCCTGTGGAGACGGATAAGCAAAATACAGTTTGGTGAAAGCACGGGAGTGCTCGCTGAGGTGCTGGGTCTGTCCGCAGGGTTGAGGTTTCCCAGGGCTGCATAGGTGGTCCTGGGCTTTAACCAGGTGTTGTAAAAGCAGGTGAAGGACTCGGGGATGACCTTAACGCTCAGTGCCTCGGGAGCTGTTGAACTGCAAGGATGATGCTCGTAGGAATCCACTGAAACCTTTGTCTGAAGTCTCGTGTTGTGTTATAAAGCAGGTCTGCCACATAACAGCAGTGGCTGCGGAAGGGAGCTGGGTGAAGGCTCTCTGTTGCAAAATGCTTATTTAAACATCTCTAGCATCAGCGTATCAACATTTGTTCGCCTATAGAAGATGCTTGTGCAAAGTCAACTTTGTTGTGCTGAGATCACGCTGCGCCTTCGCACACCGAGTGTCGTGTGCTCTTTGCAGTGTTGGTCTTGCAGGCTTTGAAACCATGTTCTTCTCCTGCATGTCCTCCTCCGCTCTCCAGCTCCCTTCTACTCGGGTCCGAGAAGCAGAAGGACATAGTGTTGATTCTCGTTTTACATATGAAGGCTCCTTTCTGTCGTCCAGAAGTACTTTAAAGCTGACAGTGTCAGGCTTAAATTTTAAAATAGCTGTAAAGAGTTCTCTAGCACTTTCCACAGCCAGGAAAAACGTGAAGGCATTTAATGTTAAGAAGATCATTTTAAGACTGCATTTAAGATATATCCCAGTTGTTATCTCAGCTTTGCTTGCTACGTTCCTGAAAAATTACTGGCAGTGAGGATCAGTGAGTTTTTGTTTTGCTGCTTATGACTTAAGACCAATTGTCAAGGTGCCAGCTATTTAAAAGGTAGAGAATATTTTGGACTACTTCTTTTATTTCCACAAACATTCTTCTTCCCAAAAAAATCTCAACAAAAATATACATAAGAGATTGGAATGTTGTTTGTAAAGTTATGAAGCTAAATAGTAAGAGGGTGAGACACCCTTCCACTGAAACTCTTAATTTCCCATTAAAGGTGGTGTTTATTGATTCTTCCCAGCACCCATTCAACTTCTGGTTTGTTCCTGTAATCTTTAACAACATTTTTCATTGTTTAAAGGACCTGTCAGAACAGTGTCTGCTCAAATCTTTTGAATGTGTCCTCTGAAATGTTCTTAGCTGTGAGTCATATATCAAAACATTTTAGTGGTGGAGGTGAAAAAGCAGCAGGGAGAAATGAGCACGAAGGCTAAAGCCTACTGAAGTAAGTTGATACCAAATCCCATTTTGTTCTTTAGGAGTTAGGTGCCCACAAGATTCTGTGGGACTGAGGCTCTGGGAATTTTTTATTTCTACTTTATTCAAATGCTGTGTAAAACGAATGTGTATCACTTTTAATTTTGTTCACCAACAAAGTAGCTCAGATATTTCTCTTGGAACTCTGGACACTGGTGATTTTCCCTTATGTGAGTAAAATATAAAAGATTGCAGACTTGTATTTATATCCTTCCTGTTTCCTCCCTCTAGCTTCCTCATGCCAACATCACTAGATAATAGTTGTGTAATAGTTCTACATTTACAGTATGTTCCACTGAGTGCTTTTCATGTGAAAGAGTGCTTCAGCCTGCAGAGGGAAATCCCTGTTCCATAGCTAAATTGTGGCTGCTGCTGGAGTGGAAATACTTCAGCCATTCTTTAGCAGATCAGCTGAGGGGAAGTAAATAGAGTTCTTCAGCTGAGTCTGGGGAATCTGTTTAAGTGTACAAAATAATACTTGAATATTCCCCCCTCTCCACTCCAGTCCTTTCTCAAGGACAAGATGGTTGTCAGCTATTCTTCTACCCAAGTGCTGTGGAATCCTTTTTTTTTTTTTAAAAAAAAGCCTACTGATCGAAAATTCTGGTCTCAGATGAGAGGATGTAACATGAAAGCTGACAAGGAATGAATGTGAGCATTGTTATCGTAGCTTTTTGCTGAAACACTAATAAACAAGTGATGACAGGAGGCTGGATAATTCATCCATATCTTTAGAATTGTGAGTAATTATTAAACTGAGCTGGCAAGCTGTATTGGAGTAAGACCCTGGGAGTGCAAGATGGGAGACCCAAAGCGGGAGTGATCACTTGTGAAAACGTTCTCATCTGGGCTGTTTGTGGCAAACAGTTTAGGGTCAGCGGGACTGCAACTGCTTTAAGAAACAATTGATCAGTTGGAAGTTGTAGAAACACAGGATACTTGAGCATCTTCTCAGAGCTGTTGTTTGGCTTGTTTTGTTGGCAGGGGAAATACTGACAGCAGATTTCATAAGGTTTGTCATGGAAATAGAATATTTACCTGACTGTTAGAGGGGAACATATAGGAGAACTGGATTATCTGAAGTGTGCATTGTTCCTATCCCAAGTCGACAGAATAGCTGAGATTAGAATGGACCTCTGGAGACAGTCTAGTCCAGAGGCCTGCCCTCAAAGGAGGGTCAGCTGGAGCAGGTTGCTTAAAGCCATGTCCAGACTGTTCTCAATTACCTCCCAAGATGGAGATTCCAGCCTCTCAAGGCAGACCTATTCCAGTGTTTGACTGCTGTTACGGTACTAAAAAAAATATAATCTTTTAGTTTACAAGGAATTTTCTGTGTTTCATTATATGTCCATTGCCTGTTGTCCTTTTACTGGGCACTGCTGAGAGTAGTCTGGCTCCATCTCCTTCACTCCCCCCCATCAGCTAATTCATACGCATTGATAAGGCTTGCCCTGAGTCTTTTCCTCTCCAGTTAAACAATCTCAGGTCTCTCAGCTCCTCTTCATATATCAGATGCTCCAATCTGTTAGTGATCTCTGTGGCCTTCTCTTTATTCATTCTGGTATGTCCAGGTTTCTCTTGTACTGGAGGCCCAGAACTGGACACAGCACTTTGAGTGGGTCTAACTCCTAGTTAGAGTAGAGGGGAAGAGTCACCTTCCTTGACCCCCTGACAGTGTTTCTTATCACAGCCCAGGGTGCTGTTGGTGGCCTTTGCTGCAAAGGCACGTTGCTGTCATGGGCAACTTGTCCCCCAGGACCCCAGGTTCTATTCTGCAAAGCTGCTTTCCAGGCTGTGGGACTCCAGAATGTCCTGGTGCAAGTGGTTGTTTCTTCCCAAGTGTAGAACTTGGCATTTCACTTTGTTGAACTTCGTGATGTTCGTTTGCCTGTTTCTCCAACTTGTTTGAAGTCCTTATGAATGGCACCATGGACACCTGGCATATTAACAACTCCTCCCTCCCAATTTTGTATCATCTGCAGACTGGAAGTGCACTCTGACCCATCATCCAGGTCACTAATGCAAATGTCAAACAGTTCAGGTCAACTTCTTTACTCACTGAAGCAGCAAAGGTGCAAGATTCATTTTTTGTGTAATTGGTTGCACTACTTTATTTTTTCTGGTGTTCATAAGCTTACTATAACTTGGTTTGGAACATAACTTTTTACTTGGATATTATAAGTCAGTACTTTTTTCAAAACTTGGAGTGTGTAGCAGCAAAAGTTTACTGAAAGTGGTTCAAGCAGAACTTCAGAAGGACAGAAGTAACAGCTTGTAACATCTAGTTCACTGTAAGTACATCTATGTAAAAAAGTATATATATAATCATGTTAGAACCATAGAATGGTTTGAGTTGGAAGGAACCCTAAATATCGTGTAGTTCTAACCCCCCTGCCATGGGCAGGGTCACCTTCCACTAGACCAGATTGCTCAGAGCACCATCCAACCTGACCTTGAACACTTCCAGGAATAGGGCATCCACAGCTTTCTCTGGACATCCTGTCCCAGTGTTTTACCACCCTTACAATAAAAAAACTTCCTAATACCTAGTCTAAAGCCACCCTCTGTCAGTTTGAACCCATTCCCCCTCATCCTATCATTACATGCTCTTGTCAAAAGTCTCTCTCCAGCTCCCTTGTAGCCCCCTTTCTAGATTGTTGCCTGATTTGTGAAGTGCTTTTCAAGCAGAACATTGACAAAATAAGCTAAACGTGGGTATTGGTAAGTCAGCTCTGCACTAACTCATTGTGAACACTTAACATCTCACGCTAAATCCATCTTCAGAACAGGTGCTCTGACTCACCCAGTGCGCTGAATGTCCACACTGAATAATGCACTTCCTGTTTTGACACATCGTGTGTGTGTGTGTGTGTGTCAGCAAACAAGTGTGACATCTTTTGTACCGCTCTTGTTCTTCTGCACTGGGCTCTGTTCTGAGAAGCACCGTGTTTTGAGAAAAATCTGATACCGTGGGACTTCAGAAGTTGGACATTGTAAAGCAGCTGAAGTAGGAGTTGGCACCCGTTGGTCTCTTTCCCACCCCTGCCCACTCACTCAAAACATATTTTAAAATTATTAATGTGGGATGAAGACACAATAAAAGGCAGTAAGTAACAGTGTGGCCATGAGCTAGAGCTGTTGCTTGGTTATCAGGACTCTATTGTGCCTGTAGGAAAATACTTTAGCAAAGATATTCTCGAACACCTCACCGAAGATTTCCTGTTAGTATCTTCAAAGTGAACACTCAGCTGATGTTGCAATTCCCAGTTGCAGCATACTTGAGTTGTGTTTTCACAGGACAGTGGCCTGTGATCTTGTGAGTGTGGTTTGTGTATGTTTCCTGGTGTAGGAATAATGTGTTTGTACAGTAACTGGCATGTTGGGGTTTTTTAAATGTTGATACTGGTGCAATGCAAGAATATTGGTGAAATGTTTGTTTCTTTGCATTGTGAATGTTTTTCAAGACTTGGGAAGCGGAAGTAAAGATAAACTTCAGACATTAGCTAGATATTGTAATAGGTAAAATGCTTCACTGCTTGGAGTGATAGAAGTGGAGCTCTTCCTGGATGTTGCGGTGACCCATTGTCAATTTTTATCTCTCTAAACATCTTCCCATTGTCTTTCAGTTCGGTAGTTCCTATGTTAATCAGGATAGGATTGTGCCTTTTGGGCCCAGAGATTTAGGGAAGTACTGTTTTGGCAGATGGGTATCTGCTATAAGGGCAAAGATCCATCAGTCCTTGTAAAGTCAAGAAACTGCCCTCTTTGTACTCTTGGCCTGCCACAGCTCACAGCCTGGAGATGCACTATATGGGAAGTATTTGCTATCCCAGAATGTGAAATATGCTATATTACTTGATTACTTACATTATTGCTTTTTTAAATAAGGCAAGTTTTTGTTAAGATACCTTCATTTTGATAGCCAGTAATTTAACTGCTTCACAACCTACTCTTGATTCACCTCAACTTTTTTTTTTTTTGAGGGTTCTGTGGATTAACGTGACTTGTAAACTAGTGAGAAGTAAAGTAAGAGAGATAATATATTGAGTAGAATTTTGGTCATTCCTGTATTCTGATGCAGGTCTCCTAATTTGAATCAATAATCCTTAATTATTTGTCTTAGGAGAAATGCTGTCACTTTAGCTGGACTAGGTTATTTTGGGAGCAATCTGATTGGAAATGGGATCTCTAGCCTAAAGGCTCCAGCCAGTACCATGGTGTCTGGACTGTGCAAACACACAGAAGGACGATGACCTCTTTCATTTAAAGAGGTGGTACTGTGATTAAAATGAACAAATATTTGGAGAAGAAAGGAGGATCAAAACAAATGGAGGGACTTTCTCAGGACACAAACGTGCTGTGTGACCTTAGCTGAGGAATTCAGCTGCTTCCTTGGACTGGAAGCAATGCTTAGGTTCATGTAGTACTCCAATATTTCTACCAAAAGAAGAAAAGAGAAGAAATTTGTTTTGAGGGCATGAGACCAGCATGGCAGCTACAAACAAGTGCATTGAGAAGGACTGGCCTCTGATGTCCCACGGGTGACTCTAGACAGGGCTCTAAAATGGCTGTCAACCTGCTTACATAAGGATGCAAGACAGTTTTTTGTAACTGTAAAATGGCTTAATTTTCGTGTAGGAAGCCTTGTTCAAAAGTTCATAATGTATTCAGAAATAAGTTACTTGCAGTTCGTATAAAAGGATAATATTTGGAAGGATTATGATTGCTTCTGTTGACTAAGTATGTGTGTAGCAGATGGATAGTCAAGATTTTTTTGCTGCTAATTCTCTCCTGTATTGAATTAGCAGCTTTGAATAATATGATGATACTTTCTTTCTAGACACAGCTGCTCTAGAATATGCAGTACTGTCTCCCCGAGCTGTAAAATCGGCTTGTTTTTAACTAAGGCAAACTGCTAAGCTTTACACTTCAAAATACTGAAACTGTTTTTAAAAAGAGTTATTTTTTAAAAATCCAAAGTACTTGCAACTGCATTTGGGCTTATAAAATTCCTTTATGTTGATCTCTATCTCTTCAAGAGTTTATATTAGTGCTTTCACCTAATTAAACTTAAATCTAGACATTATAATAAGCTACTCATTAGTGAAATATACTACTTCTCCTTTTTGTAACTTTCTTTTCCTTTTCTGATTTTGCCTAGAACAAAGAAAAACCTATTACTATTTCAAGGAATTGATAAGAGCTACTCATCAGAAGAATTCACTCTGTGAATAAGTGGTGATATCATTTACATTTTGGATGAGTTCAGTGACAAATAGTGATGCTGACTCTGTTCTGAAATAATCCAAGAATTGTAGAGGAAAAAATGAAGTGTATAAAAATACAGAATTTCAGTAATTCTGCATGGAAATGCTTAATTGTTACTGGTTTGAGGAAAATTTTCAGTAGCTCATTGTGTCCTACCTCATTTTTCAAATGGCATCGTGTCTAATAGACGTCCTCTACTTCAGTTTTGTTGAAGGTGAGCATGGTGATCTACTCTAGTCCCAAGGAAACGGCTCAGTGCTCAAAGGTGTTTCTTTTAGGGTTTGCTTTTTCTCTTGATACTGTTTGTTAATTAAAACTCTTCAGGAGATGCTTATTTTTTCCATGTTGCCATACTTCCTCTTTCCCAAAGTAGAACTAAGTTGTCTTTGCTTCTAGTTTTTTGAAAGGCAGTTTCCTCCCTGCGCTTCTCCTTCTGCTCCCTACCTCTGTGGCTTTCATGTAAGGGCACGATACGTGGCATTGGAAAAAGCTTATTTATGGCTCAGCCTTCAACTGAATTGTCTTGGACACCTGTAGATTCATACAAATCTCTGGTGCTTTTCAGGTGTTATAAGCTAACACAATTGAGGAGAGGAAGCACATCATTTTTCCGACCACTGAAAGGAGAGCATAGTTCTGTAATGGTTCCCCCCACCTAATCTGGTAGGACTCTTATTTTATATTTCTTCCCACTAGTTAATGTGACTTCATGTACTTGATAAGATTTTTCTGATTCCTCTTGCCCATGACTGAGTTAATTTGAAAATATACACAATGTAGGTATTTGTGGTTTTTAAAAATCACATTTTATGTGGGGAAAGAGTTGCTTTCAGCCAGGAGACTATAACATTGAGGAAGGATGATTCACACAGACATCTGTAAAGTCAGGATATACAGTTAAAAGTTCCCTGCGTATGAGTTGGTGCTGCTGTAAAGCTAGACCCAATTAACTTCTTTTTTCCAAGTACAGAAGGAAATTGGATGTTCTTTTACAGAACTGCAAACCTGTGTGAAAGATGCTTATTTCTGTTGCCTACACTGTTTTTGGTGACATCAGTTTTTAGAAAGTAGACCTTTGAAAATTCCTGTTAACAGGAGTCTGGGAAATGGTTAATGGTCTTACTTTCACCGCCAAATAATTCTTCCTTCAATTGTGATGACTTTTTTGAAGTCTCAGTTTTACTCTGTAGTTTCCAACAACCAAATGATACAATAAAAACTTTTTTTTTTAGTTTTTTTTTTAGTTTTTTCTGCTGCATCTGAACTAGTGTGTGGTCACTGTGGGGTAGAAACTCCTTTTGATTTATGTCATGGTCTGAAAGAGATTGATTGAATTCTAGTTTCCATTTTTATCTGGCATTTTTTAGGTTTGAATCTGCATAAGTAGAGAAGGAGTTTAGCCTGTTGTAGTTCCTGTGTGACCTAAAGGTCTAGTGTAAGGCTATCGACTTGTGGGAGGTTAAAGGCTTACATTTTTTGAAAAACTTTAATCGTAAAAGAAGCGTGTGGTTCAGTCTTTCATATTGCTCTGTACCAGCTGGAAAAACTTGTGGGCACCATCAAGGTGATATTTGAAGTTTCACACAGTGGCCGTTACACTTTGGCCTTAACGTCCTCCATCTCTAAAGGAGTAGAAATGCGGGATGTAACACTTTTTTTTTTTTATAAAAAGCTTATTTGGCTTGGGAAATAAGCCTGTGTCCAGTCCTCCCCCTAATTCTCTGGAAACTCTGATAAATGGTGAAGTAGTCTGAGGATTTTGTTGGATAGCTGTGAAAGGAAGACAAAGTACAAGACTGTTTCAGTGCTTCTACTTTCTTAAGTAAAATTCTAGTGAGATTCTTAATATATGTAATCGATTTTCCCCTTCCAACCAGTGGGTTATTGATGCAGAAATACTATCCTTACTAATCAAATATAGAATAATGTACATCAGTTAAATGTGACTTTTGAAAAGGGCATGCCATGTTAAAATACTGGAGTCTTTTTAAAATATTAAAGGAGGTGGTGAGCAGGATTTGGTTGATAGTTCATTCGCATAACTGAGTGTTTTTTTGAGATAAGCCTTACCAGGAACTCTTGCAAGAAAGAACACGGAAGGCCTTATGTGGTACTGGGTGAGATAAAAAACAAACATCAAGATTTGGTAGCCAAGCTCTGTAACGGTGGAAAGGTTGGTGTTAGAGTTCTGCTGGCGTCTCTTCCAGTCCTGCTGGTATTCAGCTGATTGAGCAGCCTGGAAGAGAGAGAGAGAGATGGAACAGTTTCCTTGATGATACTGAGATGATTGAGGTATTACAGATATAGCCCAAGTGTGAAGCATTTGAGAAGAATAATGAGAGACTGAATGGGTGTTAAAATAGATTAAATTCAGCATAGGCAAGTGTGGTGTGATACAGTTTTTAGGTGTGGTGGAAAGAAAATCAGTCCCAGTCATATATAATAACTGAGTTGGAAATGATCATCATTGCTCAGTGGGATGTTGAGGTTGTAGTGAATGTTTCCTGTGAGTGGTTGGGTTAATCTGGACAAACACTGGACAGAAGTGTTGGGAAAAGGAAGAATGGAGAACCTCATTTAGTAGCAATGAAAATCTATGGCTGCTGCTTCTCTCAAGGAGTATGACTTACACTAATTTTCTTCCTTCCCTCATCCTGAAATAGGATGTACTAGAACTGGAAAATGTCTACAGAAGGGCAAGAATGATTAGAGATATGGAATGTCTGTCTTCAAAGAATGGTTTAGAAAGAACCTCTTCAATCTCAAGATACATGAGAAGTATGTGGGAGAAAGTGTGTTCCCTTTTTTGCTTCCAAAACAAGAACAAAAGAGTTTCAAATTAGGCTGGTTGTTGACAAGTCAAAACCAAAGAGTATTTCTTCACACAGTGTGAGGCTGTGAAACGTCTCACCACAGGATGTTGCAGTGCTAAAAGTTGGGTCAACAGCAATCAGCAGAGTTCATGGGTGAGAAACACTGTGTTGTTTCTACTATTAAACTCCCATCTCTGGCTCAAGAAAAGATGGTGACAGAGGAGGACTTTTGGTCATTCAGTTCTTTATACGGGAATGTATTTGGGGTTTAAATTAGTAGTGGGGATCTATAATTCCGTCCCTTTAGAGATTAAGTAATAAAATTAAGGTAAGAAAGTACCCCTGCAGACAGTGTAATTCAGGCTTCTGCTTGAATCTGGGCTAACCTCAAAGCTAATCTGAGTTGCTCAATGTCCTGCCTAGTTCTGAAAGTTTTGAAGGATGGAGATTCCATCCTTGCCAGCTGCCGTTCCAGTGCTTACCAATTCTCCTGGTTGAAATTTTTTTTCTTTATGTCCAACTGAAATTTTCTTCAGTGCCAGCTGTCAACTGCCTCCTTCTGTTTTGCTCTGTGACTCTGAGAAGTCTGGCTGGCTCTTTTCTGGTACCTAAAGGTGAAGGTCATAGATAGCTTCTATCAGCTCCCAACTCCCTGTAGCCTTCCCTTCTGTGAGTAAAACAAGCCTGCCCCTCTCAGCTGCTCTTGGATTTTGTATCCTCCAAGCAACTCGCTGTTGTGGTGGCAGCCTTCTGGACTCCTTCCAGTTTGTCAGCATCTCTTCTTTAATAGGAGGGGGAAGTGACCTGAAAACCAGACTCAGTATTCCAGATGAGTCTGCAGGAGTGCTGAGCATAAACAATCACTCCTCTCAGCCCACTGCCTTTCGTCTTGCCAGTGCAGCCTGGGATGTGGTAAACTTTCATTGCCACAAGAGTCTGTAGCTGGTTCGTGTCCAACCTGCTGTCCATCAGACCCTCTGCACCTTTTCCTGCAGAGGTGATCCTCACTAGTTACTCCACAGCATGTGCTAAAGGCTGGGGTGGTTCTGTGCCGGATGCAGGGTTTTTCCTTTGATTGCATTTCGTAGAATTCTTGGTGTGTTTCTCCAGCTTGTTGTTCCTTCTGAATGGCAGCTCTGCCACTCAGTGTTGCCAAGCACTCCACTCACTCTGTGAGGCTTTCTGATTGTGTGTTCCATAGTGCTGATGGGTGAAGATGACACATGTATGTTGGAGCTGATGACATTCCTTGGGAATCAAGGAATGTTAATTGTAATTGACCACCAGGAAGCTTTTGAACCACGGACCATTATTCTTTGAGGTTGGCTCTCCAGTCAGTCTCCAACCTGTCTGTTCCAGCCATTCAGTCCACATCTCTTCAGTTTAGCTACAAGGTATTATGGGAGACAGTGTGAAAAATGTCACTGATGTTATTAAGGGCTGCCGGTACACTCCTGCCATTCAGAGATAGTCCATCACTGAAAGCAGTGTTGTCCAGCTTGAGTTGGTTATGGCAGATCTGGGCTGGTTATTCCTAGTCACCTTTATAAGCTTGGAAATGGTTTCCATATGAATTTTTGTTTTAATGTAACTTTCCCAAGAGCTGAGATGAGGCAGACCAGCCTGTAGGTTTCCACGATCTTCCAGGTTCTCTTTTTGGAGTAGAGGTAGGAAGCTTGACCTTTTGAGTCCCTGACAACTTCCCTTGTTCACCATGACGTTCCAGCAATGGTAGCAGCTTTGCAGTGTCATCCGTGAGCTCCCTCCCTCCCTTCTGCTCCCATGTACCTGTGTATCTTCAGCTGTTTTGGACCTCCTGTGTGAATTGTACCTCTCTCCCCAGACTCAGTTGCTCATACATGATCAGGAAGGCTTAGGAGAAGACCTCACCAGTAAAGACAAGGCATTTAGAACTAAGACTGTCTGTTCTCTTTGTTGCTGGGTCACAAACTCAATTCTGTAGATGCTTTTCTTCATCTTTCTTATGCTGCTCCTGTGTCTTTAGAGCCCTTGTAGTTACAGTTACTCGTTTGAACTCTAGATGAATAAAGTGGATGTGTATGTTGGCTGTGATGGTAATGAGTATTGGATTTCTAGTTATGACTCCGTTTCCTCCATGGTGGCTGGACAACCACAACACCTCTCTAAAGAAGACCTTGCCACAGTTCATGTTTGTTTTCTAATGTACTCTCCCCCAAGCAGAGAGCCCTTCAGCAGTGTATGTAACCAATTTGTTTGGAAACCCCAGGTGCTTAATGAGTGAGTGGCTGTGTCAGTTGGAGAAGCTGTGAATGTGCAACAAGGTAAAAACTTTGCCACATTCTCAAAGAACCATTAAGCTGCTTAATAGAATTCAAGGTGCTAAAAGGAGCCTAACTCCAGTCTGGATGTCTGACTTCCAACAGTATAAATGCCATTGAGGTAGCAAAGCCTTTTAAGCTTTGATCACTATAATTAATGAACTTCTGTGAGGGGAAAAGGATTTGCATTCTCTTCTTCCTTTAGATATTTTTAAAGGCTATAGATGGTATGTTCTCCTTGCAAGTTTTGTAAAGCTAGTGTTCTGTGAGCCTGTAGAGATAAGCAAGAGCTGGGGGGAGAGTGTCATCAGCAGCTGTTTCTGTATATTTGATTTATGGAGTACTAAGTATGTGCACATAGATACATTTAGAAAACCTGAAGAAGAAAAGTGAAGAATCTCATTAAAATGTTGATAATGAGTGTGAAAACAATATGCATTGTAGGATGCTGTGTAATGGATTGACTGGTTTAGAACCATAGAATGGTTTGGTTTGAAGGGACCTTAAAAATAATATAGTTCCAACAGCCCCTGCCATGTCCACTAGACCAGGTTGCTCAAAGCCCCTTCCAACGTGGCCTTGAACACTTCCAGGGATGGGGCATCCACAACATCGCTGGGCAACCTGTTCCAGTGCCTCACCACCCTCACAGTAAGGAATTTCTTCCTAGTATCTAATCTGAACTTGCCCTCTGTCAGTTTGAAGCCATTCTCCCTTGTCCTAATGAAAATGCCCTTTGTCAAAAGTCCCTCTCCAGGTCTCCGGTAGCCCCTTTAGACATTGGAAGGTGTTAGAAGGTCTCCTTGGAGCCTTCCTCTGCTCCAGGCTGAATAGCCCCAGCTCTCTCAGCCTGTTTTTATTGGAGAGATGCTCCAGCTCTCTGATCACCTTTGTGGCCTCCTCTGGACTTGCTCCAACCTGTCCATGTCTTTCTCATGTTTGAGGCCCCAGAGCTGAGTACAGCACTGCAGGTGGGGCTTCTCGAGGGCAGAAAAGAGGAGGAAAATTGCCTCCCTTGACCTGCTGGTCACACTTGATGCAGCCTAGGATGCAGTTGGCTCATATTGTTTATATTTCGTTAAATATTTATTTTCAGACTGATAATTAACACTTGAGAAGTGTATACAGTTTGCTAACCATCAGGTTACAATATATGTAAGCCTTTAATGCTGGCTTTTTTTCCCCCCTAGTTTTAATATGTATTCTAAAACCTCAAGAAAATGGAATCACTTGGTCAGGGGTTATTGAAAACTTTATTTTAATGAAAATTTATTTAGTATTAAATTCACTATATTTAAGGGTATTTCAAGTTACATTTGTTGTAGCTTATGAAAAGTTTGCTTACAGTTGCCCAATTTGAACAGTTTTAGGCACTTCATGATTTTAGAACTTTCAGTCTTGGTTTGGTACCATATTGGCATTCATGGGCTGTTTGAGCTGAAGGTCAGGCAGTAAACATCACAGTTGAGTTCCAAAGTGTATGCTTAAAAGCTGCCTCAGACGTCCGGAGCTCTGCGGTTTTCTGCTCACTGCAGGGCAGTCCTTCCTCCTCTTCCATCAGTTCAAGCTTGTAGATCCAGAAGGATCCTCTCCTAAGTCTTGTTTCCACAGCTAGAGGTTGCTGGAGCATGTTCTGGGAGAGCACACCAGTTTTGTGGCTTTCTAAAACCAGAGTGAAGTAATTCCGGAAATGAAGAAGATATCAGGTTAATCAGTTTTCTCTGCCTCTCTGTTGGCATTTAGCACCTGGAAACAGACACACTACATTTCCAGAAGCCTCCAGCCAAGTAGACTTTTCTTCATATCGCAGCAAATTTTTAATCTTGGAAAAACTTATGTTACTGTAATTTTACCCCTTGTGTAGGCTGTTCTAACTTCAGTCAAATTCCTTTTCACTAGATTTGAGTTTGACCTGGTTTAGTACATGCTGAAGTTGAATAATGTGTCTGCAGCTGTGGAAGCTGATGAACAAAAGGAGCGGGATCTGTTTAGTGACACTGGATTTAAATGTGCTGCCCACTAGTATTTTACAACTCTCCTTTGTATCCTCTGGTGTGTTCATGGTATGAGCCAGCTGGGTGTGGGTTTTCAAGCTCTAACAAGTTGGACAAGTTGGTATTGTGCTTATACAGAACACATTCTGGTCAGTACTTGCTGCTTGATTTCAAATTTTTTTGATGTTTTGTAACTTACTCTTTTTTCCTTAAGGTAATGGTCCCCTAGGCGGAGTTCTGTAGGTCACTTTCCCCCTAAAGACTGTAACCCAGGCTCAGTCACAGAATGGTACTGGCAGGAAAGATCAAAGGTCTCTAACAGGCTTGTGGCAACTAATGATACGTAAATTTTGCACCTGTCTCTCTATCCAAAAAGTTTGGTGTTCACTGTTTTCTAACTACGGGACCTGAAAATTAAAGTGAACCATAATTAAGAATTTTTAGAACTGCATTGTCCAGAAAACTTTATGATCTCCTTCTGTGTACTTCCATTACTGGAGGGAAAAAATGAACTTACTGGTACAGAGCTTGTAACTTCTGAAGAGTTCTGCAGTAAAGCAAACCAGTACTGGGCAGCAGAATCTTTTGGACCTTGGAACTGTAGGACTAACAAAAGAACCAGTGAATCAAGAAGCAAAGTAGAGATAAAATGCTTTCTCTGTAAGGAATGTTGCAGTTTCTAAATTTTGCCATTCATAGAATCTAGTCCTGTAAAGTAAGCGTGAACGCTGTACCTGGGGACAATGTACAAATAATTCTCTTAAAAACTGCTGGCTCTGTAGTAAGAAACAAGTGCCTGTGCAAATTATGAAAAGCTGTGGTAAAGAGTATTTACTGCCAGCTTCGGTTATGCAAATAATTTCATTGTACTTTTCATTTCCCTTTTTATTGGTACACTAATGTTATGCTTCACACTATGTTTTTTAGTTACTTCTCATAGTATACAGTGGAGTAGTTCAACTCACAGCCTCTTCCACACAGGATATGCAGATCATTTTTAGGGTAGGGGGGGAAAAAATAAAACAATATTCAAAAACTATTGCACCTAGCCACATTCTAAATGATATATAATGATGCCAGCTGAAATTGAAAGTTCAATTGTTCTAAATGTCATACGAACACAAACTGTGCCAGAAATCTGCACACTAAAGAGACAGAGCACAGGAAACTGGAGCTGTTATTGCTCTTGCAATAGGAACTGCAGATAAGGAACTAGGGAAAAGGGAGATTAAACATGGACGTTTTTTCAAACTGACTAGATCTGTGTCCTGCTCAAAATTTAACAAAAGCACTTTCTGTAGTCAAAAAGATACCTCAAATCAGTAGTAGCTTGTGCAGGTTTTGATTGATGTAGCTTTGCAGTGTGGCCTGGAAAGCTGATTAACAAAATACTTGCAGAAATGTTTTTCAGTGAGCAGTAAGAAAAATGCAGGGGGAGGGAAGTGAAAAGGTTGTCTTAATGCTGTCTGGCATCAAGTCTTGGAAATAAGTTCCCGCGTTCAGAAGCTTGAGATGTCAAAATAGTGGCCCCCCCAAAGCACCCCTTCTGTCTATGGGGCCCTAAAATGTTTCATACTTTTTGTGGAAATAGAGAAATCAGAGTTGTAGATCAAATAAAAGATGGGTATATAGGCAACTAAGTAGGCGTTGAAGCCTGTTAATTGTGATGGTTTATGTGGTTTGAGTTTTGGGTGGGTGTAGTGCTGGGATTTTAGGGCAAGATGTATAAGGAAAATAATTGTTTTAGCTTGATGCTTCCTGTGCTAAAGGCTTGTTCTGACATTTGTTTGGTTCTTAGCTTGAGATGCCAAAAACCATTAAATAGATCATTTCAGTGTTCCTGAGAGGAAGAAGAGAGCCCTTTCATATCTTATCAGGAGTATTCTTGTGTTACATTTCTATTACAAGTAAGAACAACCTACCGTAGGTCATGCAAAGTCTTGGAAAGCACATGATTTGCTCTGAACCAACCTATTCTCTAACAGGGAACTACAGTGATTAATGTAGTAACCTCTTTCCTAATGGAGCCCAAAAGGAGCGTGGCCCCTGGGGACACTTCCTTGCGTGCAAATGATTAGAATGAGGAAAATGGAGACCTTGATATAATTGATTAGAAGTTATATGCTTGAAAGATTTGTAATCAAACATGAATGTGATACATACCAAACAGAGCACTGATTTCGCGTTTCCTGTTTTACCTTCAACGTGTATAATCTGATTGCTGGCGAAATTATGCCTTTGATTAATGGAAAAGCAATCAGGGTTATCATAACTACCTGAAAGAACTTCACCTGGACTTTTTAAAGATAAAAGATACGGATTAATTAAGTGTACAACACTGGAATGTTTTTTTTAAAACTCCCATTTCTGTGAAGTAATGGAACTTGCTGTCCAAATCGCTTGTGCCTGTCACTGTAGTGAAAGCAACATGATGGGAGCAGCCTAGCATTTACTGGAAGCTTTTCCCTAATCATTCAGCAGGCTGTAGACTACTCCCATATGTGTCCTTAATGGCCGTCAGTAGCGGTTTTGATACGACTGTCCCATAAAGGTGTGGAACAAGTAGGACAGGAGACCGCCAAGAGTGGTTGATCTCACCCAGGAATGAAGCCTGGGTGAGAGGAATTTAACCAACTTAGTCATGCACTGTAGGGCTTTATTACTAAAAGAAAATTTACATGGAATTTCTCTTAGCGTTCCTGGTAGTCTCAGTGGAAGTCGTGTTAAAAAGTAGTCTTTTGTGGGCAAAAGTATGTAGGAGACCTATTAGGTTTCCTGAATAACCGTTGGTGTACTATATATACATTTTTTAGTAGCCAATATACATTATACATGCTTTCTCAAACGTAACTTTTTCTTCAATGAATTCCTGAAGGAAAGAAATGTAAACTTAAAAAATGAAGTTCTAAAGGGTGATCTCCTGGTAGTAGTTTAACTTGTAGCTTTCCTTTTTAAGAGGAAAGCTTTCTTTGCTTTCTGTTCTCCCTGGACTGTTTCCATCAGTGCTTGCCACAGCCAAAGCAGGATAGGTGAAACTGATACCAGAAAAGAAACTAGAGCATTTATTTCCTGTAACTTTTTCATAATCTTTGAAGTGTTAGGTCCTTGCTGAGAGGCCTTAAATAAGGGCTCTGATAGGGGAACTCAAGTTCAATTAATGACCTCTAGTCTCTTGGAACCGAGGTGTCCTTTGGGGGTGCATCAGACGAAATCATCAGTCTCTGTAAACTCTAGAGGACCAGAAATTCTGATGACTTGCTATTTCTCGTTTAGGTGCCGTACGAAACACTGAACAAACGATTCCGGGCTGCGCAGAAAAACATTGACCGGGAGACCAGCCACGTCACCATGGTGGTGGCAGAGCTGGAGAAGACACTGAGCAGTTGTCCTGCTGTGGACTCGGTCGTCAGTCTCCTGGATGGAGTAGTTGAAAAGCTCAGCGTTCTGAAACGCAAGGTAGGGGGTGTTCTACCTTCACTGCTTGGTCTTTACAGAGCGAACAGAAATAGTTTTCTGCAGTGCTGTCTGCCTGGGTTTTCTTCTCCAGAGAACAGGCGTTACTGGCACTTCAAGTCTTGGGATGCACAGTGAAGTCTTGCTTTGCTGTGCTTGTGAAACGTGACTTGGTGTTCCACGACTAAGCATAACAAACCTCTGTTGAGAGGTAAAATTAATATGTATTTATAGTCCTGAAGAGGAATTTTGCTACCCACAGAAAAGAAATAGTAGCAAAACTAATTGATTTGTATCAGTTCCTGCTTGTCTAATGGAAAGATTTGTGCCAATAGCATTAATTGATCACTCAAAGAGCAAAACAGGTAGAAGATAAAGCTGAAAAATGTTTGACCTCCAGTGCAGGAATAGATGTATGCAGTGTTGAGGCTCCTTGGCAGAAGAAAGTGCCAGTTGTCCTGGATTGTTACTTGAAATTTTTTTTTTATAAACACTAAACTTGCAAGCTGAAAGATTCCTAGGGAATATTAAGAGCATTTTAAACAAAATTTGGGAACATAACCTGCTTCTAGCTGTTCAACTTGGACACAATAAAACCAGTCTTTCATGCCTTTACCACATCTTTCTTAGAAAAAGATGTATATGTTCTTAGAAAAGGAAGTATAAGCCATCCTTATTTTGGATGAGAATATTACTCATCCTGAGAGTCATCAAAACACTTACTTGAAACAAGTCTTGCAGAAAAATGAAAATAGCTCTGTCGCCTGACTTAAAAACAGTGCTTCTCCAAAAATAAATAGATGAAACATAGTAGCAGAGTCATTTCATTAAAACTTAAATGAAATAACCAACAGATATAAATCTTGAGACAGTATTAAGTGAAGCATCAAAATACCTTGGAGCTTTGTAACATGAAAATAACACTGTCATGTATGTTGATTTGGGGTTTTCTGCTTGAACAAGTCAGCTTGTTGGGTGTTGAAAAGCTCTTCTGCAGAGACTTCATAAATTAATTGCTCTTTTCATCTTTGGATTGTGAGACTTAAAGAGGTCTTGAAGGATATGTTTTTTTTCACTTCTCTGTTACTTACAGAAATAAGTGCTATTTCTGAGAGAGGTGCTGGGTTTTGCTTGTAGGTGTGTAGTAATGATGTGGAGGAGTAAAAGTTATTTACTTGTTAAATCTTTGCTGGCTGTGGGGGTGTGTCTGAAGGCATTGGTGAATGTTTTGGGTGCAAAACTCGATTTTAATGTAATTGCTCATTTGTTTTTGATTGCCTGAAAGACTGTGGGGAATCTTATAGCTGCTTAGATATAACAAGAGGCGAAAAAAAATTTGTTTAACAGTAAAAGTCTTCTGAAATACAAAGGTCTTGTTTCTGTTCCAAACCCTCCACTCCCAACTGCCTTCTCTGTAATCTCTGCCCCAAGCAAAACGATTGTTTTCTTTAGGGCCTTTGGACCCTGTGGGATCTCTTTTCCTCCTGTGTTTAGACAAGGATCTGATGAACTGCTGAGATGGCCATAATAGAATTAGATGGTTCCTTTATTTAACACCTTACTTACTCTTAAAAGAGAGCTTTTCAACCCAGCAGGTTTCTTGGGTTCTGAAAATGATCCTGGGGAAACCTAGGCCTTTGTGTTCTTCCGTTTGTATCCTGTTTAATATGCTTTTTCCCTCAAGTTCTATTAATGTCCAGCAGGGCAGGTCCAGATAGACTTGGTTCAGAGAGTTTTGAAAAGGATCTGTAGCCTTTCTGAATGTGCTAGAAGGATCAAAAACCCAGCAAGAGCTGTAGAAGTCCAGATACAAACCCATATAAGCAGAGCCCTTTGGAATGAGAAAGGGTCTAACCTTTGTGCCTGACTGCCTTGAATTCTCTTAGTTGTATTCAGAGTATTTCTCAAGGTTTCCTTCACATCTGGTAACACTGCAGACATCTAAAAAGTGAAAGTGAGCTTTGGCTCGAGTTACTCTTTGCTTGCTGAGTGGGAGAAGACTCAGTTTATAACTTAAACAAAGTACTCATCTCCAAACTGTATGTTACAAAATAAAACTAAATTCAGCAATAGAACTCAGACTTCAGTAATAAAAATAACTCAAGGTACAAATGTTTACATGGATTTTAGTAAAAGACTCATGTATAGTGACTAAGGTTTTAGATGCTTAAGTTGGGTGTCAAGGGCCAGATCAGTCAGGCTTAACTGGGGCAAATTTTTGGTGGCAGTTTCTTGCACAAGTTTTCTCTTATTTTACTTTGCTTTTCAAATCCTGATCCTTCCAGAAAAGGTGTCTATGTGGGCAGGCATGATAAACACAACTAGAACCAACTTGTGCTTCCAGGGCTGGAGCTCTTATCCAAGGATGACACTGTAGCCTGAGTAACTTGAGTACTGGGAAGGCGGCTGTGTCAGCATGGAGTGCAGGGGGGGGGCTGCCAAAAGTCTGCCAGGTGATTTGGGCTGTGCTGGGCTGGCAAACCTGCCTGTACCTTCCTGTGCAGTTATTCAAACCCAAGCCAGCAAGTTTAAAGTCACCACAAGGCAACCCAACCTGAAATTGCATCACCAGTGATAGATTCCAGATGGGAAACGTACTAACCATCTCTGCTGGTTTGCCTTTACCTTAGCAGGCATATAAAGGTGCTGCCAGCTTTCTGGAGTTCTTGTAGCCTGGCATGACCCAGAGTTGTCACGTGCTGTGTACTGAGTCAGCAAGCTTGGAGTGACGAGGTGTCTGTCACAAAATTGCCTGGAAAAATTTGGGGCATAACCACTCAGTCATGTGACTTTAAGGCTGAAGGGAAGCAAGTATGAGCTGAAAGCTGTTTTTTTAATAAAAAAAAAAATAATTGTGGAGATATGTTGGGATGTATGTTTTGTACTGGATATGCCAATGTGTTGGTTTAAAAAAGTCATTCCTCTGGGCAAATGTATTTTCCTAAGTAAGGCTCCCTAACAGTGGATTCATGCTTCCACAGCAGCAGGGTTAAATAAAATCATACCACTTTAACGAAACTGATGATTTTTGGAAAACTACCCTTAGGTCCTTGAATTACAGGTGCCAGGAGGCCAACTGTTTGTATAATTTTCATTATTGCATGACTGATTAAAATGGCTCCAGTGTATTAGAAGTAATGTGGGTTTACTCTGCATCACTCCTCAGTAGAACTAATTCAGCAGGACAGCTGCTGGAGGAAGAAGCCGTACATAGGCTAGAGGTGGAAATTTTGCTTTCAAATGCTTGGACCAGGTGGCTGCAAACCCCCTCAAAGCACTTGGCAGGCTATTACAGCAGTTGCTGCTGTAGGTGATACTTTGCTGGTTTTGGATGAATTGCAAATTAAGCAGAAAAATGTATGTATTCATAATGTCAAATAAGTCAAAACCTATTTCTGTGCAAGAATGTCTCAGAACTGGACCAGCCATTCTCAAAACTTATGCACTGCCATAGGAAATGTATTTCTAAATGAAAGAAACACTGCCAGGAATATAGAGTGCTACGTAAAGAGTGCTTACAAACAATTACCCTGGAGATTGAAAACTTATCCCTCCTTACTGTTAACTTTTACTGTTCAGGCCGTTGAATCAATCCAGGCTGAAGATGAAAGTGCAAAGCTCTGCAAACGTAGGATTGAGCACCTGAAAGAGCACAGCAGTGACCAGCCAGCTGCTGCAAACATGTGGAAGAAGAAGCGGATGGATCGCATGATGGTGGAGCACCTTCTACGCTGCGGCTACTACAACACAGCTGTAAAACTGGCAAGGCAAAGTGGCATTGAGGTGGGTAGCAGTGTGAACTAACTAACAAAATGGTATTAAAGAGGAAGTTGGCAAATAGAAAAAAAGATGCTTTAGCCTCTCAGCAGTTATTTTTATGTATTAGTATGTTTATCTGTTAATCTTTTTAGGCTTGAGTTTGCTCGCCTTACATTAAAACACAATTTATGTCAAGTATTAAATAAGTAAAAATTGAAGGCGTAGTTTTTAGTCACAAATTAAATGCTCTTAGGTAAACACCTTGCCCTGTAAAAACTCAGATTAATTCTCAAATGTCATACAGAATTTCTTGTTAGAGGCCTCTAGGCTGCTGATTAAGCAGTTGGAGGAGCTTCCCATCTGTCTAGCCACACTCAGATGATATGTGTAGGTGACCAGACTGAGCAGAACAGCATATGCTGATTGCAGAAGCAACTGTTCTATTGTATCATCCTACTATTTAATGCATGGAGAGGAAAACTGGCTTTTACTTGGGAAAATAAATTTTGATACAGTTTGGGTTTTTTAGTAGCCAGTTTATCTTATATGGTCCATAGAAAGGTTTTGCTGGTTTGCTTATTTCACCATTCCATGATATTTGCTTTCCTTTTCACTAGTTCATTTTGTTTTGGTCTCACAGTGGGTTAGGAAGTCTTTGGAGTTTGTATACTTCAGTGTAGCTTCTTTATGCAGAGCAGTGAATCCCCACTGTGGTCCTCTGGCAGCCACAGGGACATTAAAACTCATTCTTTAAGAATTTGCTGTTTATTTAAAAAATCATGTTCTGCTACTTTTAATAGCATTTGCTATTTTGCACTATCCTGAGTGATCCTTGAATCCTAAGTTCTTTTGACTTTCCTGATTGCAGAAGGGATGAAACTCTTCTGCAACTCTATCTATAAAGATACTGAGAATTGAGTTGTATTATGTGACTTCCATACTTCACCTTTCTTAGGTGGTGTAGTGAACAGCTCTCTAAGCTTGTTGAGGGGAAAGAGATTTTTGTTGCTGATGTCAAATTAGAGCATATGCACTTGTTCTTTGTCCTGTAATGTGAGTGTATCTGTCACGTGTCTCTGTTATTCCTTCGCTGCTTTACTGGTCTGATCCTGTTCAATCAGCAGTGATTTCAGTACACACCAAATAGGAAACAGCACGTAGAGGTTGAAAAGAAGTGAGAGGGGAAGTAGGTTACAAAGTATTAATAGGAAATAGTCCTGAAGAAATCAACTGTACGAGGCTGCTGTGCCTCACTGAAGATACAGCTCATGCATAAGAGTCAAAAGACCCAAGGCAGTTTTGTTGGGATAACTGCAGCTGACTGGTCAGCAACTCTTCCACTTCTGGTAGATGTTTCCGTCTGTTTTGAGCAGGAGCTCATCTCTGCTGAATCATCATGTTACTGTACCTACTAGATCTGCTGAAAAAGCACTATGGAAATATTTTCACTTTCAGGGCAAGTTCTATTATGCCTGATTAAGTAACACTCACCTTTGGTTTAGGCACGAGCATGGAAGTCTGTCATGATACACTGCAAGATCGTGTGGTATGAAGCATTGCACTTGTGAAGCCTTAAAGCTTTTCATTCTGTTTGCTGAATAGGAAATTTTGTGTTTAAACAAAGACAGTTTTAAATAAGATTATTTACCTTATGCCTTCAAGCCTAAGAGTTTTTATTTACGTAACATCGAAGTAACTGGAATAACACAGAATGTAGTAGCGCGTTGAATACACTGAGGCCATGTTTCTTCTAGTTTGCTCAAATTATGCATTTTAGTCATCTTTAATTTTTTTTTTGGCTTAATGAGGATCAGGCTTCTCCTCAGTCTATCAACTTCTCACTCAGTCTTTCTTACTGTATGGTGATCCTCTTTGTCAACAGCTTTTACAGCGTCAGATACTGGGATTTGGTCGTTTTACAGAACTTGGGGTTTTGCTGGTTTAATAAGACAGCTTCTCCATTTGTTTTTGTTCCTTTCTTGCTGAAGGATATGAGCATTGAAATATTCTCTAATGTTCAATAATGGAACTTTGCTGTAGAGATTACAAAATATCTTGGTATTCTCTCATCCAAAGTAATTTTGATCAATGTCCCCACCACCAGTCTTGTCTTGATATCTTAAGACAATATTGTTACCACTGGGTGGATACTGTACCTAAAGTAGGAACCTGAAAAAAGGTGTTTTTGTTCAGCTTGTCCAGCAGCCAGAGGTGAGGACAAGTTGAACATGGTCCAGCAAGGCACTCTTGTGGCAAGGACAACTCAACAGCACTCTGAGTTGCGTTGGGATGAGCATCACCAGCAGCAAAAGAGATGTGATCCAGCCCCTCTACTCAACACTGGTTAGATCCATCTGGGGAGCTCTGTGTAGTTCTGGGCTCTGTAGCAGACACATGGGGTGTGGAGTCTCCCTATACTTGGAGATGCTCAAACCCAGATAACAGTAACCTGTTGTGGGTGACCCGCCCCTTGAGCAAGGGGGACTATACAACTTCCAGAGGTCCCAGCCTCACCCATTCTGTGATTCTGTTCCTGTGGTTTCAGGCCAAATGGCCAAAGTGCCCTTTGGTGCTATTTGGAAAGGCTGAAGGAAGCAGCTCATTCCGTTTCAGTTGTAGCTTGGGGGATCCCAGGTTAAACATCTCTCAGGAGCTGTTAGACCAGTCTTGGGAGCAAGTCTCAGCCTGCTGGTTTTAAGTTTCCTGCATGGCTTGTGAATGTGAAGGGACCTGCAGAGCTGCCGAGGTGCTTCATGGGTGGAAGCAGTTCAGAAAGGATTCTGCTTCAGTGACCAAAAGCAAACTATTAAATCATCCCTGTGTTTGAGCAAACTGTCTGCTGTGTATTATTGGCAAAGATTGGCTGTACACCATACTGTCCAATTCTAATAGTTCTTGATGGGCTGTGACAAATTTTATGCTATTTTCTAAATTAATTACCTTCATAGGAATGATAGGCTATAAAAACTTGTAATAGAATGGTTATAAACTAGGAAGCAAACAGAATGGAAAGGAATTCTGAATGTGAAAAATTACAGGAAAGTTTAAATATCAAAGTTATGAAGTAGCTCAAGTAAGGAGTAACTTGGAGCATGCAGCATTTATACAGCATAATGTTATGGCAATATAAGAAATAAATTCCAAACATGTAATGTGTGTATTATGTCTTTAAAGAAAAGTAATGCTGCTTGGGAAACTAAACCAAAATGTGAATAATATTAAAATAAGAGCTGACAGTCAAGGACAGAAATGTCATGATTGTTCCAAAATAAATATGGGGTGAAGGGGATTCCATTGTGGACTTTTTTCCTGTCTTCAGGCTCCCAATTGATGTGAAAAACAGTTTGGATTGAAGGTACAAACTAGATGTTAAGTTTTTGTTATTGCATACAAATAAGCTCATCAGTATCAGCTTGTTACACTTAATAATGGTCTTATTTTGATTCTGTTATGACCTTGGGATGCCACACCAATATAAAAATGCATATTTTCATCTGCAGATTTGTATTTTCAGCTGGCAAGGTTGTCTGTTAACTTCACCTCTGCTATTCCATGTTCTGCTACACTAAATGCTACCTCATTTCTGTGCCGTTAATTGATACGCAAATCTAGTTTTGGAAGTGTGTTCCAGTAGGAAGTTGGTTGCTGTTTGTAGATAAGTTTTATAATTAGGTTAAGTATGTATTGCTTTGTATACTGTTTCTAGAGGTGTGGTGGGTTTTAAAATTTCATGGTTTTTCTATAGCCGCTTTCAGGAAAAAAACATGTCAAGTGTACTTACGTTCTTTCCTTAATTATGTATAGCTGTAGTGATTTTTGCCTGTAGGATTGAAAACAAACCCAGATTCTGAAGCTGCCAGTTTCTTATATGCTGTAAATCCTCCTTCTGTCTTTGCTGAGTTTATTTCGGTAAAAGAATATATCTCCTTGCCGTAATGCTTGTGCTGTACAAAAGCTGCACAAGTGGCAATGTTTTTTTCTGTGAAGAATAACATGAATTCAAACCAAGTTTCAGTGTGTTGGGGTAAGGAGCAAATGATTTAGAAATCTATAAACCAGAGAGGGACAGAAGAACTGCCACCCTGGGCAGGGCGGGCAGTAGAATTGTAAGGTTGCAGTTGAACACTTGAGTTGAAATAACTCTCTTAAATAGCTTAAAACTGGTTAATATGACCTTGCATCGGGGATTATTCATATCTATCAAAGTTCTGCAAATTAATGTTCTTAGGTCAGCAGTTAAGTAGGTGCATCATGCTTCAAAGAAACCAAAGTAGCCCTTTGCATTAATACCACAGCGTGTTTTTTGCTTTTGAGAAGTGGGGATGGCGGAAATTTGGGTATTCTATTGACTTCAAAAGTTTTGTCTGGCCACCTGACCCTTGCAAACACTGATATGTATTAGAAGGGCTTCTTTACACTTCAAGCAGTACTAAACCAATTGCCAGCAGTCCCAAAAAGAGAAGTTCTCTTGAAGTGGCAGTTCAGATGTCCATTTTTTGTCAATGGTTTCCTTCTTGAGCAGAACTTCCAGATTTGTGCTAATGATTATTCCCTGGACAATATCAAAACAGGGCAAATATTGCAAAGCCATTCTGAAAATATTTTACTATCTTTCAAAGTAGTAAATGCCTTTATAAGAAAATGAATTGAGTTTAAGTGAAAGGAATAGTAGTCACTGGAAAAGCTGACTGTCTTCTGTTCTTCCCTCTCTTCAATTTGGTCCAGTTCCTCTCTTCTACTGCAGCTTTGATTTTTGTAAATTGGAACCAGTTTTGAAGGGATTAGCCTAACTAAAAAAGATCCCTGCAACAAATTCAGGTGTTACTCTGTCTTAATTTTGTTAGGGAAAGCCATGAAATCTTATCTCATGTCCTGTGGGATAAGAGAAACATGAATTCCTAAAGTCAAGCTTCATGGCTTTTAGCTAAGTACGTGATCTCCTCTTTGTCCTGTTCTACATCAGTGTTCCTTTTTTCAGTCCCAAAGTTAAATGTTCTTTCCTTGCTTTGTAAAAGTATTCTTTAGCATTGTAATATGGACCTTTCAGCTGCGACCTCAGTAAAGTATTGCTGGAGGATTTCTGTCTGTTATAGGGCAAAATTTTACTAAGCTGCCATTTTTGTAGTAATCCATTCCCTGAATAACTGTTTCTACTTGATGACTCAAAGTAGGAGATGGAAAATGATCTGCACATTTAAGCGTCACAAACAGGAGCAGTATTAAAACTTAACTCAAAAAGTTAAAAGCTGAATAAACACTTCTCTTAACAGTCATGCCAGTGTACCCTTAGAAATCTTCCTTGTTAAGACACGTAGTCCAAGAATGGCTTGTAGCAAGCACACAAATAGGTGTTGAAGTAATTCATCAAAACAAGTTTGTATTCATAACAATTCAGTTTTCAATAGGTAAATCAAATTCAGCATGATGATTGAATATGTTCTTTGCTCCACTGTCATGCAGAACGTAGCCAACTGACTTTCCAAATGCAGGCTGAATGGCAAAGTGTGTCTTTTGTCAGGAGCTATTTGCGTCCCTCTCCTGTGACTTGCTGTTCCCACACTAGAGATGTTAGAGGAAAACTACATCCAGGAGCTCTTGGATGGGTGTGAATGATAGAAAGGTGCCAGGATGTTAACTTGTGCTGCTTGGATCTACCTTACAGTACCAGGCTGTAGAAAGGAAATGGGAAACTCCTTTAGATGTGTTTTGGCTGTTCCTAGCGTAGGCATGGCAACTCTGACTAGATTGGTATAATGAATGTCTGGGTGTGTTCATCTGAATTTCAAAGTGCTGTAATTCCTGCACAGCCTTACATCTGCAGTTTGTCTCAAGCATCTTGAGGAATTAGAATTATGTAAATGTGAAATAGTCGAGATCGAAGCAGAATAACAAACTTTCTCATTACAAATCATTTGACACTTCAAAAGCCGACAACATGAAGCGTGCTGTGATGTTGAACATCATATTTTTTCAGTCCTTTTAGGCAAAGTAGGTTACCTGTAGTGTATCATAACTGAGCTAATTTATTACAAAATACTTAGTCTGGAAGGCTGGTGATGCAAGGAAAATCCTTGAACTGAAATTTTATCTAAACAGGGAGTGCTGTTTATCAGCTGGAGATTGCCCAGGTATAAAAGGTTTGGTTTCAGTTATGCCTCTTACTGCGCGTTCTTCCTGCCAGACATTCCTTCAAAGAGTAAATGTTACTTCACATTTAACACTTTCTCTTCCCACTACGCTAGATGATGGCAGGGTTACTGTTTTGTCAGAGAATGTGTGTAGCTGCTGAGACAGACTGATCCTGCGTGGACAAAACCTGCAGGGCTTGTGCTCTGCTGGCAAAGAATTGGGCACCTTTCCTGTGCTAGAAGAGGCTGTGACAGAAAATGAGGCACTTTTTTTCTGCCCAATAATGCATCTTAAGCTCTAGAGGCTTTGTCACACTATTCCAGCGTAGTCATTTATTACTGTACTTAGCGGGGTATAATGTGCTGCTGGATAAGGTGCAGCCATTTGCTGAGCTACAGAAATTACTGAGGCAGGAGCAGGGAATGCATTGGGAAAACAGCTTGCTAATAACCCACCTCGGTGCTTGCTCCAGCTGTGAGGCTCTACCAAACAGCTCCTGTGCCATGAGCAAGAGGAGGAGGATGAAACATTGCTTTTTATTTGACTCTGGAGCAGTCAATACCAGAATACCTGTAGTTTTGGTGACCACACCTTTGGAAAACTGTTGGGAAAAACTGAAGGGAGAAGATGACTAGAAAATATAAGGGGTGGGTTCTTTCAACAGGTATGAGAGGAGAAGTCCTATACCAAGGACTTTTGTAATCTAGTGCAAAAAGATTTAGGGAAGAAACAGTACATAGAAGTTAGAAAAACTGAAGTTTGAAGTTGGGCAAAAGGTTAGAACATGATTTAATCACTAGAACTAATTAACAAAAGAAGCACCAGTACCCTCCAATGTTATGTAAAGACAATGTTCTTCTGCCAGTCAGTGTAAGTTACTGGGATCCTTCAAAAATAACCAGGTAGAACTAAAAGATCTGTGCTGTACTGAGGTCATGGAAGATGCTCTCATGTGAAAGCTTGACTGTGTACACCATGGGGTTCTGTGTTTACTTTGTAGACAAAAACTTTTCTGGCTCTTCTGTTGATGAATCTGTGGTTTGGCTGTCTGTCTTTGCTTTTTTCCCCATAACCAGCTCTGCAGCTGGCTTTGAGTAGGACATTCTCTCAATTACTGTGTTTATTTTCTTTCTAATCCTGTTAATGTGTGTAGCATTATAATACTTAATAGTAGCTTAATGAACTTCAGACAACATTATTTTATGAGCAGAGAGTCAGAAGGCCTCTTAATGTTAATTTATGCCCCACTTCAACTGGTCTTCAGTAATTGTGGTGTTGCTGTATTATCACCATCTATGCAACTATTTTTTAATAATTTGTTAGCCTTCGATGTCAATGCGGTTTATACATGCCCTGTGTTGACTTTGAAGGAACTGTTATTCCAGCAGCCTTTTATTCCTACCCATATAGAGAGGCAGAGGAAGAGGAATTGGATGGTGGTCTCAAGTCATGTTACTACCATCAAAACCTCCTGCACTGTCCCACTTTTCGCCTGCACCTCACTTTTCCCTTCTGCACAGGTTTTCAAGTAGGCAGTGTCACTGTGCTGTATTCCAGCCTTCCTGCTCCTGCAGCTGATGCCTCTTTCACTGTTTTCCCCACTGTGGAAATACAGTGACCTCTTCTTCCCCTGTTGTCTTACCTTGCAACTCCCTGTGTTTTCCTTCTCCCCGAGTTGTGTAACAATAATCATGGCATCGACATGATCCCTGGGTTTGCTGTGTGTTCATCACAGATGAAATTTTAACAAATGAATATATTAATAGAGAAGACTAAATTGACCTTTTTTGTTTGTAACTGTTCATTATTGCATTTCTATTTCGCTTCTACAGAACTAAATTGTACTGAAGGTAGTGTTGCAAGTGGAGGGTGAGTGAGTAGTTATTGAAAGCTTGACACAGTTGGGGTTTTTTAAGTTATTTCACTGATCTAAGTGTTTATTGTATTTCATATACAAGTAGTTTACCGTGCTGCTGAATGCTGAAATGCATCAGCAAAGCCTTTTTTATGAGGGTAGTGCTCTTATGCATGTAATGTGTATAGATAGATAGTCAATCTTATTAAAACTGTCATTGGTACACACTCTTGGCAATGAGCCACTGATAGCTTGGGGCATACTGACCTATTTTCAATTTTGTATTGATGTTAGTAAGCAATTAAAAATAAACAATTTACATTTTCTAAAAGAATACATAAACAGCATCTTATGATATTACCAATCACTTATTTTATACAAATAGCCTATTTTATGACTTGGGGTTTTTTCCATGAGGAAAATTTCTTTTCTGTAAAATGCTGCCTTTTCTCACTGAATCAAATCTTTTATTCTATCTTGTTTAAGCCTAACTTTTCTTTTTTGGTGAATTAATCTTGTTTTGAGGATAGCTTATGGTAGATTTGAAAATATCAAGTTTTGTGTGGTTTAGTACTCACTTCTGTTTGGTTTTGAGCCCTGCTAAAGATTCACACTTCATATGTGAAGTGTGCTGGGATTTATATTAATACATAGATATTCATATGAATTATAGGGGGTTTTGTCACACGTTCCTTCTGACAGCTCTCCAGACTTGTGGCTGGAGATCCTATAAAATAAAAGTACTTCAGCTCATAGGCAGAGCAGAGACGGGTGGAAAGGAATGACTTGACCTGACTGCTCCAAATTTTAAAATGTTACATAAATTAAAACCCTCACGTGAACAGTAAACAAATTTCAAGCAAAAGCGATATTGCTACTGCAGAAAAGATGCTTTTGTTCTTTCTAAGCCGTTTTTGACATATGATCTAATGTTGCTATTTTTGTTGTATCTGGTGCTGAAAACTCTGAGCAGTTTTCTTGGTGAATTTAGAGCCCCACATCTAGATCTGCTTTTTCCAATTCACTAGTGAATTGTGCACAACCCTAAAGTTACAACCTTTGGCTTTAAATTCGGTTTGAATCCCCATTTTGATATATGGTTGCCAGTGTCTCATTTGGTTCACAACTTTGTAACAGACGTAGCTGTGTAATTTTAAATTCATGGGAAGCCAATATGTCCACGGGTTAAACCACATTACCCTGCTGCCTTTACATGTGCCTTCTCGTTACTTTGCAGCTATTATTCTTCATAACCTTCACTGTATTTTGCTGAATCACTTTTTCTTTTCTGTAGCACAGCCATGTGAATTCATGAAGTTCTGGGCCCGTTTTCATTGTTCTCTTAGTTTTGGTGTTCGAAACCAGTGTCGTGTTTGCTGGAGCCTGCGGTGAGGGCAGGCATTGGAGTCTCCTGAAAACAGCATGCCGCTAAGGAGAGCAAACTGGAGTGAGATCCCCTGGGAATTTTGCCCCTGTCAACTCCTGCTCACATTGACCAGAGAGTCCAAAAGCTGTTGAGGGAGGGGATGTGCATGAACATGCTGGGGATGTTCTTACTGAGAACCCATCTGAGAAAATGGAGATGCCATACAGGGATACTTTGTGTGTTGGCCTGGAGTATATATCTAGTAATCATCCTCATAAAGGAATACTCATTCTTCTTAGTATTTTATACCTAAATAATTGGAGTTCTGTGCAGAATCATAGGGTTGGTAACCTCCCTCCCTGGAGGCACTTGCAGCTTAAAAAAGGAGCGGTGATATTTTAAAAGCTATATATATGTAAATCAGGCAGAGTACAGGGTGATGGATAGCTGTATTCTTGTTTAAATAACTATCTGTGTTTTCACTGAAGTGTCTTCAGCCTTCATGTGCAGTTTTCTCTAATAATAAATGTCTTTCTCTGAAGTTTTCACCACTGCAATGAAATTAAATAGCTCTTTTGTGATCAAGTTCATCCAGTGTTGGAATGGTTACCCTTCTTGATACCTGGTTAGTGACTGTTGTATAGAAGGTAATGTTAGTTCAGTTTAGTCCAATAGTGGGTTTTGAGGCAGAAATTATAAAATCCAGGTGATACCTCCTGGCTTGTACTCTGTTCCCCCTCTTGAGTGTTTGGGTAATTGTCAGTCATGCTTGGTGGAAAGAGTTCTCCTCCTCAGTACAATTGTAGAAGTTTAACTGAACGGAAGTTTTCTTCTTAATCAGTCTTCCTGCCCAACATCAGGTATTGTGTATTTGTAAGCAAGTTAAGACAAGGTGATTTAGGCAAAGTTATGGTAATGCAGAGGAGGCTGGAAAGTCTGTGCTGTAAGTTATGGTTTGATAACAGCACTGAAACAATATCTGTGCAGGGCAGGGTTCTCCTTCTGCAGTACTGGCAGTAAAGTATTGCAACCACAGTTACAGCATGAAAGCTGAAAGTGTGAAATAAAGGAAGGTTAGTGCTGTTAAAGAGGGTAATTAAAGAGTTTAGAATTGCTTTTTAGTTTATGTACGAGTCAGAAAACGTTTGCCATGGTGCTGAATGCTGTGTCATTTGGAGGGGGAGTGTGTGGCAACAGATTTCTTGCTTCAGCTTTTTCTGCACCTGCAAAATCAGTGGCAACATTTCTCTAAAATTGTGTATTTACATTCACTCAATTTTATATGTAAATTAATTATATAAGAGAGGCTTTTTGTAGCAGCATAATAAATCTTAATCATGTTTTGGGAGCTGGGAAGGACAATGTTTCTGTATGGTCTAGAGCCTGTACAGCTCTGAATTGCAGAATACTTTCAGAAAAATGTTCAGGATTGAGGCTAATGGGGATTTTTCTGACTGGAACATGAGATGGTTGTTAGAGCTGCTAATGCTGTTACCTGGTTCTCATCCTTCCAAGATGAGGTACACAAGGATTACTCCAGACTGGCCTGTGTAGAAGAGCTGGGCTGGTTTTGATTAATCCTCTGATACCCCTTTCTTCATTTCCTTAGTCCTACTAAGGAAGAAGCACCAAGAGTAGGCACCACCAAAAAAAGATAGGAAAATATGATGAGATTAAAAAAAACTTGTGTGACATGAGCACATATGGGTTTGTTAAAGGTTTATTGCATAACTGTGTCGTAGTATTTTTGTTCTATCAGTCTACATGATTAAGACTTTTAACTGCTTCTAATCAAATGCAAAAGCTATTTCTGTCTCTACAAAAGGATTTCTTAATGCCTTTTTTTATATTGTTCCTTAACTTTCTATCTAGTCAACAGAGAAGAAAATCCTCTTTATTGGTGCAATTCAAATGTAATCGTTAGTTCTGAAAGAAACTCTTTTAATTAAAAATGTTCTCCTCTGTTTTCTGGTTACATACTGTCTATTTAATAGAGATGGCTGCCAAGCTCTGACTTCTTTTGGCAACCGCGAATCTAATTAGCATTTCTGTTAAATAGAACCTTTTTTCATCTTAAATTTTCAAAAGGAAAGTAGGAATTCTCTTCTTATCTAAGAGTTTTGTCTGCCTCAGCAGCAACTGCAATCTTTTTGCTCGTAGTTGAGGGCTGCTCTACTAACACCTGATTGATAAATGCAGATAGCTGGGATTCTCTTACCAGCTCATGGGCTTTAAACAAATGCTGCCCTTATGCTTCTTCAAAGAAACATTACTTTTTTTTTTCTTTTGTAATGAAGCTTAAACTATAAAAAGCTAACAAATGAGATTAAACCAGTGATTTGTTTCTGCGTAGCAGATCCAGTCTTTCTTTTAATGTTGAATAAAATGCTTTTGTTTTAATTTGGTGTAAAAGCAAATGCTGTTCATTAACAGGACATATGGCTCAAATAAACTCGAGGAGGTATATGGTTATCTTATTGTTTTTAACTTAAATTCGATTCTCTTTCCATGCAGCAGCTGTATGGGAAAAATATGCAAGCAAGATAATGAATGTGGTTGCATTATATGTCACTTACACAGATGAGTTAATGGGCAAGAGATTTTTATGTGGCCACCTTACCATGTACAGGGAAGTAATGCACTTCTTTTTTCCACTTGAACATATCCTCAGAGAAACTTCAGACTACTAAAAAGTTTATTCTCATGTTCTTGTACGAAAACTTAAGAAACTTTTCTGGAATAGGTTGGCGTTCTTTCAGTCCATTTGCCAACACATGGATAAAGTAGATTAATTTTTTTTATCCCTAAAGGGGTCGGAGGAGTCAGTGAAAGTCCAATCTTATTTTTTTTTTTTACTGTAAAATTTTAAGTACCTGAGCTCTGGCCTCAGTCTGACTTTACCTGGATTTGATACCACTAGAACTGCATGAAGCCCTTTATTCTTTTAATGGTAAATGGTTTTGTTGCTATGATCGTACAATCTATAAAATCTACTTGCATGTTAATATTTTGATTTTAAAATTCAAGTGTTGAGAGACTTACTGAAAGCTCAACTTGTGCTGCATTTTAGAAAACCATGTGGTTTGTTTGTGTTTCTGTAAACCTGATAATCCTAACAGGACCTGGTCCACTCTTCCAATAGCATTAGACTCCCTGTATTTATAAGGAAAAACTGGCTAATGAAATGCAAGCTTTGAATGTGATAAGGCTGCTACTTCTTGTTTTTACTTTTGTCTCATGGAAGGTGGAACTTCTAAGACTGAGTATAATCAGCTGTTCTGACAGCTGAAAATGCCATCTATTTCTGAGAGTGGTTTTGTTCACCAGGGCTACTGCAATATTTGTGGTATTCAGCATTTCAGTTGTATAATTTCCAGCATTTTGCTGTGAAGTCTACATTAAAAGAATTGCTCAAAATTAGAGTGCATATTAATCAAATACTTTTTACTAGATGTCTGTTTGTGTTGAATTATGGTTTCCCACAGTGTATTTTCTTCAGCAAAGAATGAACTGTCACAGCATGACATGTTTATGCACTTCTGGTGGTGCCAATTCAGAATGGATCCACTCTGTATCTTTTGGGAACATCTACCTAATTATTTTTTTCAGCAGAAGTGTATGAGGAAAAAAAAAATCTATATACTCTGCTAGATCTTAAATTGTATTGTTTGCCTTGATTGGTGTGAACATGTAGAGCTGCTGTCAGTTACAAAGTAGCTTGGGTCTGCTCTCGGCGTGTTTGATCCTAGATGGCTTTTTTTTCTCAAAAACATCTGCTTGGGATAAGCACTTGAGGAATCTTGTGGCCCACCTGTTACCTGTCCTTTTAATATGGTGACTTGGTTTTGTCACCCCAGTGTCCTGGTGTTGTAGACAAAACTGTTGTAAGCAATTGAAGGTCTGGAGCTTGCAGTATTAAGCAAGTGAGAAAAAGTCTGTTGGAGACCTCAGACCATGATAGTACTTTGCTTAAAACTCAGTTGTTACAGATGCCTACGTAAAGTTTAGGTTCTCCTCTTTTATGTAGTTCTTGCTCACTTTGGCGAATGTTATAATGTTGTCGTGGTCCAGTTGCTGTAGTAGGACAAGCTTTGAGGAATCCAAGTGCTCCTGTAACTGTGAACTGCACTGCAGTGACTGTTGCTTTCTGTGCTGAAACTCTAGGCTTTATTTTTTTGTTTAAGTTCTGTTGTATAACGAGGCTCAGAGAACTCTTGTCACTCTCAGAATATCTCAGTGTGTGGAAATACAGTCTTGAAAATGTCCTGTGATGTCTTTTTGTAAAGTACTGTTCTGAAAACCAGAGGTCTTGAGAACAAAGTCTTTTGTATCTCTGTATTCCAGCTCATTTGAAGAATTGCCGTGTCAAATATGAGCACAATTTAACAAGATCTCTTTATTCTGTTTTTTCTGAAGGACTTGGTAAATATTGAGATGTTTTTGACTGCTAAAGAAGTGGAGGAGTCATTGGAAAGACAAGAGACTATGACTTGCTTGGCTTGGTGTCATGACAACAAATCCAGACTCAGAAAAATGAAGGTATGAATATGTAACATGTTTACGTTTTGCTAAACTGTTTTCTAAACTACTTGGGTGTTGGATGTGGTCAGTTTGTTTTAAATTACAGGTCTTGAATGAGGTCTTGTATAAAAGTAAGGACAGTAAGTATAAAAGTCTTCTTAGAAGGTGTAGGTAGTTGGAGCTAAACCAACTCACATGAATGTCAAACCTGGAACTGAGTGATAGGTTATCTTACGGATACTATTATTGTCTCAACAAATTGTGCTCAAATAAAATAATAACACTCAGTTGGTTTTAGTATAATTTGCAAACATCTAAATGCAGAGGTATGTAGTGTCTTGATGCGTGTAAATTTAATTTACAACTCTTTGCATCCTGCTGAGACCATAACTCAGTTTATATGTGAAGGTATCTTAAGAATGAGATTAATGGGAGACATTTCATACCCATTTTTATCTTAGTATTTTTTAAGTGTTGTATATAAGAAAACAAAACTCAAGTTAAGAACTAACTCGCTGGGAGAAGCTACTAGTGAAATGTGGGTTTTTTCAAAAGGAAAAAAAAAGCTGAAATCTAATAAAGTAGTAAACACAGTAAGCCTTCCTCAAGCCATTGAGTACCAGGAGCTGCACATGCCGTGTGCTTGTTGCTATGCAGTTGGTTTAAATTTCCTCGTCTCTTAAATTATGCACTTCAAAACATGCTGTAGTCTCTTATAGGGCTTGCAGAAATCTGTTTTTAACTGATATTAACAGAAATCCCTGCCTCCCTCAAAGATGTTTGTGTCTTATTTTGTTAAACTAAGCGCTTTCTTTAACCAAAAATGTTTGAGTGCACTTGACAATGAGCAAAGAGTGACGTTCTCTGTCACTCAGGGGCGCCAAAATGAGAACGAACCGAAGATGGGACGCAAAAGTAAATCGGCCAGTGATTACTCTAAAGAAAATGATGATCTTGTTATGGAAACCATTAAAGGAAAACCAGAATTGGTATGTAAACAATACTGCATAATTGTACTGCTAAAAACTCCCCCCCTTGTGTAATCTTAAAATGTTAAGTGATATAAGAAATATAATCCGAACGTCCTTCTTTTTCATCACCAATCTTTAACAAACAGTAAATAAGGAAAAATCTTCCCCATCCCCCTTTTTGAAAAATAAATACAACAAAATCTATTTCTGCAAGCCCTACGCTTTTTTCCTTTTTTCCTTTTTTTTTTTCCTTTTTTAATCAAACAAAAACCAAAACTAAGGCTGTGAGACAAATTTGGAACAGAGAAATCACTATGCTTCTTTTTGAAACACAAATAAACATTTCTTCTGCTCCTAGTTGCTTAGCTACTCATCAATGTTAATGTTCTAAAATCCCAGCCACCATCTTGAAGCAATCCTTATCTAAAATTTAAACTGCTTGGTGGCCTGGGAGAGCAGTCATGTAATCTTTACAGACGTGAGCCATCTGAACTCTTGTGAAGAGCTGCTGTGGGATTGTCTGAAGGTATAAGAAGTTGGAATGTGCATGATCTGACTGTCTAGGACTCTGTTCTTCTAGTTACACTTGTCTGCAGACCCCATCCGGCCACTGGCTTGCGCCTTCCTTGAAAATTCACTTGTTTGGCACGTGGGTTTTGCTGTTGAAACATTTTAAGACAACACGAAGCCCTGGGATGGAGTATCATTAACAGTTAAAAAGCTTGATCAGTATTTTAGTAGAAACAAACGTATGTATAATTCTAAGTGAGGGGTTTGTGTAGAGTTGGATAACAAGGTATTTTAAAGTAGTCCTATTGGAAAATCTCAAAGTCCAGAAGAACTTTTTATTTTCTGCGAAATCTGGGCTTGAGTACAGAAGAATGCATAGTTTGAAAATAATTTATTTTCTGTTCCCTAAACAAGTAAATTTTAACATATGACAGAATGCATCATTTTTACATTCAAATGGCTTACATTTTAAATCTTAAATAAGCAATTGTTGCAATGTGTTCGTTAGTCATCCCAAGCAGCTAACTGATAGAAATTTGGAGTTGCTCAAATTGCTACTGAAGTCACTGAGGAATTTTGATATTACTGAGCTGATGGACAATAAACAAAAGGCAACTATTTATTAGAAACATGGGGGAAGAGAAAAACATTTGACAAATAGAGCAGGGTAACTCAGGGAATAGAGTTCTTTACAGGATTCAGAGGACTTCAGGTTTTTGTTGTTTTCTGAATGTAATAAAACAGTTGACTGTGTCCCTGTAAAGAAGCATAGTGACTTGTTTTTTGTGGGGGGAGAATCTTTTTCTTTTTAATTCCACATATTCAAAGTTTTTTTATAGATTTTGTGAACTGGTGATGGAATTTGATTTAAAGGGACACTGTCAACTTCATTAGGCTTCATATTTTACCTTTTTCCAAAAACAGGTAAATGCCACTTGGTTTTCTTGTTTGAGACTTGTTTCCAGCATGGCTTTTAGATGTTTGACAAGAAGAGTGGGATAGAAGCTTTAAAAGAAAGGGAAGGAGGGAGGGCATTGCAGCAACTTGAACTCTGTGCTGGTTTTTGTCAATATTGGGGTCTTTCAAAAAGCATTCAGAGACTTGTTTCTTCCTTGAAGTCTTCTGGGTAGACCTCTCCTGTCTAAATTATCACAAAGCCCCAGATTACTGTTGAATCTACTTTAAATTGTAATAAAGTACAAAGAAACCACCCTGTTACTCTCACTTTCGTCTCAGGTAACGATGCTTTCAGTCATTAGGAAAAAGTTTATCCCTGCTAAATGCCGAAGTTTTAAAGGATACAAGAGGAAGAGGATTTTGTTTGCTTTTAGGAAATTCTGTGCTGATCTTCTCTGTAGAGTCAGCCCTTCAACTTTTTTTGCGTGAATGCCTAAAAGCAAGCAAACAAAGTTGCATGTTATTAACACTTTCTTTTTTGTTGTGCACATGTAGTACTTAACATACCATGTGGTGCAACTTGGCACCATCTAAAACCCTGTCTTGTCTTTAATCTCAGAGCTGTCTGGAGTTCAGCCTAAGGATTCAGGAGTTCATTGAACTCATTCGACAGAACAAGAGACTGGATGCTGTCAGGTATGAAATTAGGATGTTTTCCAAACAATTTTCTTAACAAGATGGTATTATGCTTCATTAGAAACATGTGACTACTGTTGCAACTCCCAGCAGCCCTGTAAAGCCGGTAAAGGATCTTGCTGGTATTGACATCAGTCTCTGGATTTAAGCTGGGGTTGAATATATTTTTAAAGGCAAAATGTCATTTCACAGATGCACCTTTTGAAAGAGTTAATGTTGTCACTGAAACTCTGCATCTCCTTATTCTTCAAAATCAAGTTTAGAAAATTATTCTGTTTTAAAAAGCAAATGGATTTTCTGGTGGCATACAGTGTAATGTACATATTTACCCTTAACTAATTTTCAAGAGGTACATCTAGCTTCTCATGGGAATTCATTGCAGTTTCGTTCACAAAAAATACTAAAAGGTTCATGAACCTCCATTAAAAGCTTTAACATTTCAATTTTGTCTTCATTCTCTTCTGTCTTCATTAAACTTTTTGTTCTGCAAGTTATGCTGTGGGCCAGGTTCACCCTTTGTATTGATGCCCGATTTATAGTTCTGTATTGTCAAGGGGGAATGATGAGCAATGCTTGGTTTTCCCCACCCCCTTCCTCTGACTCTAAATGAAGAAACCAACTCAATATTTATTTTCACCTCTTCTGAACCAACTCAGTGGGGACTACAGTGAGAAAGTAACGCTGCCCAGTGTGGAGTGAATCAGTAACAGAACTGGAGTCAGCCCTCAGCACTGCCTGACTTCAGCCACAGCAGTTTTTACGGCACCAGCGCAGGAAGCAATTTATGCCTCTGAGTTAGTGGTCCTGACTTAAGGTGTTGGAATAATGTTCCAGGAAACCAGTTCTGCTGAAATAAGTGAGATTTTGATACTGGGACAGTGGAATGTGTTGATAATTCGATAAGCAGTGACCTTGCCAGCACCACAATGTACAGCACAGGTGGCAGAACTACTGGAGCTTGCACATGGACAAGGGGGAGAGAACTCGCAGCAGTTCCTGTTTTGTAAGAATATTTAAACCAAAGAATGATGACAAGTTTATGGCCTGCCTTGAAGTGTTGCTGATACATTCTGATGATAACACTATTGCAGCTTAACATTTCTGACAAGTTTTATGTTAAGGAAGTTGCAAGTCTTGCTGCCTTTTAACCCATACCAGGTACTGCAGAAATTGAATCCAGCAGGAGGCTTGTATTTGTGGCAAAGCTGCTTTTTGGTCAGAGGAGCACAGAGCTACAGAAAACAGAGTATCATAACATATGCACAGACTGAAAGCATTCTAACGTATTCCCAAGTCTGAGATGGAGAAACTCTCCTGCAGGGCAAAGTTTTAGGGCTATTTTCAGGTTTTATTTCTAATTCCATTCAAATATATTGCTTGCTTTGAGCTAATTCATATCATTCCTACCTTGTCCTACTCACACCTAAATTGTCATTGCTTTGGTCCCAGCCAATGCAAATGTGTGCAATCTGATAAACTCCAGCTAATTTTAATGTTAATAATTAAAGACAAAATAAACAAAACCGACCTGCTAGCATTTAGATGTGTGTGCTTACCCTTTGATAGAATTCTTAAATCCTGAGGAATTGTCAGGTACTTATGAAAAGGATGAAAGAGACTTAACTACATTATCTGTCTTCTGAAGCCCGTGGTGCTCTTTATACCTAATGAATACTGTGCCTTTAGCTTTATTCTCTAAGTTTGTTTCTTTGCCAAATGTGCAGTCATGCATCTTAACAAAGAGTAGTCCATGCTCTAAAAACTATTTTCTTTGAGGTGCAGCTTCCTTATGTAGCTTGGAAACCAGAGGGCAGGTACAGAGCTGAAAGAAGGAACTAAGCTGAGAACTGGGACAAAGCAGACAAGGTCATTTTGTATTTTGTTGTTACTGGATATTAGTTTCCCTCTGATCCCTTTTCCACATCAGAACTGGTAAAATCTGCAAGTCATCAGCCCTCAAGAGGACACATCATACTTGGTGTGGAATAACTTGTACTGCCATAGCCTCTGAGGTTTAAAACTTAGAGCTCCTCTTCATACGGCAAACAGGCATCCATTATTGACTCTTGTTAGGGGTGAATGTATATTCCACATACCTGCTGAAATTCCAAATTGACATGCATTTTATACTCCACAGTTACAACTTGCCAATCATAGCAATGCTTCTTTAACTTCATAACCCATTGTAAAATGAAAAGGAGCTACAGAACTGTTCCTATATCTTAATTCACTCCTTTTTACCAGAATGAGTTTAGATAATTTTGTACATTCAGAATTTAGTATCTCAATGCTTTCTTTCAATAATGTGGCTAAAAAAGTAAGGTTTTACCATTGCATTCTACCTTGTTTCGAAGTAAATAAGTAATGAATAGGGGAATATATTTTGGGAAGGTGCAGCATAAATCTCGTTGCTGTTAGCAAACCCTTGCAACCTGTGCTTTTATTAGCTTGCTTCTGTTAAGTGCCTGCAGCAGGATTCTTTCAGTATTGTGTCCATGGTGCAATAAATAGGTCAGGCATCCATTAGAAAGCAGAGAAAGAGGCTGTTTACCAAGGAGTTTCCTGTATGAGTGGAACTCGGGGAACTGACATTTTGTTGAAACGCAGCTGGTGTTTAAATAAGTTTGAAAGCTTTGCTCACTGCCTGCTGAGAACCTCTGAAGTGGCACATTGCTTTTAGGTTAAAATTGATGTGAACTTTAAAATTATACATCTTATTTAATAAGTGCTTGAATCTGTGTAGCTTTTTAGAATACAAGTACAAATAGACCTTCCTTTGATAAGGGTACCTTATCAGAGTAGCCTTGAAAGTGCAAGTTTCAAGAATGCAGAAAAACTTTCTTGAATACAAAGAGTAAATCTCTTAAGCTTAAGTACACCATGAAGTTCCTTGACTATCATTAGCCTTTAACTCCCACAGTCTCTTCAGGTTTTTCTTTTTTTGTTTTTTTTTTGTGTTTTTTTTTTTTTTTTGTGAAGCTCATACCTATTACAGTAACAATGAATGACTGATGACACCAATTTCACACTTCTGGAACTCTCACTAAATTCATTCTAGGAAATCTGACAGCATTCTGCTACTTTGCTCTTACGGGATGCCAGAGATACACAAAGTTCTTAGCTAAAAGCTTAACAAAACGCTGTGCACTTCTTGTTCTGGGAATATTGAGGACAAAAGGAGTAAATAAGAATAGCTGAAAAGAAAGTGGGTACAGTCTATCACGTCAGTCAACTTCTCTCCCACAAGGATGAGTGAATACAGTTTGTTCCTTTATTTTTATGATGGGGTGGGGTTGAACAGGCACATAGAAGTAATAATAAAACTTTTGAGTCTTTTGAGTATAAATTTCACTAGTTGTCATATGGGTCTGAGATGATAAAGGCATTCAGGCATCGATCAAAAAACTGAGTAGGAAGAACAGGTCCTTTCTTGATAACACCTTATGTTGGTGTTAGTTATTGCTGCTGCCCCATAAATATGTTCATTTTTATATTCAGGCATATGTAGATATGTAAGCTGTGCATTGCATATGTGTACCCTTTTGTAACAATTTAATGTACCCTCAGTGAACTGCAAGTCTTCAAGTCTTAGTAAATATTTGCCAAGTACAATATGTCAGCTTTACCTATGTGGGCTGCAGGGACAGATAATGGACTTTGCCCCCACAGTTTACAGAATTGTTCTGAGATTTGAAAAAGAAAATTTTTTGCCTGTTACTTTGGTCCATCACAAGAATTTTGTTAGTGGCTTCAGTGATGGTCTGCTGTCAGGATTTTATAAAATAATTTCTAGCAAAATGTAGCCCCCTGCCCTAACTATATTGACTAATGGGTGCTAATGGTGGTTAAAAACATTACAAAGAAGCATTGTAAGGTTCACATACACCTCCAAGAGCATAAAGAAACTTGCACAGAGATGGGAATAGCGGAATGACAAGGGAAGGGGTGAATAATGGCATGAGGGCAAATAAGGTGGTATTTAAATGTTGCTCATTCACACGTAACTCAAAGTACTGTTTCTTGCTTCCCAGCGTAAAAAAGACTTGAGTGCTATGAATTAATGAACTTGCTCCTCGTTTAAAGGATATCTTGCTTCATTTTACTTTCTCTGTGTTGGCTCTCAGTGGATGAAGTTCAGCCATTAGCATGCAGGCCTTGTGGGAAAACTTCCTGGGGTTTTTTTAAAGAACACGGGAAGAAGGGAAAGTCAGGAGGTGAAGACTAACAGAAGGTCACTTCAGAAAATCTAATTCATTCTGGCTAAACCCACAATGACCGCCACATCCCAGTGTGTTCAGTATTTGCAAGTGATGGAAGTTCTAGATTGCTGAGCACTTCCAATCTGAACGGCAAGCAGCTGTACAGTGATTGTGTATTGTACACACACCAAAGTGTTAATTCTGGCTTCTCTTGAACACACACAGCAAGTGTGGCCAGAGTTTGCCTGTCACAGCTCAGAGTCTTCCTACAAACACATTCACCTACTGCCTGTAAAAGTAAATTGTCATGGTCTGGCAGGGATCAACTCTTCTAAGAGGATTTTTTTTTTTTTTCCCCTCTTCTCTCTCATGCATGCACACACAGTAATTTAGCTTAACTGGTCGGTCTGAATTTTTTGCTTTGCCTACTCTTTGTTGTAAACAACCCTTGCTTTCATCTGCAGCTCTGCAGCATTATTTTAGCTTTCTTCCAGTGTGTCCAGGCTGCTCAGTCTCTTCTCTCAGGCCACGGGTTTTGTACTTCTGCTCTCGTAAGTCATCACCTGGGGAACAATATTTACATTCCTGAATTGCTCACCCAAAATAGGAAATTGGGTGGAAACAGTCTGTCCTACATAACTTCCATTGCTTCCTGGTTTGGGTGGGAGAGGAAGTGGGAGTACTGAAACACTGCTGAAGAGACTGTTCTCATGGTATTGATGACCTCAGTGAAGTAGTCAGTGGAATTCGGAATTGAAAAAAAATAAAATTTACCTAGGTTTTCTTAATTCAAGCCATGAAATGGGCAATTCGAAAATACTGTCCAATCCTAAATGAAATTTGTAACTTTAAATAGATTTTGGGAAGATTCTTTGAAAGTTAAAACAGAGCAAACACTTAGCAGAGCACTTGAGAGATGACTTGGTACCTTCCCCATAATACAAACTGTGCGGAACACACAGCATAGGGAAAACTTTCCTACACTTATGCAATGCCAGAAATCCAGTCTGATGCTGTCTCCTGTGCTGCGTCTGTGCACCACTGCAAACAGTAGCTTTTAGCAGAAATGCTGAACTAACCATCCGATTTTAAAAGCTGGAGGGTTTTCCTGCTCACTTACACTCCCAGCTTGAGAATTAATGATCTCGGGAAGACTAGATAGGGGAGACTTTCATACGGGGTTCTAAAGTAGTTGAATATCCTTATAATCTGGTAATAATTTTGTGGTTTCCTGCTATTTCCTGGAAAAATACTAAAGTTTTTATTTTTATTTAAATATATTTATGGTAATTCTGTCACTTCTTTAAAATACCCAAGTTTTCAGCTATTTTTGTGTTTACCTCTTAAAATCAGTATGTGTTAACGTACAAAATCTTGTACTAAAGTTCTACTTATTACCTGGCAAAAAAAAAAATTGTTCTTAACAAGATGTTTTCTATTGCATTGTTCTACGATTTCTTGCAGTCTGCACAGAAAGTGATACTGCCTTCTAGGCTATCCCCACCCCCCAAAAAATAATTTATTCAAAAGTAAGCATTTCTCTAAATGTCAGTTATAAACAGGGCAGATTTTTGAACACTCTTGATGGGTAATGGTTCTGGAATAGCTGATTTTCAGATTGCATTTATCTCACTTGTTGAGTGTATGGCAAAGAATACACTGAGTGGTACACTGAGCCTGCATGAGAAAAGAGGCATTTCTTCTAATAATCATGGATCAATTGTTCTAATTGTAGGTGAGGTAAGATTTCATGCTACTGTAAGAAATTCTGGTGTCTAAGAAATTACAGTCTAAAAATGCAAATTCTTCAAGTTATACTTGCATTCCCATTTGCAGGATGTGTTTCTTCAAGCCCTTTAAATGCATCCATCACCTTTTGGAGCTCATATATTGAGAACATAATCTAGAGGCTTGTCTCTGAAATCTTACGTAATTATGTAAACTTACTTGGTTTGGAAACAAGGCTGTCTAACGAAGTATCAATTCTGTATTTCAGACATGCAAGAAAGCATTTCAGTCAGGCTGAGGGAAGTCAGCTGGATGAGGTTCGACAAGTGATGGGAATGTTGGCCTTTCCTTCAGACACTCATATCTCTCCCTATAAGGTAACATCCTACTTGAAATGCAGGGGTACAACAGACTAATAAAACAGATGTTGCAGGTTTTTTTGTTACGGGAAAATGCATTGATAACATCAAGATAAATGTTCTAATTTTACTTTCTAAAATCCACCTTTGTAATCGTTCTCCATTGCAATAGCCAGGCCTTGCCTGTACATTAATCCAGGGTATCTGTTGTTGTATTTTAATAGTGACACAGATTCACGCTGAGCTGGGCTTACCACAAACCCAGCACTAAAGATCTGTGGAGCTGGAAGCACAATATATAAATAAACAGCAACAGACAGAAGATGGGGAAGAACAAATTTAAAAAACAGCCAGTTTTGCTCAATATATGAGACTATGGCCTTACTACACTGGCAGCAATTCTTAATTCTACTTCTCACGTAACTGTTGTTGCAGTGGTTGGGATGAAGAAAGAAAAGATGATTTCAATGATCTGAAAGCACTGTTTTTGATCCTTAAAATAAATGTTCGTTTATTTGGATTATACAAATTATTGTAGATATTAGTGGTAATAGCTGCATCTAAATTTGAATCAAGCAAAATTCCTAACTAGATACTGTTTCTACAGACTGAGTTCTGTGGTCATGTGCTAATTCGCTTCTTGTTAACTCGGCTCTGGAGGCAGAAGGTAGAGAAGAATTGAGCTGGCAGAGCAAGACAAGAATTCCGTGAAAAGCCAAGGCAGTATGTGGCAGTGCCAGTATAAACATGTTTTTTAAACAGTTGATGATGAAATTAATGGTTTAACAAAACACACAAGAAAATCTCTGGAACCAACAACCCACAGAATTAACATGAATTTCTTTGCTAATCCCGGAGTCCTAGAAGGATCCTGGTATTTTGCATTCTGCATTTGATGTGAGTTATGAGCATAAATGATCAATGTGTTAGAAGACTGGGTGTAAGAGCTTATCATTGTTTTAATAGTTAGGAAGAAACAGACAGGAAATAAAAAATCCTGTATTTTGATCTAAGGGCTTGTTTGGGCAGAATGTTTCAATGAGGGAGAGTGAAGAGAAAAGCTGGGATTGTTCCACATTCAACCATACAATTAGAAGAAATTACCTACTACGTATGGATCTGACTTAGTTTATGCAAGTTATGTTTTAGATCCTTTAATAATTACCTAGATTAACAGAATGCATGTTTGTTTGGAAGTACCTTTAATATGCTGACTAGGAATTCTGTGCATAAATGGCTTCTTAAAATGGCTCTAAGTAAATTACTTTTAAATCTGTGAAAAAGTTTGTCAGATCATATCTCTAATTAACTGATTTTTATTAATCCAAGGAAAGAAGCATCTTCTATAACCAATGAATACAGCTTTCTCCAGCTTACTGTCCTCTTTCAGGACTGTAAGGAAAGCACTGAATGTTGTGGCAAAACAAGCTGTGTTCTTTTGATACCCTTTGAAGCTTATGTAGCTGTGGCTTTCACTAGACCAGATTTCTCAGAGCCCAGTGCAGCCTGGCCTTGAACATTAGAGTCACTGAATTGTTAAGGTTGGAAAAGTCCTCTGAGATCATCAAGTCCAACCATCAACCCACCACCATCACTAAACGTCATCCTCAGCTGGCATATCCACATGTTTTCTGAACACTTCCAGGAATGGTGACTTCACCATTACCCTAGGCAGCCTGTTCCAATGCTTGACAACCCTTTAAGTGAAGAATTTTTTCCTAATATCCAACCTAACCCTCTCCTGGTGCAACTTGAGGCCGTTTTCTCTCATCCTGTCACTTGTGATGACAATAGCTGTAGGAAAAGACCGACCCCCTCCCCACCTGGCTACAACCTCCTGTCAGTTGTAGAGACTGAGGAGGTCTCCTCGAGCCTTCCTTTCTCCAGGCTGAACACCCCCAGCTCCCTCAGCCTCTCCTCACCAGACTTGCGCTTCCGACCCTTCCTCAGCTCCATTGCCCTTCTCTGGACACTCTCCAGCACCTCCATGTCCTTCTTGTAGTGAGGGGCCCAAAACTGCACACAGGATTCAAGGTGCAGCCTCACCAGTGCCCAGTACAGGGATGGGACATCCACAGCTTCCCTGGGCAGCCTAGTCCAGTGCCTCACCACGCTCAAGTAAAGAATTTCTTCCTAGTATGTAATCTAACCTGCTCTCTTTCAGGTTAAAGCCATTGCCCCTTATCATGTCACTACCTGCCCTTGTCAAAAGTCCCTCTCCAGATCTCTTGTGGTCCCTTTAGGGACTGGAAGATGCTGTAAGGTCTCCCAAGGTTGTTTCTTCTAGTTGCCTCAAAGTGTAGCATGCACAGATGACAATGTGATAAATATAATATATTGTAACATTTATTACATATATATATATATATGATCTGTATGATAAATACTATGTAAAGGTAAATGAACACTGTCACTTCTCATGGCCAAAATGCAGGCTATGAGTGCAAAGGGGAAGGGGGGTAGCAGAAGAACTTAAGTCTTTGCCTATGGAGATAACAAGTATATTTTCAAAGGGTCTTCACTTCTTACATGAGTCTCTCAGAGCATTACTTTTAGGGTTCAATATATTCTTGACCTGTGGGTTGAGTTCTTATTTCTGTGAAAAAACCCACCCCTTTAACTACTGTTCCCTGTCTTTTGGGTAACCAGCATTAGAGAATTTTGTCTTTAAATGCATACATATGTGTAAGGTTTCTCTGACCTGGAGCTGTGCCAGCTTTTCAAATTGAAATCTTGTTACAAAATTCTGTAGATGTTATATTTATATGTGGAACACTACCACACAGTACTAATGTTGCTTCCTAAGTAGTCCAGCATTCTAGGAAACTAAATGCAGGAAGTAACCTTACCAGGATTTACGTACCTTAATTAGAACATTTGGTAGACAGTGGAGATGGAATATTGCAGTTATCCGGTTATTCTAAGTCATACTTGATTTACTGAAGTGTGAAAAGGTACTTTCTAAACAAGTACATCCACTCTGTGCATTACCATGTACACTTCTGCTCTGTGGTGGGTTTGGTCTCGTGAGTTTTGCACAGTTTGTCACTCCCAGGCTTTTGCCCACCCGGGACAATTAGATTGAAAACAACTTATAGTTGTGTTGTTTTTTAACAGGATCTCTTGGACCCTGCTCGATGGAGAATGCTGATCCAACAGTTTAGATATGATAACTACAGACTACATCAGCTGGGAAACAATTCTGTTTTTACTATAACACTCCAGGCAGGCCTTTCAGCTATAAAAACACCGTATCCTTTAATGCAGACACTACTGGCGAGTGGAAAAAAAGCCTTTTGGGGTTGTTTTGTTCTATGGATGCTTTTCAGGGAGCTCAAATAAGAAATGTGACATATATTTTTGCTCATTAGTTGTTTAAATGGAGTATAAATTGGTCTCTTAAATTAAGGGGTGATTATAATAAATGGTGTTATGGTTTATTAAAAAAAGGCACACCCAAACAAAAATTTTAAGGTCAAATCTGTGTTTGGGTAGTCGGCTGTCTTTGCATGGGCCTTAAGTTAGTGAGTATACCTGCAAAAGATAGCGAGCTGGGTCACAATTACTGGTTTTATGCAGTTACACACAAATTTACTGACCTGTTTTAATGTGAATATTCAAATATATCCTGCATCTTCTGAAACTTTGTTGGGTTTGCTGCACACTATGGTGTATTGGAGAAGGACTGGTGCTGCCGTGGTGCTCATGTTCCTTGAAACAAAGCAGACCCTTGACTCTTCATATGTTCACATTTAACTCGAGTTAAATGGCCCTGTGCGTCCCGTGACCCGGGGTCTGTTGGCACAGCTGATGATCTTTTAATGACATACATTGGGAAACTAATTGTCTTTCCGTTCTGGCGACTGTTCCCTAACTTGCTGCTAACAGACAGTGTTATAAAGAGGATGGGAGCTCAAAAAACCCCGACTGCCCTGTGTGTAGCAAATCCCTGAACAAGCTGGCTCAGCCTCTGCCTATGGCACATTGTGCCAACTCCCGACTAGTCTGCAAGATTTCAGGCGATGTAATGAACGAAAATAATCCTCCTATGATGTTACCAAATGGATATGTCTATGGATACAATGTAAGTGTTGGAATCGATGACTTACTGAGGTCTGAAATAGCTGTGGTTATAATAACTTCCTAGATCAAAATAGGAGCTTGTAACTGTCAGGAAGCTAGGAAAATACTTTTTGCGGTAATTTCTTAAGGACTGTCTGTTTAGCTGCTTAAATTGGTCTTAAAGAAGCTGATGCCTGACTATATGAATTTGTAACACGAAATCAGATGGCATTGGAAGTCTTTCCCTCTGGAGAGCGATAATGTAGAATGAGTATCTTTTTGGGGTAAAGATACTTTGACCGCAGACCACAACATTTTTTTAAATTAAAGGAAGTTTATTTCCTAAACAGTTCAATAATGCTCTGAGTTACTATTGTGAATATTATCTTCTGATTTCGCTCTTTTTCAGTCTCTGCTTTCTATTCGTCAAGATGACAAAGTAGTTTGCCCAAGAACCAAAGAAGTCTTCAACTTCTCACAAGCTGAGAAAGTCTACATCATGTAGGTCCGTAAAACACACGATGAAGTGCCGCTGGAATTTTGACACAGTGTATCTTGGCATACCCTGGAAAGGGGGGGGCCTTAATGTGTGGCAAAGAAGCAAAACCTGCCACCCTGGGGAGCAGACCTGTCGGTGGCATTGTTGTTTCTTGCGACCAAAGATCAATGAGCAACAATAAACACTCTTGAAAAAGGAAAAAAA
>VXAY01006792.1:1028720-1045575 GCA_013399855.1 Oxyruncus cristatus | reverse complement strand
AAAAAAAAAAAAACAAACAAATTTTGATTGTTAAGGTTTTGTAACATAAGGTCAAAAATTGGACTCTTCTCAAAAGTACTTTCATCTTTTAAAGGATAACTTTCTTTAAAGATGGACACTTGCACTGGGGGAAAAGTTACAACAGATTTGAAATTAAATCCATTTTTCTTCCCTCTTTTTCACAATTGTCCAAGACCCTTTTGTTAACAAAGATCTCAGTACTACCAACATGTTCTCCTTTAAGCTCCTCTTTGCCTTCTTTATGATCCTCTCGTGAAGTAATCCTGAACATGAATGATGTAACTTATTTCCATGGGAAGATATTTTTGATGTCTTTGACACAAGACTGGCTTCTCTGGAGGATCAACTAGGGACTGGTTTGAAGGAGTATGAAGTCTTTTTCCAAACCCAAATATTTTAAGGAGGTTGCATAAGTATCAAGAGGAACTGAGAACATTTCAGGCAAAATCCAATGCTTGTTTAAATGTTCTTTTTCCAGTCTACCATAGTGTTAAAGTCCTTCTAAAGTTATTAGTTATGTGCATAGAGTTCAATATGAAATCATTAGTGCTACTGCCTTATTTCTTGCTTTGAGAATGTACTCACATGACAATGAGCTGGTATTCTTAAGTGTTGGGCAAAGTTTCTGAAGATGCCTTGCAGGATGATTACATAATTTTAGGGTCTAAATAGTATTCATTACTGAAACTAATAGTTCAATTTTAACAACTGCAGAACACATCCTTACGACTTTTCAGAAGAATTAAACCATTGTAGTTTAAACAAAACCATATTGTAGAGGTTTGTATTTAGCGCTTATTTTTGCATGTTGATGTTGATTAGCTAATAAAAGATTGTAAATGTAAAACATGTTAATAAAAATTGTTTTCCATTTCTTGATTATATAAAATTAGAAAGCTGTTTTGTGTTTAAATGTGAAAGAAATTAACTCTCTTACAGGCGCCTCTCTTAAAAGCAGTGCAACTTCCAAGTGCTGATTTTCAGTGTTCTGCAAGAGTAAAAAAACCAAAAACACAACACAAACAAAGACCAACCAAACAAAAAAAGGCCATACAACAACCATAAATGTTGTTCTTCTGAGCATTTCAGTCAAATAACTCTTTTTGGCTTAAAATTTTTCATGTATGACCGGTATGCTCCAGGGTTTTTCCTGTCTCTTCCCAGAAAACTAGCTAATATCCTAGAGCCTTTCTGTTAATAAAATGTTGTGGGTGATGGTAGGTGTGGGTTTCGGTGTGTGACTGAGTGTTGTAAGGAACGCTGACAAAGCACAGTCAAGGGACCACAGCTCATGTTCAACACTTGGAGATCACAGATACATCGAAACTGATTCGAGCTGTACGTGCAGTGGGATTTCCAGGGAGCTATGCCTGAAAAGGTTCCGTTTTCAGGAAGCATCACTGGTGATGCTTCAGGACACGGGACAGGTCTGGACCACTGCACAGCTGCCAGCTTGGCACAGGTCAGTGTTCCTGCACTTCCTCCTGGAAGGGTCTGTTTCTCTCTGCATTTTCTCAAGTGACAGATTTAATGACTCCTTAGGAACAAAAGCAACGTGCCAAGAGTAGGTGGAGGCAGATAATGAGAGAACTTACATCAGTAACTGGAATAATTTGCTATCAGAGGCAGTTACTGATCTCTTGCTTTCTCACAGGCCAAGAGTTGGAGCATCCTGAACTCAGGAGAGAGGGTTCACCCTGGGGAGCTGTGTTACTCAGACCCAGGGGGAGCAACATCTACATTTCTTTGGGGGACCATTTGCAGCAGCATCACCGAAGGGCAAGGACAGCTTTGGGGATGGCAACCTTGCTTCTCCCTGCTTGACAGAAATGCATGAAGGCCAAAGCAGGGAGGCAGTAGATTTCTATTGGCCCTGAGGAAATGTGTGGTAACTGCATGGCAGTTGTAGGGCACGGAAGTTGTTGATTTAGCTAAGTACTAGTTAGGGCTGTGGTTTCCTGAGATTTCAGCCGTTTTTTATTTTTGTGGCCTGAGCAGAGTGTGGAGAAATCCACATTCCCCAAAAAAACCCAACTAGCTGGGAAGGGGAAGGGTGGAGAGCAGCTGTCCTACCAGGAGGGCCTCCATTTATGGGAGGTGTGATTCCAGAGGGCCAGGTGCCAGCGTGAGGACTCAGTCCCTGATGGTGTGTTATAAAGGAGGTGTTCCAGAAGGAGCGTAGGGGAGCTTCAGCTGTTTGTGAGCTGTGATTGCTCACTTCAGAAATCTGCAGTCAGACACCCTGCTCTGACTGCAGCCACGCCTGTTTGAGACAGGCAGCTGTAGCCTCCTGCCTGGCCCCTCTGAACTGTGCCAGGCTGCTCCCAGGCATGGGTTTGGAAGCCTTCCAGCTGTATAAGGGTCAGAAATGGTGGCGGGGGTGGGTTGCTTTGGTGCAGCCTGGAGCCCTGGTTTGCATTCCCTGGCTGCTTTGTGCAGCCTTGAGATCAGGATCCAGCAGAGGTGTCAGTTCACAGCTCATCTCACAGGTGGCTCCAGACATCAAACCAAGAGCAGCAGGTGGCTCAGAGTGAGTATAAAGTTATTTGAAATGGTAGAGGCTCACTAGTAAAGTGAAGGCTGTCTCCTCTCAAGATCTGGCTGAGCTGGAGATGAACAGTATCCTTCACTGTAATGTTTTTTTCAGTCTTGCCAGGCAACTAAACAAAATGAGACTTGAGGCTCTGGATTTTGGTTACAGTGTTCCGTTTTGTCCCATCTGTGGTCAGGGCAGGTTCCTCTGATTTCCACAGTTACAATGGGGATGAGAGTTGCCTTAACCTTCCCTTCTGTTTGTTGTGGTCCAAACCCCTGCTCTAAATGCCGAACGTTTTCCAGTGATGTGAGAGATACTGGTCACAGTGCCATGGGTTGGTTTCTTTTGTACCTGTTTCAGCTTGAAGTGTTCCATTATCTTCCAGGCTGAGAAGGGTTCAAGACGCTGAGGTCACAGCACTTTGTAGGTAGGAAGCAGTGGAGCTGATACCAAAATCAGGCAAAACATTTTGCAGGAAGCTTTAAAGACTGATGGACTTGGTATGGTTTTGTTTGGGTTTTTTTAATGTAAGCATGGCCTTTCCTGCTCATTAATAAAATTACTTCTTGAGGGAAAAAAAAAAGATTTGGGAGAGGAGGAATGAGAAAATTACAGCTGGAATTATGCCAAAAGGAAACCTTTGAACATGCTTAATGGACCACTGTTCAGAGAAAAAAAAAAAAAGGGATATTTTGACTTTCTTTTTTTACAGCTTCAGGTAGCCTGAGCAGAGTGTGTTGGGAGATGCACCAAACACGTTTATCGAGGATGCTTTGAGACCCACACTGTGACACTGTGCACTGAATGTCCTGTAGCACAATAGAGAGGTCACTTGGTATAAGAAAACGAGCATTTAGATCTCTTCTGTCCTGTTTATTCACGTTCCATGATGAAGTATTTTGAATTTGTGCACCAAATAGACCCAGCCCAGATCAGCATGATAGTTGATCAAGTCTCATCTTACCTGACCCTTGAACAGATAAACTGCCAGTAGTTTCTTCCAGTCACTGAATGCTGTAGTAATTCCTTGTTTCTGTTTGATGATGAGGGGCATCTGTGGGTCAGATATTCCCCCAGATCCTCCTGACATTATGCTTTCCCAAAGATTCAGTGTCTGGTTGGTTCTGCAATATGCATCAGCCATGCTGAAAGGCATCATTTTATTAATTTAATCATTTATTTTAAAGACCTGGCCCTCTTAGCTAAGCTCTGAGGAGTTTTCAGCAGCTCAGCTTTCTCTTAGTTTTAGGAAGACATCTAAGATGGGCTGACCTCTTTGCTGACACATCTCCTTATGTGTTCTGTAAGTGGAATTAAACATCTCTGGCACACAGTCAGGGGAAGAAAATTTGCCATCAAGGCCAGCAAGAAGGAGGAAGAAGCTACAGTTACTGTTGGGTGTGAGGGCTGAAGAGGTTTTTGGCACAGCTGTAAAGCCAACACAAAGCAGTTCCACATTGCAGCTGCCTTTTGTGAGAAGTTCAGTGTGTATCTGATCTAGACACTGCAAAAACCCCTCATCTTAAGAGATCTAGTCCTGATCTCAGTTTGAACTGAAGCTCTAAGAGTCTGTACATGGAAGTTCTTAGTATCAAATATTAAATTAGTCCTCATTGCTCGCTGGGGATGAGTTGATTTCACTGAGGAGCTCACAGTTCTGAATAAGATATTTCAGACTCCACCATAAAAACCTGCTATTTGAACATGTAAAACTTATCATGTAAAAATTAACATGTAAAAATTATCTTAAGCCAGAGGAAATCAGCTGTCACATAAGTAGCACCACAAGAAGAACAATTGGAAATAGCAGAACAACGAGACCCAGAAAGGGCTGCTGAACAAGAGCTGTTGGGTTTGACTCAGTAAAAATGAGATGAAGCAGCAGGGTAGGGTTAAGAAATCCTATCAGCCAGTTATCTCTCAAAGAGATTAAAATAACTTCAGCATTTTAAAGTGCAAGTATAAGAAAAAAAAAATGAACGTGAAAGTACTGTGTGATAGAGATCCAGACTTGATTACAAAACTGCACCCAGCACCTTGCTCCTAATAAAGACGGCAACGTGTGACATCGGTGGGTGGCGTGGAGCGGGAGATGCGCTGAGAGAACCAGAAATAACTCGGCAACATGGAAGGGAAAAACATTGTGCCCAGTTATAGAAACCCAGTGATCAGACTCCTGGGATTGTTAATTGTTCATATCTAATGGAAAGAAGCTGTTCCAGTATCCAGCCTGGGAATGGTATCACATAGAATCAAAAAATGGTTGGGCTTGGAAGGAACCTTGCAGATCATCTCGTTTCAACCCCCTGCCGTGGGCAGGGACACCTTCCACTAGACTCAGAGCCCCATCCAGACTAGCCTTCAACACCTTCAGGGATGGGGCACCCACAGCTTCTCTGTGGGGCCAGCCAGGAGGGTATAACCGGGTCCAGTGTCTCACCACCCAAAGAACTAAAGAATTTCTTCCTAATATCTAATCTAAACCTGCTCTCTCAGTTTAAAGCCGTCCCCCCCCTGTTCTATCACTCCAGGCCCATGTAAACAGTCCCTCTCAAGCTCTCTTGTAGCCCCCTTTAGGTCCTGAAAGGGGCTCCAAATTCTCCCCAGAGCCTTCTTTTCTCCAAGCTGAACAACCGCTGCTCTCTCAGTCTGCCTCCAGAGCAGAAGAACCTCGTGGTTCTCTGGACTTGATCCAGGTCCACGTCTTACGCTGTGGCTGCAGGGGGCCCTGGTGCTGCTGTGCTGGAAGCTGCAGCACAGTCCTGCTGGTTCAGGTTGTCTCTGCTGGAGCAGAGGGAACACTGAGCTGTTCTGTTTCCCAAACTAATGTGGAAAACCAAAGCTGGTTAAAAGGGGGGATAATGCCCAAGGCACTGGAACCTACATCTGTACCTACTCATTTAACCCTGTTTCCTATCCCATAAGATTAACTTTTATGTTGTGCATTTTTCAAGGAAATAGTTTTACCTACCCCACAGAGGAGGGGAGTGGATTTTCCCAGGAAGATCATCTGGGTTCCCAGCCAGGACTTTTTCCTGACAGAGCCAGAAAGAAAAATGAGGAGAAAAATATGATAAAGGCTATTCACTTCAGGACAAAAAGGTCATTAACCAACTTAAATATTTTGTTCCCCACCCATGGAGATTAAGCAGGATCATAAAGACAAATTCCCCAAAAGGAAATAAACAGATAATAAAACCACTAGACAGTTTCCTTTTCCTTCTTTGCAAACCACAGCGAGACAAATCACTTGGAAGAACCAGGACCAGAGCTGTGGGAAGTTCTTCAGGGTGCCCATGCATACCCCATATGGAGATGTCTCCTCTTTAAAGCAGCAGCTTTAGTGACTCGGAGCAATATTTTATTAAATGCTTAAGGGGATCAGGGGGGAACTGGTCTTAAAAAAGCTCAAGCTGCCCTGGATGCATTCATTAAGGAAAACATTGTATAGAGCTCTACTTTAATTCCTGCCAGGTAGATCATCACCCCAGCTAACTTCACTGGAACCAGCTTTGTGCCCTGCTGGCAGAGTTGCTGTGCAGAGGGCAAAACCCCCAATAGGCAGCTTTGGAACCCCTGGCTGCTTGTTGCTGCCCCTCCTTTTGGAAGATGGAAGATGGGGTGGTTCCTCAGTAGGAGCTGTTTTGCTCAGTGGTGTGGGGGAAGAGGCTGTTTCTCCACAAGGATCGTGACACGATTCTCTATTTTAAACTGTGCACACTCAGGTGTCTCATTGTCCTGCTCATCTGTGCACAGGAGCTCAAGATACTCTTTGATCCTCCTTGTGGCCATAACGAACATCAACTTACGGGGCTGGCTTCCACCACAGGAAATGGAGAGGAATTCAGGCCAGGGGATGAGGGATGCAGCAGGAGGGCATCTCTGTAGGTGGCTGCTGGAGAGAGCAAAGAAGCAGCTTATGGGTGGTTCGTGCTACCTGTGAGAGCTGCAGAGACACGGGAGCAGTATGGGGATGTCTGCTACGGAGGGAAGGGTAACCCACAACTGAGTCCAGCACCATATTCCTATTTCAGGACTATTAAAACCTTATTCCTGACTCTTTTCTGGAGTCAGCATGCGGCTTGAGCCAAACAGCCTTGGAGTCTCTGGAGTTCCTAAGTAGATCTTGCCCTCAGAGCATTTGCAACTTGCCCATACAGAGGGTGCTACGCTGCTAACCTGTGAGACACAGCCCTGGAATGGGAAGAATACCATCAAGTGTGTGATCTCATCTTGTTAGATGGTCAGACAGTGAAGAGTAGACCAGATTTGATGTTGCTGATGCAAATCTGTTGGCTTTTTTTTTTTTTCCCAGCAGCACTTTGTAAACGTTGATCTCAGATATACATCCCCTCTAATGATCCAGGCTTTGTGGCATCTGTTTTCTTTGAATGTCACTGTCATATCCATTGCCAGCTCTGTAGCTTCAGTGCTACATTATTCTGCTTCAAAAACACAGTGAATAAACAGGGTGCTGGTTTTATAGGAGAGCTAATGATTCGGTTTAACTACCAAGTACAGAGAAAAGCCCAGAAGCTACAACTGAATTGCTGTTTTGCTCCTCCGGTGAGTAACAGACCTTCTTTGACACACCTAATTGTTATAATAATTGGAAAGAATGTCACCTGCCCTGTTAAGAGAGAAATTATCCTACCCTTGGCCAAAACCTATTCCCTGTCTCTCTGTTTGAGGCCTTCCTCTGAGGAGATAAAATTAAGAATTCCTCATTGAAGTAAGATTAGCAGTTGCTGCATCCATAAATACCTGTCTTATTCTAAACCCATTAGCAAAGGATAATGACTGGTTTCTTTGCATTGGGAAACCACAAATAACATCACCTCTGATCTCTGTGTTTGAGGGTGTGGGATGCTGGAGAAAATTTTGATCCAAATAAAGTATTTGTCCTAATTCTTTTGCTCCACACCTTGTATTTTAAGGAACTGTATTAAAAGAAATCAGAGTACTGGTACCATCTCTTCCTTGGCTGAAGAAGCCAAGCAGAACCTCTGGGGCAATGAACCTGTCACTGAACCTTCAGGTGGCTATTTAAAAACTATAATTGCAAAATAACAACCCCATCTAGGATCATGCTCAGGTGAAAGTGATACTAAAACATCTAGGTTAAAATGTAAAGTCTCACAGAGCAACAGTTTTTTGAATGTTCTAAAGCTTTGTGCAAATCCCATTAAATATACCAGCGTGGATCAGTTCTGCTAAAATACCCAAGATGAAAAATGCAGCCTCACAACTTCATCTGCTCCAAGCAGCCCTCCCTGCTGAGGGCATTTAGAGAGGCTGCTCCCATCATTACGGGAACATTTCCATCACCCTTATCTGTCCTTAGGGAATTGAGTCCTGAAATTGGGAACATTCTTGAAATCTTACAATAGTTGCTTTTAACTCAAGGACACTTGAAAGAGTCATAATATCCTTTTTCTCTTTCTGTTTGCAAAATACTCTCCCTCTATGCTGTCCCCTCTCTAGGATCCACTGACAACTCCATTGCAGGAGTAGCCAGAGCTCCTGCTTTAACATTCACTGTCTGAGTCACCAGGATTTTCATGTCCTGCCACATCTCTGTTTTGCGTAAAAAGTGCCTTCCAAAAGAGCCAGGGGCAATAGATCTCCAGTGTTCTGACTTTAGATGTCGAGTCTCAAAACTATTTACAATCCAGGGCTGTTTGGTTCGAGCACATCTGTCAGAAAAACATCATCATGAGACAGAGAATCTGTTTCCTCACTGGTAAAATATGTGCCTGGTTTCCAGTCTGAATTCATCTTTTGTTTCTTGTGTTTTTCACTGCTATACTCAGAATAATTTCATATGCGATATTTTTCCCTGAAGATATTTTTATTTTATGAACAATCTGCCTCACAAAAATCAAAACTGATTTAAGTCTTTACTAATAGGAGCTATTGCAACTTTTCTGCTATTTGTTCTTGTACCCTTCCTGTATGTCAAGGATTTTTTTTAAAGAACTTTGTAAAATGTGTATTATTTTAGTATTTACCAGGCTGTTTACACATTTTACAGAGCTTATACTACTCAATGCTTTTTTGGTATTGCTCTGAAACTGATTAACCCTGCTGTTCCCACAGTGATTCAGTATAATAGGGGCATATTTGAAATTTGCTGGTGGTTCTGAAATAGCAAGAACTGCTGCTTTTCTAAGCAGTAAATGCCCAACACAGACCAATGCTAAAATATTCCTGTGTGGCTCGAGGCCTGTGACACTTTTGAAGAGACAATACAGTGTATTTTTGCATCATACGCATTTCCTTCCTGGGGGTTTTTACTGCAACATTTAAAGCAGAGTCCAAGCAGTGATAGAAGGATATGGAGATGAGAGAAACCAACTTGGATTCCTTGCCTGTAGTAGGTGAAGTTACGCTGTGTTTACACACGTGTAAGTGAACCCCTCAGCCTTTCCATCTTTTTCTCTGGAGCCACCTGAACCAGACCGTATTTATGGTGCCCAGGGCAGCATTTTGGCAACTCAGTTGTGATTTCAGTTCACCACCACTGGCCTTTCAAGAAAGAGTCACTTCTGTGCCAGGTGCAGGTTTTTCAGCTATAATACGAAGGGAGAAGAAGTTTTTTGTCACATTTTTGGTGCAATCAAACTTTTTTCATTAATTTCTTAACAAGCTCAAATATCTTCCGTATTGGGGCTTTTTATTGGCATTAGAGTTTGGAAGGGAGGGGGTTTTGTTGGGTTTTGTTTTGGGCTTGGAAGGGGTTTTATTTGTTTCAGGTGGGTTTTTGGTGGGTGTGCATTCAGCAAAAAAGGCAAAGTGTGCCAGTAGATGCTTTTAATGCTCTAAATTCTTCTGAGAGTTTTACTCCGACCATTTTCCTCCACAAGCCCAGGGAAAGAAGTGAGTCGTTCTGCTAGGAAAACGCCTCGACCTTCAGTGCTTTCTCAGAGAGATGTGTTCTCTTTTAAATTGTCATTAAAATTAGTTTCCTTGATGTGATACACAGGAATGCTTTGTCCGAGTAAAATACCCTCTTTGCCTATTTTACTTTGAGACTGTGATCAAGGTAAAGATTCTGATCTGTTTAAGGACTTGTTCCTGGCCTGGAAACAGTGTGGCCTTGCACAGAGATGGAAGATGCAACAAGAGAATATGGGAGGAAGTGTTGTGAGTGGAGTTCTTATGTGACATTATATATTTATATGTGTGTGTCTCTGTGTGTGTGGATATATACAGACAAATATAATGTAACATTTTAATTTATGTGACATGTGAATATTTATATACTTATATGTGTGTGTGTGTGTGTGTACACAAGTTGTGATTTCTAACTTGGAGTGCTGAAACCCACCTGGGCACTTGGATACCTCTTGGAGAAAAAGGAGGCTCAGAGGGGACCTTCTCACTCTCTGCAAATCCCTGACAGGAGGTTGTAGCCAGGTGGGGTCGGTCTCTCCTCCCAAGTAACAAGTGGCAGGATGAGAGGAAATGGCCTCAACTTGCACCAGGGGAGGTTTAGATTGGATATTAGGGGAAATTTCTTCATGGAAAGGGTTGTGAAGCATTGGAACAGGCTGGGAAGTGGTGAAGTCACCATCGCTGGAGATAGTTAAAGAGCATGTAGATGTGGCACTTGGGGACATGATTTAGTGATGGCTTTGTCAGTGCTGGTTTTAGAGTCGAACTTGATGATCTTGGAGATCTTTTCAAATGTAAATTATTCTGATTTTCCCAGGAGACCCCTAAGGTTTTGGATCCAGGACATCAAACCCCATGCCACACGTCAGTGCTACAAGCCTGTGCGCCCAAATTCTACTTTGAAAAAAAAACAAGAAAAAAAAAACGAAAAAAAAAAACCTGAAAGAGAAGAAAACAACTTGCTGGTAGTGAAAATGACTTGTATTTAACGCTGAAGACGCCGAGATCAGGATTTCTAAGGCGGTGCTTTTCCCAAGGAGCAGCGATCTCAGCCCCAGCTCTTGCCTGGCTGGACGGGCTACAGGTGTTCCTGCATTGCCATCTGCTGGGGGCTGCGCCAAGGGCAGCCCCGCGACCCCCGGAGCGCCCCTCTCCTTCAGAGAGCCCCGTGTCCAGCGGTCCCCCTGCGTGCGGCTTAACACCGGCAGAAATCCCGCGGGCTGCTTCGGCAGGGGAAAATAAATAGAATTTGTGCCTATAATTCACTAGGCACAGCTTTTGCTGAAGGGTGATAGAATTCAGAGCTTTATAATGTTCATTTTTACACTTATCTGCAAATAGACCCGTCTTAAAAGTACTTTATACTTCGTTATAAAGTTCATTTTCACTCTCATGGGAAAATGTACTTGTCTGAAAAAGTACTTTGCTCTTCTGATGGCTCTGTGAGCTTAAATAATGTAATAGAATTTTTTCTCCTAAAAAAATATGGACTTTAGGGTTTTGTTTGGGTTTTTTTTAATTAAATAAATTAAATAATTCCTAAACAAAATCAGAAATGTTTTCCCATAAGAAATCAGGACGTTGTGGCTCTCCAGGGCTGTGCCTCTTGTGGCCATGTAGGAACACAGTGGCAAAGGCAATGACAGGGTATTTTCTGTGATTTCAGCTGAGCAAAAGCTGTCACAGTCACCCAGCTCAGACCACTGCCGGCAGCACAGTCTCCTCTACTATCCCTACAAATATAGGTTTTGTCCATTTGAAACTGCTGACTGCCAGTTTTGTGTTTAGATTTCAAAACCCCACACACTTCCCTAGAATTCAAGTTCCATGACATTGGAGCAGGACTGGACGTTCAGAGCTCTGCAGAACCACACCCAAAGCTGTTGCAGGGGTTGTTCCAAGAAGGCTCTTGTGTATCAGCAGGTCGCAGTTCACACAGATTCTGCCAGAAAAAAGTCTCACCCTCACCACTTCTTACTGAAATATCAATAACTGACCCAGAGTTTTGTTTCTGGAGGAAATTATGAGGAGAGCAAAAAGCTCAGTTTTTCATTTGCTGTCCCTCTTGAGAGGGGTGATCTTTACGCTGCTCAAATAGGATGTCAAGGAAACTTTGGTGTACAGTTTACTGAGGGATGTTCACCATACTGCTTTTTCAGTATTTGATATAATTTTACCTCTATGACCTGTGCAAAGAGGAAAAGTAGCAACGATTCATTTAAGAGGCCTTTTAACACTCACGTGAAACAAGCTGAAACACAGAACAGAGGTGGCTGCATGAGTAACACTGCTGAGGTCACACTGGGGCAAGGACATGTTTCTGGAGGAGCTGCAGCGCAGAGCACAGAGTCAGCATCCCAAATTCTGCACTGAGCTCTTCTGGGACACTGTCACATGATCTTCTTAAAATCAACCTATTTTTCATATGGGCTGACTGTACCTACGAGTCTTGTTCCAGGATGTGTTGAAGTTCAACTGCCTGAAAGTTTGTGGAATGTTTTGGGAGTCTTAATAGTGCACAGTATAAAAGAATAGAATCATAGAATCATTAAGTTTGGAAAAGATGTCTAAGTTCATTGAATCCAACCACTGCCATGTTCACAAACCATGTCCTCAAGTGCCACATCAACATGTTTTCTGAACTCTTCCAGGCAGCCCATTCCAGTGATTAGCCACCCTTTCTGTGAATAAATTATTCCTAATATCCAATCTAAACTTCCCATGGCACAGCATGAGGCCTCTTGTCCTGTCACTTGTTACCTGGGAGAAGAGGTTGATCCCTACCTGGCTACAACCTCATGTCAGGCAACTCCCCTGAGCCTCCTTTTCTCCTGGCTGACACCCCCAGCTCCCTCAGCTGCTCCTCATCCGACTTGTGTTCCAGACCCTTCCCCAGCTTTGTTATCCTTCTCTGGACACACCCCAGCACCTCCATGTCTTTCTCATAGTGAGAGGCCCAAAACTGGACGCAGGGTTTGAAGTGTGGCGTCACCAGTGCCCAGCACAGGGGCACAGTCACTGCCCTGTTGTTTCTGACACAGGTCAGGATGCCATTGCCTTCTTGGCCACCCGAGCACACACTGGCTCATGTTCAGCCTCTGTTGACCAGCACTCCCAGGTCCTTTCCTGCTCAAGCTGTGTATTGCTGTCTCTGGCAGTGGGACTGGCATGATGCACTTGTTGCAGAAACTGCAAGCATGCAAAGGGGCACGAATACATGAAACATGAATAAATGTTTTCCCATTCTGCTCCAGCTTGCATATTGACCCCCAGAAGTGCAACACACCTCCTTAAAAGCATAAATAAATGGCTACAGACACGTCACAAAACTTGATACCTTCTTCTTTTCAAGACACTTCCTTCTTCCTTTTAGTTATACTTCAATATTTCCTTCTCTCTCAAACTGTGGTCTTTGCACTCTATTTTTGTCCCAACTACCTTGTAATCTCCTCAAGCCAGGGACTTTCCTTTTGCCTGCAAAACTGACCTGTATAAATAATCACTTCACAGAGACAAAGCGTTCTTTTACCATAACAGTAAAAGAAATACCCTGGAAAAGCTTGTTTTGATCCACGTGGCTTTCTTGTTCACTGCTAATAAAAGGTGGTAGAAATACCAAGCAGGCCTGAAGGCTGAGATCAGGCTCGTTTGGGCGCTCTCCTGGTGCTGAGGGAATGCAGTGGATTTAGATGGATGACTGAGGACTCGCTCCTGAGCCAGTGATTGAAATGTCACTGTGGGTTCAAGCTGCTTGGTGCACGAACAGGACAGAGGAGTCTGAAATGGAAACCCACAGATCAGACAGGGTTTGGGCAGTGGTGTGCAATGGCTGTGCGACACACGCAGACCCATCACCCGTCCGGTCCGAAAGCGGCAACAACAATTTCACATCAGGAATGGACTTCATCATTCCCAGGTAACTGGAGGCAGCACTGCAGCTTTTAGCAGCTTCAGAGCAGTTCTCTCCACATCCTTGGGAAAAGAATAAAGAAGCAATTCCTTTGGGTATCTGAAGCCACAGTTCTGTGCAGTCTCTCATTTGGAGAATCCAGCTTGAGCGACCACAGTTCTATTACAGGCTGTGGCTTCCCAAGGATGGGACAGCTCAGGCATCCATCAGGCAGAAAGAGCTCCAAAACAGTACCATCAGTGAGTCAGTGGGACACCCAAACCAGTCTCTTTAAGTTGTTTAAGAAACTTCTGCTAACATTTTTTGTGAGAAAGCAATATCTGCATAAGTGTGAAAGTGCCATTCCCATCACTCTATGATTCAGCATCAGAGGCTGGATCCCGTCTTTTGGAAGCCTGGGGGGATCTTCTTTTCCTCTGCGCTCTCCTTTTCTACATGTTAACAAGCCTCAAGCTGCTCCTTTTCTGAGCCACCTGATCTGAGTCCTGCCTTACAGGCTGGCATCCCCCAGACCCCCAAAGACACCCACTTGCAGTGCAGTGAGGTGTGGACTTCTCTGGGTGCATTCATGTCAAAATCTTAACTTGAGATGTGGACATGTATTGTCTGACACAGAAAAACGCTCATAAAGTTCAAGTCTGCACAGATCTTTCCAAGGAGGAAAAAGCAATTTACCGTCACTGACAGTAGTCAGGTGTGTTCACGCTGATGTGCAGTTTCAGGAATCGCTGTAGGGTCATTTTTAAAGCTTATTCTAGGCATGTGGTTCTCTCACAGCTATTGCTGGTCCATCCAACTCAAGAGTGGTTATTTAATTAGTGATCTAGACCATACAGAGCAGGTTCATTCATCTTCTCCTATGGCAGAGTTACAAAACCTCACAGTAGCTGAAGTGTTGTCACAGTCACTATTTCACATAATTAGAGGAGGTCACCAAGTATCTTTTTCCTTGCATTATTGATGGTTTAATGAATAGGCTATTTGTCCTTTGGGAACATCTGTTTAAACATAGTCTTTACCCCTTATGGGGTAGTTCAGAGCTTTCAAGTATCTGTCACCCTTTTGCTCGACTCAAAGCGGTGGTTCAGCATCTATTCAGCTCACATAGGAGGTCATTTTCTTTGCAGCCCAATTGGCACAAACTTGGTGACAATTTAATGTCAGTGTTTATCGTGTTTCTGCATCTTCAGACCTGAAACCAAAGTTATTTTAACTCCAAATTATTTGTAGGGAAACCTTTTTTTTTTTTTTTTTTTCCCAAGTTCCATTTTGGCAGGAAAAGAAATCCTCCTTTTTAATTTCATATCATTAAGCGGAATACAGCTATTTTGAAAGTTCAGGGGAGTTTCTTTCTGACTGACATTCTCCTTTATTGCAGAGCTGGAAAACAAGCCCTGGCAAAGAATCATCTAGTGAAATGGTGGAACTGTCTCCTACTGAGATGCTTCTTTTATAAAAGACTACAACAGATAATTTAGTATTGCTCAAAGTCTTAAACAATCCTTCCTAGAGCCATCAGTTCGACCTTTTAAATTTGTGGTGGAACAAATGGTTCTTATTTAACTTAAGAACAGCCAGACCCAAGTAATTGGTGTCAACAGACAAAATTCTGGAGCTTTTTTTGCCTGTGTATTTGGCCAAAGATACTGGATGAACTTGAGATGACCTCTGGATGGACCAAGTGGTCGTACTTGGAAGTATCTTGTAGGAGAACATTCCCACTGCAAATGCCTCCTTGCCAATCATGCTAGCATTGGGTATCCTGGAGAGGTGGTGGACAGGACAGTGTTTCTGGAAGAATCTCTGCTCCTGCAAGGTATCACTCACTCTGGAGAACTCACAACATGTAACTGCGTTGCTCTCGCCGATCTCTCGGCACAGAAGTAAGAAATGCAACTCCTTGATTCAACAACCTGACACAATCCATGCAACGTGAAGCTGCAGGCTCAGGCTTTGCTGAGACCAGGTGTAAACTGACAGTGACACTGAACTCTGAGGCTCTGAGGGGGTAGGAGGTGGTGTTCAGTTCTGCCTCTGCATTCCCCTCCATGGAACAGCCCAGACCAGTCATGCCAGGGAAAATTCATGCAGGTGCAGAGGGTTGTGACTTCCATAGCTGAATGAATTCTTCAGTGTTCTGGTTCTCTTCAGCCTTTTACCACGTTGGTCCAGAGGAAGAATGTATGGAAACACTTCAATGGTGGATATTTACCATGTCCATTAAAAAATAGAAGGGGAAAGGGACTCAGCAACTTGAGCAAACACAGTTTTATGTAATTGTATTTGATGTTTTAAAACAAATAAATAGCCTAGCTCTGGCTGGGATTTGCCTAAGGGACTACCATGAATGAGTTACATAACTCAGCATTCATTCATCAGCTGGTTCTTTGCAAAACCATATGGCTCCTTGCAGGGATTTCTTTAAACATTATGCAAGGGTATGAAATCGGTGCCTTTGTAGATGCTAAGTCTGTTGCTTGAGGCTCATTTTGAAATTCTGTTTCCAGATAGTACAGCAATTCTACTTCTGCAAGTAATATCCTAACAGAAAGCAGTTGTCGAGGCACTTTCAATCAAATTAAGAACAGAAATAGAAAAAATAAGTAATAATGAAAGAGTAAACTGATCTAAACTTTAAAGATGAACAGTGCATTTCTTTGCGTGAATTTTACACGGAAATCCATTTTCTTTGATGTAAGGCAATGGGGAAAGGAGAAACATTAAAAAGCAAGTTTTCATTGGTCTGATGTATTGAATCAGAAATAACAGAGCAACCACAAAATGTATGCATTCATTTACTGCAGTAAATTTGGTTGAAGATACAAGTTCATTTCTTGTGAAAAGTGCTCGGTGCTGTCTTTCCCAATCACAGGAGCCAGTAGACAGAGCTGCAACACCAACTCACACACGTTACTTCCAACATGTGCCTGAACCGTGGATTCATGGAAATACTTTTCAATTATCTGACGTCATTTTCAAACGGGAACAAATTGAAAGAGGGGGAATTTAAATTAGACATTAAGAAGAAATTCTGCCCTGTGAGGGTGGTGAGGCCCTGGCACAGGTTGCCCACAGAAGCTGTGGCTGCCCCATCCCTGGAAGTGTCCAAGGATGGGCTGGATGGGGCTTGGAGCAACCTGGTCTAGGGGGAGGTGTCGCTGCCCACGGCAGAGGGTAGGGATGAGACATTTCATGTCCATTTCAAGCCCTTAACATTCCATCGGGCACATGGTGTGACTCTTGGGGACGGCCCTGTGCAGGGCTAAGAGTCGGGCCCGATGACCCTGGCGGGTCCCTTCCAACTCAGCGCATTCTGTGATCCTGTGACAACGAGTGTTTGGGGACAACAAGGGGTTAAACCCCCCCTCACCCCCAGACCGGGGCGCGGCTCCTTTAAGGGCTCCCCACGCCCTTCCCCAGTGGGCGCTTCCGGGTGCCGGCACGTCACGTGGGCGGGGCGATGGTACGCGCCGGGAGGGGGGCGGGGCAGG
>VXAY01006792.1:964375-1028423 GCA_013399855.1 Oxyruncus cristatus | reverse complement strand
CGCTGCCTGTCTGCCTGCCGACATGGACCAGCGCCTGGCCGAGCTGGTGGAGGAGCTCACCACCTCCGGGGAGCCGCGGCTGGAGCCGGGCAGGATGAAGGAGCTGAAGAAGATCTGCAAGTACGGCCGCAGGGAGGGAGCGAGCCGGGCCCCGCTGCCTATGCCCGGACCGGGCAGCCGCTGAGCCGCCCCGGGAGCCGCCCTGGGCCCTGCTGTGGGGGGCTGGGTGCTGTGGGGTGCCTGGGTGCTGCCTGCACAGACGCTGCTGGTTGAAAATTTAAAATAAATTAAAAAAAAAAACCCGAACTTCTGTTTTTCTGTGCTGAGCCTCTCCTCAGGTAACTCCCGCTCCTTTTCCTTCCTTGTCCCCCTGCCCAGGTCGTCGGAGGAGCACATCAGCCACGCCTTCCACCTGCTGGTGACGCGGCTGCAGGAGGAGCACGCCGAGATGCGCTTCTCTGCCTTCCAGGTGGTGCAGGAGCTGTTCGCCAGGTCACACCAGTTCAGGACGCTGCTCATCGCCAACTTCCAGGAGTTCCTGGAGCTCACGGTGGGCATAGACCACGAGCAGCCCCTTCCCCCGCCCAAGGAGGTGGCCCAGAAGCTGAGGAAAGCGGCTATCAAGGCAGTGCAGGACTGGCACGAGAAGTATGGGGAGGCTTACAAGCAGCTTTCCCTGGGATACCACTTCCTCAAGAGGAATAAGAAGGTACTCTGCACTGTTACTCTGCTGTGTTTTTAGGTGATGATTGCTAGGAAATGTTTAAAGCAAGGACATCAATAAATACTAAAAAAAGAAAAGGCTGTTGGAAGTGTCATTGCCTGTAGCAGACATCCTGTTGAGCGTGGTCTTTGGAAAACAAACCTTTTCTGTTCGTCCTTCAGGACTGTAAAGTTTTTAAAGCTCCAGGCTTGTGCTCAGAGCTGGGCTCAGCCTTTTCTTAGGGTGTAAGAAGTGTTGCTTTCATCCACTGGATCCTGCCTGGAGCCCCAGGGTTTAGCCCTTTTTTGGAAGGGAAATAATGGTTATACCTTGAACTTTCTATGCCAGTTTAAAGTAACCTGATTTCTGTACTGAGCGGTCCAGTTCTACCTTCCCTTTGCTGTACAGCAGAGACAGCAAGTAGAGGTGTTTGACCCCCTGAGCTGAAGTGTTACTGTGCCATACAAGAAGTTTTATTGAAGGGAAATTTCTTGTATGTAACCACCTTGATCTCCCTTCGAGGCTTCAAGTTAGTGTTTGGAACATTCTGCTGCTTTAGTATGTCTTCTGCTACACAAAGAATGAAATTGGGAATGCTATTCCAGCATTCACATTATCTATGATAATAACAGGCTTTTAATAAACTTACTGATTTTCTTTCTCTTCAGAAAGACAGATGTTCAGTGTTCCTAACAGTACATCAGAAAACCTTTGTGATACATGATGTATTTCTGTTGTTCTGGTTCCACACTAAGTTCATCATGTTCCCTACTTACTGCATTGTGCTGGTTTTTTAACACAGCTTTTGACATCTCCTTACAAAAGATGATTGTCTTTGGATTCTCCTTTTTTGTCTTTTTTAGTAAAGAAAGAAAACTAAATGACGGTGTCAAGGAGAAATGCAAGACTGAGGCAAGGGAGGTTAAATACCTAACACGGTTTTACCCAGTGGGACACAAGTGTACAACAATCTTCTGGAGTTTGGTTGGTCTGGCTGTGCTCCTGTGGTCAGTTAGGACTGAGGAATCCCTCCCCATGTGATACAAGCTCCCCAGCAAGGTTGGCTGTGCTGTTTTCTAGAGCAGCTGAATTTGAATTCCTCTAGAAATGTTAATATCAATAGAAGCAATCTCAGGTAGTTTGGTAACTCTTGCACTTAAAGCCTTGATGTGAGCCAACTGGCCTTTTGCCAGCTTAATGTGTGAGGTGTGAAAAGCAACCCAAAGTTTTGAGGAGGCATTTTGACTTCCTCGCAGTAAAGTACCTCTGATGTTGTGTGTTACAGGTTTGGAACAGTAGTATAGGGCAACTTGGGAGAAGTGTTAGCTCTGTGTGTGGTTTGCAGTTTTGGTTGGCTTTTTTTTTTTTTTTAATTATCACCAAAATCATTTTATAAACAGTCAGAAGATGTTCTCCTACTTCTGTGTGAAGAGCTGAGCAAGCTTGGTAGAAAAATCAGATCCTGAAAACTGAAGGAAGCTCACTGGTGATCCATGTGCTGCAGTAGGCTGTGAAAGTAATTCTTTTCCCTACCATCCTTCTGCCCACCCATTCCCCACTGAAAATGGAGCTTGGTGCGAGTGCCTCTCTTCCTAAACTGATGAGGACTCCCCATGCCAGCTTCTGTGATGGCTGTTTCATAAAAATCACTTATGTGGCTCCAAAACTTTGGTGTAGGACATCGGTATCAGGGAGCTATTACTGGACATGCTGGATCATCTGAGAGTGGCAATAGTGACAAACCTTCAGTGAGTGCTTGTGCTGTAAACATTGCACCAGAGAGTCTGTGGGCTTCAGCATCAGCAAAGTGCTGGCTTGCTCAGCACTGCGTGTCATCTGTGTTGAACTCAATAAAAGTTATGTGGTAGCAATCAAAGGATTGCTGTATTTTTCTTTTTCAAGGGTGTTTCATTATGCTGTAACACAATCAAGACTCCCTTCCTTAAAGCAGGAGTGAAAATTTAAATTTTCAAGCCCTTCTAAGACCAAACTGAAAAAAAAGAAAAGAAACAAACCCACACTGCAAATATTTTAAGGAACACCATTTTGAGTTGCTCAGATTTATGTTTGTTTTCTAGTCATAAGAAAGAGACAGAATGTTGACTCTTCCCTCAATCCCAAAATCCAACAAACGTAATTGTAAAATCACAAATTTGTTTTAAATGATTTTTTTTTAAATGATTTTGAATATATTTTAGTTTCCTTGCTTACAAAATTCTTTAGTAAGTGAGATGTATACTTGTGGTAGTAGTGTTTACAAATTTTCCTGGATTTCTTTTACTAATAGTGGACCTAGTGTAATGTTTTCATGTAATCCTAATGTTTACCCTGTGTAGTCTCTTCCTGACCACTCTCCCTAACTCCTTGTCTCCAATGCTGTGACAAAAGTCTCCCAAAGCCTGGTTTATTCCTGCACTTCAGCTGTGAAAATCTAAGTGTTTTGTTTTTCTACCTTATGATTCCTTTCTGAAAGCCATTGATTCTCAGCAGTCCCTTATTAGTAGAAATAAAAGCTCTGTTCAGAATTGCTGTAGTTATTGATTCCAGGAGGAGAAGAGATAAAAGGAAATGCTGCTGAGCTTCTGGCTGATCGCTGATGTTAGAGGATTTTTCACCACAGATAAGGATCTTAGGAAATGGATTTTCTATGTATTTCTTACGAGGGATGTTACACTTTTTTCTTCATTTCCTCCTTAGGTGGATTTTCAAGATGTGCACGCCAGAACCGTGGCTGAAAGGAGGAGGGAGGAGGAGAGGCAAAAACGATTGGATAACGTTTACAAAGAAAAAGTCAAAAGAACTGAAAAAGAAATGGAAGGTCAGTTACTTCAGTTCTTTCAGTGGGTTGTATAAAACAAGAGAGTAGCTATCCAAATAATAGCTGACCACAGATGGTCGGAGCACATTTGTTAGAGCTTGACCTTCCGTCCCTCTCACCTAAAGAATATCAGGGGAAACAAGTGGCCATCCTGTGAGCTCAGGTAATATGAAGAGATGGAAAAGAAAGAAAGTGTTATCCTGTAAAGGAATGGCCTGTATTCAGTCAAGTATGAATGCATAACCCCAACCAAGCATATCACGAGACTTTTCGGAGCTAGTGACTTGATTTCTTTGTCATTAACTAGGCACAGACTTCCCGATACCTTCTGGGCTGATGACATTAATGGTGTTATATATACAACCATTGGTTCCAGAAGTGTAGGCACAGGAATCCTGGATACACTGCAGGATACCTATGAAAATTACCATACTGCAGCTGGAAAATATATATGTTTAACTAGGGGCTGAGCCCCTGAGATATGTGCATAGCAAACACATTTCTGTAATCCCAGAGAAGAACACAGATAGACAGTATGTTATGCTGCAGTTACAAAAGGTTATTTAATTAAATTCCTTCACTATATATAATGCATCCAACTGTGTCTGCATTTACTCTGCACGCTGGAAATGTTTTCACGCATGAGAGTGGAATTTTAAAGAGATTAAACTTTCTTGAAGTAATCTTTATCAGTAACATCCCTTTAAGCAAGAACATACATTCATGGCTACACCTATGTGCAACTATAAAATTTTTAGCTGTAGAAAGAATGCCCAGCAACATCACTAAGAATATCCTTACTGAACCTTGTTTTCCTTCAAATTCTATCAAGTACTTGTGTCATCTTTGCATACTGAAATTTTAGAGAGGATAGGGAAGGGCAAAGCCCTGATTCTACATTCCTTGCTCAGGAAATTCTAGATTTCCTGCTTAAGAAAAGTATTGTCACTTTTATAAGGACAGTTTCTGCAGCAGAGGGAGATCTGTATGGCTAAATCATCGCTGATCACTGGATAAATGGATTCCCCCTTTGGCATTTGTTTTGACAGTGTCTGCTTTGGAGACATTCACATTTTACAGTATCTAACAATATTCTAAAACAATTGTCTTGACAGAAATGTCCCAAGAGATTGCTGATACACTGACAGAGATGGAAAACTGTTTCCAGCTTCTGATGCCAGATCCTTTCAACTTTGCTGTGAATGACACGGAGCTGGAACCCAACAAACAAATGTCTGCATCCCCCTCATCCTCCCAGTCCTGTTTTGGGTACATGGATGATGAACAGCCGTGCTGCAGCAAGGACATTCTTCCTGTTTCTCAGTGTGTCAGAACTGATGGAAACAAAGAGTCAGATGAGAAACAGGAGAAGCCTGAGCAAGAAGAGTTGGATGGAGGCACACGCTCCGAAGTTCAGTCCAGTGACCTTGCCCTTGATGATGATGATTACCAGACTTTTGTTAGGAACCATGGGCTTATTTCACATAAGTACACTCTAGACCTTGAAATCTCCACAGGTACCTGGAAAATTCTTTGACATCTAGCTGGAAGCAGCCTTTGTGTGAAGTGCTTTGTAGTTGTGGTTTTGTGGTTTTTTTCTGTTACTTAGAGGCTGGGGTTACTGGACACAAGTTTGCTTTGGGATTCCTAGATACCACTTTGATTTATTTTGGAGTTCTTTTTCTATTTCTGCTTCATCTTGTAACTGTTCTTAGAAATTTTGGGTGTCCTTGTGTGTGAGTAACAGATTTTACTAATTATGTTCTAAGACTGAAATTTTATATCAGTTGTTGCAAGCCCACTACAGCATTTCATAGTACCTATAATAAGATGAATTTCCTGTTTCAAAAAAAAATTATCTCTTTACTATATATAATTTACTTTCTCATATGCTTCACTACTCACCTCTTTCTATAGCTGGGGTCTAAGCTGCTACTTTAAAAACCTTGCAGTTGAGTGTTTCTTAAACTTTTCTTCTTCCTTGCTACTGACAGCTTGCAAGAAGTAGTAAGTAGTTTTGCTAGGAAGTCTTTTTTTTTTTATAACTTTGCTAATGGGCATTACCTCTAGAAAAATTAGGATGGTTTGTGTTTTGGAAGTATCCTACAAATACTGTCCTAATGGAATTTCATGTGCAGATAGTAAGGAGGATTATCTCCTTCTGTTCTTGCTGAGAACAGAATTGGAAATGAATCTGTGGGATTTATGAATGACTAACGTGTGAAAAGTATAATTTTTACTTGGATAGTGGCATTGTTGGCTTCTTTGACAATCAAGTCCCCATTGCCACCAGGGCAGGGATTATTTTATATTGAGTATGCAGAAACTGGTGCAATAAGGCCCAGCTCCTTTGAGCTTAGGACAAGGTGTAATGTAAATATTAAGACTGAACTTGTCTGTGGTTTATTTGATGATTCCTCAGTAGTGATGGCTTAACAACTCTGTCTGGCGTCACTGGACTGAAAACTTCATCCTTTCCCCAGATTTTTTGTATATTTGGATATTGGTAGAATAATTAATACTTAACAGAGAAGCATTCTTATGTTTGTGCCTTTCCCTGAAGTGATCAAATATTTTAGAAGGATTAATGTCTACTTCCATTTACCTTCTTTAGTTCCTACACTGAAGATACATAAACATCAAGCATTAACTGTTTTTCTCCCCTGTTTTGAGCAGATATAAAAGTACAAGAGAATGAAGATAACACTGCCATCATAAACAGTGTCACGGACGCTCACAAACTTCTCAGAAATAAGTTCTGGCCTTCTGTGCAGTCCTGGATTCAGGTGGGATAAAGAGACAATTTTAATTTCTTGTTTTAATTTTGCAATAAAAAGATGGCGAAGCAAAGACTGGGGTGCAGAAAGTCTTGAGGGAGAGTGAGCCAAAAGGGAAATAAGATCGAAGAAACGTAGGAGCAACTAGAAAAGATTTGTGTTTCAGTGGGGGTGGACCAAAGGAGGCTGCAGGAGCTATTCAACTTGTTTGATAGCTCTAAGCCTTGGGTGTGGTAGCTACAGTCAATAATCTGTTTTGTTGGGTTTTTTTGGGTTTTTTTTTAAGATGGGGTAAAATAGGGCTTTTTGCAAAGGGTTGAAGTAAAACACAGCTTGTTTTTGTCAGACGCCTCTCTATCAGATAAACAGTGTGCCCTGGAGCCTCCTGCATGGAATTTGGGCCGTAGAAGGACACTCTCAGGAGGTGTTTGTAATAGCTGTTCATTCTTTGTCTTTACTAGTTGTATGTTCTGTGTAGGAAAAGAATTGGCTTCACTAATTGTTACTTGTAAAACAAAGGAATTTGTGACAATGTCATTTCATTAATTATGAAGGGAAACTAAAAATTTTGTTTTGCTCAGATGGCTAGAAAAATGAGTAAGAATGTTGTTTTCTTCCTTTGCAGTTACTTACCAGAGCAGGAATCAATGATGATCGGCTAAGATGTGCCATTGAACTCAAGAATAAACTGGAGACTGCTATGAAGAAATACAAGGAAATGAACATTTCCTTCAGAGCCAGAAAAAGAAAAGTGGTGAGTTTCTCGAAATTCTGTTTTACTGGAGAGGACCATTAGTAAATCTTACCTTGTATATGAAAAAAGCTCTTTTCTCTTAAGCTCTTCTTTTCAACAGAAGTTTTATTTAAAAATACATTTATTTAGCTGGTTGTAGCTTCACTCAGGGAAGTTGCAGTAAACACCTGTATAATATGCCGTGGACCTGGTTATTAGACAAAACCATTTAAAGCATTCCTCTTGTTGTTTAGGATAGAGAAGTGGTTAAGTGTAAATTTTATTTACTCTTAGTTTCTTCATGTGCAACACTGTTATGTCCTCAGCTTCTTTTGTGCATATTTCTCAGTAAACACTGTGCTACTCATGTTCTTTTACAACGTGCAAAACTATGTGTCTGTCAGTTCACTAAAGAAGTTTCTCTGCTTTGCAGTATTTACTCTCTCTAGTAAGCATATAATGTGATTGAGGTTACCTTAAGAGAACTGGTTGATATATATGCTTTAAAGCATTAAACTGTTTCACAAAGATTAACTACCTATGCCAGTTCTTGTGAAATAGATAGAACTTGTGAATAAACAGAAGATCGAATACGTTATTGAGATCCAAAAAGGAGTCTAATGGCTTGTTTATGTAACTAAAAAGCAGAGCTGCATAATTCTCATTTCTGTTGGCTGTGATCAAATGAAATTACTGTATAACTTGACATGAAAATAAGTGGTTTGGGTCAGGGTTCAGACTAGAGTCTGGTTTGGATTTACTGGATTGTGAGAATCTGATCTGGACTTTATCCTTTGAACTACATTGTGGTAACCTCATTTAGCCATGACTGAGTGTTGCAGACTTTGCTTTCGTTGTGCAAATGGAGCTTAATCAAGATTAATCTGGTTCATCATCTTAACACCTACTGATGTGCCACACCAGTCAAAAATGCCAACTCTGAATGAAAAGTACTGAAAGACTGTCTTGTCAGAGCTTTTTTTTCTCCAGTGAAATATGTGTGCTACCTTTATGCAACCAGCTATGAAGGAATCCAGACATCTGCTGTCATTCCTGCCATTTGCTTGACAGGGCTTCATTTGCTGCACCTCTGCATGGAATATTGGTTGCTATATTTCTTACAAGATATAAAGGACATTCAAGCCTTGATTTTCATGTGTGTGTGTGTGTGTGTGTGCCTGTGCATGGGTTTGAAGTGGTATTGTTACCACTTCTGGAGAGTGATCAGTGCTGTCTATATGTTTATATAGCATGTTTATAAGTAATATCTCTATTAGTTTGAAAGCTAATAAATTTCATTGTTAAAAGGGGAAAAAAAGGACACTTTTTTTCAAACTTTCAAAATTGTGCAATGTAGATTGAGTTAACTTAACCATTGAAAACAATATATAATTATACCTAGGGTTTTTCTCCAGTGGAAAATAACTAAATTTAGTGTTAGTGCTGAGTTATTTTAAATTTATAACCTGAACATAAAGAGCTTTGTACTGCAGAAGGAAACTGTATAAATTATATTTTATTCATGTGTCAGATGACTTTATTGAAACATAGAAACATGGTAAATTGAGAGTCTGATAGAACAAAATAAACAGAATCTCTTAGGCCATGGTTATTAAATCCCCATCTGTCAAATATTTACATGTCAGCATATGAAACACTACACACAGCTCCTCTTTAGTTCAGCATTGCTGCCTGTGTTATGTATTGTGGCTCTGTCTGTCCTTGTGTCCTTGGAGCTATAGCTCTTGCCATGCCAAAGTTTTACTGCCTTCTGTGTCTTTAAACCCCAGAGAAGAGGTGCTGATGGTCTGTCTGTCCTTCAGAGCCCTGGCTCTGAGCCACCCTGTCCCAACAGCATGAGGCATTATGGGTGTTCCTGGTGGCACATGGAGTCACTGAGTGCTGTACCTGTTCAGTGTGGAGATGAGAAATGAAGGGGAGCGTTTATAGCAAATATAAAACAGAATTATCAGGACTTAGCGACTTAGGCGTGCCCATTCTCCTCAGACTTTTTGTATTTTCTTTTGAGCTCAGTCTCCATGGTTCTGTGGTCACTGATTTTCCCCCTTTTCATCTCTTCTTTTCTGTGCTTTGTTTCTGTTCTCTCTGGGAACAGAGGGAGTAAAGGCTTTACCCATCCTCAAATTGAGATCGAGAAAGTTGATAAAGCGGAGGGTTTAGTGAGAGACAGTGAACCTGGAGATTTATTGCTGTGAACTCTACTATAACTCTCAATCCCACAGAGATTTAAGTTGCCACTTGAAAGAGAGAAGGTCCTGAAGTCCCTTACCATTGCCATGTGTCATTGGTACTCTTATTTAGCTGATCAGTTATACAAACGTGGCTGAAATGCAAACAGTTGTATATATCTGGAGTAATTCTTGATGCTGCAGTTTAATATGAATATACCAGCGGTGTTGTTGGATGCAAATTACACTGAGAGGAAGAAATTGGTGGTTTCCTGGCTTGCATTCGCAGAAGAATCATTTTTTGGTGCACAAGGTGTGTGCTTTTTGCAATCATAATTATTAGATCCATACTTTCCATTGTTTCTTGTTTCATTTTCCAGATCACGGAGCACTAGCCTCCAGGGCAGGACTTGTGGGCAGTCACAGCCTTGTTAGAAAATTAGCACAAATTATTTTCTCTGAAGTTTTTTTTTTTAACCTCTACTGAAAAATGGAAAAGTCCCACTGCTTTGCAAAGTACAGAACTTTCTGTAGGTTTGTGGAACTTCACTTCCACAAAGTCACTTGAAGGAAAGCACAGGACTTTATACAGTGAGACACTTTGACTTAAAATGGTTTATAGTGACATGAGCTATAACCACCTCTTTCTTTTCTCTTCCATGAGAGTGAAGCACTCAAACCATCAGAGAGCCGTAATTACAAGGAGGGCTATCATTTCCATGTGACACTTAGACCCTGCCAGCACCGGTAGCCTGTGGCACCATTCTGCACTTGCCTCTCAGGAGCTGGGGGAGGAGAGGGAACAATAAAACAAAGGTTGTTCTTTGACTGTCTAGAAACAAATCCCTCGTGGCAGATTTTATAATTATTAATACATCTCTGCTGCCCAGAGATTCCCTCTTCCCTTTCTGTGCCCCCAGCAGATCAGGAGTCATCAAGACATTTTTTCTGAGCTGTTACTGTTTCAGATGGGTGGGAGGTGGACGAAGAATGACGGACTTGCTGTGTTGGTCAAAGGCAAATGGAGTTTTGTGTGCTTACGCAAGTGTAGTCAAATTCTTGTTTGGGTGAATCAAGTTTCTGACAGAAATTGCATTTTAGGAGTATAAACAAGGGTTTGAAATCCATTTTCCTTTGAACGTGTGTTTTAGCTGAATCCAGGGGGAAGAGGGCGGGAGCTGTAGAAGGGCTTTTATTTCTCGGTAGCTGGATGCTCGGACACATCCCTTTTTTCTCTGAATGCCTGCTCGGGATAATTCCAGTGCCCAGTAGAGGGAGTGCATACTGCATGCTCCACATTTTTCTCTGTGCCACCTGAATCCAAAGTCAGCCATCAGCTCAGTCTGTTTTCAGGTAAACTTACTGCAACAGCAATATACCAGAGACCCTTCAAGTTAATTCTTGACTCGATTTAGATGAATTATTATACAAGTACAATTGTAGTAATTGGCTGAGATTGGTGTAGATATTTCTGTTTCCAGAGGCTTAATTATTTTGTAGGAATAACTTACTTATGGCTAAATTGTTCTCTAAAAGTATTATTGCTAGTTAAAAATCATTCTGGTTTTTGATGTCTTCCTCCTTTTCTTAAAATAGTAGATTTTAATTATTTTTCTTGTTTAGTGTCTGATTTGCAGCTGATAAGATGCATGTGATCCTGCAATTTTAAAAGCTGTGAGAGGTACAAATGTATACTGTGTTGTAAATCACGTACACTACCTTTCACTTACATCCTTTCCATAAAGGATTATCCATTACGATAGTACTTGAAAGCTTGACACTGTTGATAGAAATGTAGCTCCTTAGTGGTATTTTGTACTCTGAAAGTATGACTATCTCTTATGTAATTACTTTGGGAAGCTGTGGAATGTTTAGTACTCAGGGTGTCTAAAACTTGGACAGACAGAATCCAGCAGGAAAGATGATGTAAGAAACATCCCGGTCATTTGTCTGTCGGCAGAGTAGTCATTTAACAGGCCTGTTACATGTTGAATGTTAAATTTCAAGTTACATTAACAACCAGGGATATATAGTTTTTCATTAACTGTATTCATTACTTTTTGTTTCACCTTTCCTTATCTTCTGTCAAATCTGAGCGTGCGCTTGGATCTTGATTTATTCGTGTACTTAATTTTATCCATGTGAAACATCTGGTTGAACTCAATAATGCCATTAATAATTAGATCTGTCCTTGTGTTGTCCAGAACCTCATACTCAAACCTCACTGTAATACAATTCAGGTTTTTTTAGGAAAGGGTAATGTCAGAAAATATACAATTTAAATATTTGCTGCTCATAATTAAGTCTTAAAATATTTTAATACATTAAAAGGTTAAGATTTTAATGTGTTATAAATTAAGCCAAGAAGTCTACCAATTACTTGGCTACAAGACCACTGCTGCCTTTTTTTCCATATATTCAATTGCAGTTTGGCATTTGAGCAATGCTAACAAGTTTTTTCTATCTAGTCATTTTGTAACTTTATAACCAGCTCTTCTCAAGTCTGGCTTTTTTTTAAGTCAGTGCCTCCTTCAGAAAAAAAAAAGCTGGACTTGAATTTTCTAAAACTGAGGAGCAAGGGCTGCATTGTTTTCTCTTTCTACTTCTTTCTGCAGCCACAGACAATCCAGTCCAGCTGACAGCTTTCTGTAACAGCTTCTTGTACTCACATCCCTATGCTTTTCCCTCTTTTCTTCATCTTAGAGAAGTTGTTTCTGGGGGGGGGTGAGTAATTGTCCTCAGTGATCCCTCACAGTGTCTGAACCCACATCTGCTAAAACATACTGAGACCACAGAGCAAGAGAGACACCTCTGTAGAGAAGTCTTTCCCTCAGGTGCTGCTTTTAAATCTTAACAAAGTTGCCCTTTGAAAACTGGAAGCATTTCATGTTAAGATTTGAATAGTAACTCGATGTCAATTGTTAGTATGTTTTCTAAAACTTGAGAGAGATATAGGAATATTTAATATAATTAGCATTACACCTAAAGATGTCCTCTGTCAGATTTTATCTATTGTTAGCATGTAATGTGTTCAGAATAAATAAAATTTGATAACGTTTGTATTGTCAAATTGGTAGCCCCGGCAACATTTTAGTTTGGGGTTTTTTTTTCCTAGCTAATGTTTATCAAAAAAGCCATGTCAACCATAACTGTAAGAGTAAACAGCAAATATTAAATAAGTCATACATTTATGCTTCCTCCTCCCTCCTCCCCACTTTAATTGTCATGTTTTAATTATTTCTGTGAAATGTCTCTTCTGAAACCACCTTTCAGCTAAAAGAGCTTTCTAGTTTTTTTGCAAGTCTTATTAGGATGTGGGACTGATACGAACCAAAACACTGTAAAATTGACCCTCAGAACGGTACTCGTTTGTTCACGTGGCTGATCAGCCGGGTGACGGGTTTGCTTGGGTTTTTTTTCTTTCCTAGAGCTGAATTGTTGCTGTGGTGTGTTTTATGCTTTGCCCTGGCTGTGCAGCCTGCCACTGCTGTGGAGTTATTAAAAATATCTTGTTATGCAGATCTAGCCATGAATTCTTAAGGTTGTCACTGTGACGACCTCTGATCCCCATCTGATTCGCAGGTCGCACAATGCAATTTGGAGCTCTTCTAATAGACTGTAAAATAAAGTGGGATGTCTCCATCATCAAGTTAACCCTTATGTTAAGTATTTAAGTTTTTTGGGCCTAAGGGTCATCTCCCTTGATTCATCTATGAATACTGAGCAGTGTGTACTCTGCAGGTAGTAGATAGAAATTTGCTTCCTGCTTTTTATCCGTCCTACCTTGCAAGGGGGAACAGTGCATTGAATTTATTTGTGAGGTCCACGAAGGTACGTAGCTAAACGTGTAGTTATAAAAACGGAAAAGGAAGAAAATTTTCAGGCTTGAAGCACGTACTAAATTAACACATCCATTTAAATTTAAATGCAGTAATATCGAAATAAATATATCTGCATCTAAAATATCTTTGTATCTAAAATCCACTGTCAGGAATATGCGTAAGGTTATGTGTCCTGCATAGAATAATTTGTTGACTTTTCTGTAATAAATTAGGCTTGTTTTATCGAGCTGTGTATTTACCTGTTAAAAATACAGCATCTGAAATAATTTTTAACACATGTGCAGTTGAGATTCATTCATAAATGTGATCGTTGAAGTCAGCTGCAATTTAGTTACTGATTTTACAGTGTGTGTGTGCACAGACTGACTCGTGAGACAGAGGCACGTGTGCATTGGGGGTGGATATAAAGTTTTGGCAGCACAATTTGCTCTGGTGTAAGTGATAGGTGGTAATCCCTGGAATGCAGTAGGACTTTTTTATTTTTTTTGCATGAATGAGTGCTAATGGGAATCTTGTTATAGCACATTTTAGATGAAAATCACATTTTATAAAATTTCATAAAGAAAAGGACTACTAATGAGAATTTTTTCCCTCCTCAGCTCTAAAATTTAGCTTTTATCATGTATAGGCCTCTGAATCATAAAAAAATTAAGTAAGTGTTGCCTAAAATATTTCCAGGCATCCTAGGAGTACAGTTCATAAATCACTTGGACTAACTGAAAAGCTCTGAAAAACCTAGAGACTTCTCTGGAGGGTGATAAAGACAGAGATACTTTTGGTTGACCTTGTTGTTAATAGACCATAAACCAACCTTTTGGTCCAGAAATGGATATAACCAGTCCTGGACCTCACAGTCAGTGGCTTTAAACAATTCCATCTGGAGTGCTGTGCTGGAAAATGGGTAGTCTGGATAGAAAATGGGAGGGGTAACTCACGTGTAATGGCTGTTCAGGGTAGCACTTGTAACCTTGACATTGGCTGCCCGACAGCTGCTTTCTTCTCTGTTGACAAAATCAGACTTTTCCTGCTGCTTGTAGGAAGGGAAAACAGCTTGGGAGCTCTGCTGTGGGTACATTGCTGTCTGACCATGGACTCTAAACATGATTTCATGTCACTTGGCTTGTAGCTTTGCTGTCTTCATAACACCACAGTCTTTGAACCTGCAAACCTTTCCTTTTGCGTTAGGATGAATGAAAAACTGAGTAGAACTTTTACGGAGTTTCCTTACTCACAGCTATCCATGAGTTAGAAAGAAACCAAGTCTGGTTCTCAAGGCGTGGGTAATATTTTGTTAAAATTATTTCATCCATTTTACAATTCCTGAAGTGTTAAAAATTAAATTCTACCAGGTGTTTCTTAGTGTGTTACGTGGCTACCTCATCTACTTCTTATCAAGTGGAGTGTTTTGTGCAGGTTGCTATTGTACAGGGAACAGCTGCTTATATATCTTTGTAATGATTTTATGATTGGTTTAAATATGATCTGAACACAACCAGAAATCAAAAGGGATAGTCTTGTCTCTATTTCTTCCCCTAATGATTTCCAGTGCCTCCCTTGTACCCACAACAGAGCTCCTGTTGCAGCAGGAGCCTGAGCTGGCTGGAACCTAATCCAGAGAAGATTTCTGTAGCAGCATTAAGCTCAGACAGTGAGAGTGTCCCTTTCAGAAGCTGAATAACTCAGGCAATGCAGATTATGAAGGTCAATCTTTACTTAATCAGAGAATCCAAATTGATAGAGTGATACATGATTAGCTTATCTCCCAGTGTGAATGAAAAACTGGATGAAAAAAGATATCAGATACTACTGTTAAATATATTCTTTTTTAGTGTGTAATAATCTGTAGTGCTTGATGTATGTACAGCAGCTGCATGGGACAAGGACATTGCTGTACTTCTAAAAGTAAGATACAACCTTTATTTCTGTATAAATATTACAGAAAGACATTTAAGGGACTGACACTATAGTCACTCTTGATAAAACAAATTAAATATAGATATCAAATGTCCACATGAATTTGGTGGGAACCAATTATCTTTTATTTTGGGAGAGTTAATTAAATGAAAGGTAGCAGACTTCAGTTTTAGCTCACAGGGGTGCATGGAATGGAACAACATTGTTAGACCTCGAGGCCTTTGGTAGTTTAACTAAAGCTGAATGTGATACTTATTTTATGAAAAACGTGGGTTATGCAAGAGAACTTTTGCCTCTTTAATGAACTTACTTAAGGTTTAAGATGATTTATGCAACCAAGTGCTGTTGGTTTTGGTGGATGGTGGGAGCCCAAGTAGTGAGGTATGAAAATACATCTGAGGCTACATCTTGAGTGGTGGTTGTTAAAGAAATACTAATCTTGCCTTGCAATGTCTTCCTGAGGCAATAATTTTGTTAAATGCACCAGTTTTCTAGACTGCCTTCATTTGCTGTCCTCTGTGAACCTGTAAATGCACACACTGGTCCAACGGGTACAGTGGATGTACCAATTTCCTTTGAACGATGATTCATCAAGACACAAGTTTTTTTGAACTGTTACACCTTAAAACCTACTGGTCTTTTTGAGTAAAACTTTTCTGCTTTTTATTAAAATCCCTCCTAAGCTTATCTGGGACCTTGAGCCTACCAGGGCCCAGAGATGCAGGAGCTGGTAACACAGACTGATACAAGAGAGGGCTTTGGCACGAAGTCTTGGGTAAGCCTTGAGTAAGGACTGTGAAAATACTCACAAACCCTGGCTAGTGTGCACTGCCTTAGTGAAAAACTGGTTCACTGGGTAGTTGTTATATTGCTAAAGCAATTTGGAGCAAGGTTTGCTTGTTCTCCGGCATTGTACTTGGGCTAAGTGTTGGGCTGAAACCCTTTAAGCATTAATAGTAACTTCTGGAAATTAGGAAATAATGTGAAAAGTGCAGTCCTCCATGAGAGTCAGCCTGGCCAAGAAGCCTGTGTGCTGTTGAGCAACTACAAATAGAATGAATGGTGATACTTTTACGGGTAAACATAAAATGCGCTTTGCCTGGACCACATACCTAATTTGCAGTTGTCGAGGTTTGAATTTATGCTCAGATCACGGAGTGAAGGGGAGGGAGAGCATGTGGGAGGTCCCTATAAATACAGCTCTGTTAATAGTTTTGTGTTTTCCTTGTGTTGCACACAGGAAAACTCAAGCATAGTTCTGAAATCTCTGCAAATGCCAGCATTTATTTCCACATCATCCTGTGTTGGATGATTATGTATAAAGGAATGGAAAAGGAGGAAGATACACTGTTTGACTATTCAGTTTCTATTACTGGCACTGAAGAAATTATTTTTACCCCAGTCACTGTTTTCTTACATAGAATGTCCCCAGATTTCATTTAACATGACTGCAGTATGTTTTGTGTTGAGGTTGAATAAAAAAAAATGTATGTGCTTAGAGTTACCCCTCTAACTAGGTTCTACAGCAATAAATATTCTGGTTCCCTAACCAAAATCTTCTAGAAAAATATTTAGTTGGTTTTGAGTAGATGCACATGAGATATTGGCATGGTGGAATAATTTGCAAGATCTTTCAGTGAGGGTATTAGCATATAAATAGCAGATGCAATGACGACCATCACAGCTGAGTACATTTAATTTTTAGTTTATAAGATAGAATGGGTTTTTAAATGCATAGCCATCAAGCCTGCTGAAAGACAAATGAAGTTTAGAGTTCACTTGTCTGAGGATGCCTTACATCATCTTTTTTTTTTTTTTTTAAAGGAAAACAGGCACACATAAAACTGAGCAAAAGTGATTTCTTGGGTGAAAAGTAATTGAGATTGCAAACCAAGTTAATTAGACCATGCAAAATTTATTTAATGGTCCCAGCTGTAGCTTGTGGGTGGTGTTTCAGTAAGTAGATACGACTTCTTCGTGTGCTCTCTTTTCTCTTCCTTATTTTTCTACAATAATTAGTAAAGGCTGTACATCCACTCCTATAAACTGATTGCATTGTATATTTCAGTCATTTTATTGCTTGCTTTAATTACGATTGCAGAGACCTGGGGGTTTAAATCCTTGTAACAGAAGGTAGCAGTCAATCTGTATAAAAGTGAGAAAAGGGCCAAAGGCTTTTCTTCACATCTTTCCAAGTTTTGTGTGGTGGGTGGAGGGTTTTTTTTGCATTTATTCCTGGTTGGGATGGGTGAACAAGGCCTTTAACTGGAACTGTGGTTGCCGGGAGCTGCCCTCACAGCCGGGGGCTGTTGGAGTGTTGACTCCAAAGTAAAAGAGACAATTGCATTTCTGCTGGCACCCAGTGTTTGTTTCCAGGATTTTTAGTAATGCAGACTAATAAGGAAACATCTGCTTTCCCAAGTTTTTTTTTAACGAGTTAGGGAGTAAATGGTTTGATCTAGTCAGCACTGTTTTAAGTTTTTGGTGAAATCCAGGAGAATGGAGATGTTTTAAGTGATTACAGTGAAAGTCATGCATTTGTATGTTCAGTCTTTTTAAAACCGTATTCTCATATGTAAATAAGTTCAGCCCAAGAATCTGGAAATTGCCAAGCTAAGTGCTATTTCCTCTCACCATTAGATATCTAGTCAGGAATACTACCAAGTATAAAAAAAACCCAACCAACACCAACAATAGTTTTGCAACTGATTCTGTGACTTAGATAAATTACTAAATAAATAAATTTTGGCATTTTAGAGCAGATTAAGGGGGGGAAAAAACATCCCTTCTCCATGCAACTTGAAGAGCAATGGTGGTGCAAGTAGCCACTGATCTCTGGGAAGCTGGTCTGCCTTCAGGGGGTCCATTCTCTAGTGACAGAGGGGAGGTGGTTCACCCTCCAACTCTGATGGTGGCCTCTGTTAGTGATTTTCCTCTTATTACCTGATAATTAGAATGGATTTGAAACCAGGACCTTTTTTTCCCCACGTTCTTTGACAGGTGTTTGAGAAACAAGCAGTTGCATGACTACTTATCTTAGGGGTGTTTAATTCTGTACACTACAAGGAAAGCTTTACGTTGGGGTATTTATCACTTGCACTTATACTTTACTTCCTCCAGACATGGCACACTAGAAATGGCATATTGCTTGTTTTTATCTTAGTCTCCTTTTTCTTGTTTGCAAGTACCTAACCACTCATTCCTGAAGGATTATAATTTACTAATTCTGCCACTTAAGATGTTGTCTCAAATATTTATTTCTTCTGATTTAATGGTGGATTGTTTATTGGTGTTTGTGTTTGGTTTTTTTTTTTCATTCACTGAAGAAGTTTACCTGTAGTGGAAATGTAGATTATAGGTGGTTGAGCTTTCATACTGCATCTGTAGAGGTTGCTTTGGAGCTTTCTTCATGCTCAAAAAGTGGAATTTAAAAAAGGAAAAAAGGTACTTTTTTCTAAGAGCGTTGCCCATGAGCGCTCCCGCTTTCTGTAGAAAGGGAATGGAACAAACCAGCATAAATGGGATGGTGCTGATGAAGTACCAGTGGAATGAAGTAAAATGAGATGTAACTACCCAGTACTACTATGCAACATCTTGAATTTCCACCGGGGACAACTTTAATATTTTAAAGTAAAAAGATAACTTATTTATCTGGTTGAAGATTTTATCAAGATAAAGACTTTATGTCTGTTTGAAGGGAAAAGGGGGCTTAATTTCCTAATAGTTAGCTAAGCAGTTAATTTTTTTTACAGGAAATCTAAATTTAGTAGAAGACCCCAGGGAAATTCAAGGGTGTGAGCAATACGCATAATATTTTATGAAAATGACCCCCATATTTAAAATCTGGCATTATATGTTATGCATTGTAGCACCAAGTCCACATCTACCTTTTAGAAAATTAAAACACATAAATTCTGTTTAGTGTTTGATATGTGCTGCACTAGCTGAGAGCCATAATGCCCCTAAAACCTTGGGTTGCTTTTCACCTTTCATAAATTCCTGGGTAGATTCTATACAAAAAATAATTTTCAGCTCCGTGGCTCATTGTTATTCAAACTTGATTGATCGTCGTCATTTACTCAGTGAGGAAGTTAAGTGCTCCTGTCATTTCCGAAGAGTATAATTGGGACGTTTCACAGGTCAGCGGTAGTGACAGGTTTCCCTTTTGATTAGTGTTAGACTGATAACAAAAATTACAGTTTCCCATGATTAATGTTTTCTATAGTACTTGAATGCACAGTTCATGGATTGTACCTAAACAAAGTGAATTTGCATCTGATTATGCCTTTTCTCTGTCAGGCTTTTCACGTGCTTTAAAGTTTTAGGCCATGCAGGTTATACAGCAAAGTTGCTTCTGATGCAGTTTTCAAGTTGGGGATTAGAGAAGCCCACTGAATTTTAGTGTGTTACTGTATGGAGAGATACGTGCCTCCAGTGACATGTGAACAAATTAGGGAAATTTCAATTAAAGATAGTACCCAGCATTCCTTCTAGTCCTCTCAGATATTACATGCAAGGAAGTACTGGTGTTATACCCCCGCTACTTTGTGTATAATCTGGCAGTTTAAGTTAAATGATCAGTCAGAAACGGGTTTTCTTTCTCTTGACACTATTTCTCAGTTCTTTAAACTTGTTGCTGTTTATTTGTTTATAGACTGCTGAGTAAAAACTATGGAAACGCACTGAATTTACTTTCCCTGTTTTATGATGTGGAAGTTGATCAGCTTGTACATTATGGCACAAGGTTGTAGACTAAGGTAGTGAAGTGAAGCTTCACTAAGCTTGGTGAAATCTTTTTTTAATGGCTAGAGGAGAAATGGAACCTGCGTGTGGAAAATACGATGTTGTTCAGCTTGTAGCAAAATAGGAGTGGAAGTTATTTCTGAATTTACTTAATTTGTCCCTAGTAGATGAAAAGGGGATGACAGCACCAGCAGAATATCAAAACCAACACAGAAGCAAACTTCTCTTCAGTCTTTAGCCCCCTTCTCTTCTGCAGTACAAAGTCTGATGACTTTTTTTCTTTCTAAAGGCCATTGAGAAGGTCTTCTGAAAGTTGTAGTTTAACACAGATCTGCTTTCAAGTCTGGTGGCTTTGGGAGTCTGTGATTAGAGGTGGAACATTTGACTCTCTCTTTGGTCAGAAGTCTTATTTTGGCTCAAGAGTGCATCTGTCTTGGCCAGACCAGGTACGGCCTGAATTGCTGCTTGCTTTTAGATGAGGAAGAACAATTGCAGTGGGAAACAAAAAGTAATCCTGGGTGCAGGATCCTCCAGGATAGCCTGGATGTTGGCAGCTTTTAAGGCAGGGATAATTGCGCTGAAGAGGCGGAGTTGTGGCTCTTACCTGTCTTTGGCAGCAGGGTACTCTCAAACATGATTATGGTGAGTATTTTAAAATGAAGACTAATTAGATGTTCTGTGATAAGAATGAAATAGTAAATCAGCTCTAGTCTTCAGGACAGTAAATCTTTTTGGTTTTCGTCTTCCTTTTTTCACTGGAACTGCAGCTTTCTTAAATCAAAGAAACTTTTTAAACAAAGGGAAGAGTCTTACTTCTAATTTGTACCATCCATTCATGATGTGTTAATGTGCATCAGTGTGTATTAATATCAATTAATGTTCTGTATTAGAAATTAATTTATTCCAGCTTACAAATAATACTGGCCAAAAAAATATACTCATTTAAAACAAAAATTATTTGTTTTCATTTTTTAACTACATTCAATAAATCAAGATTGGTTTCTAGGTTTTTGGTTTCAGCGTATATGTATGATTTAAAGGAACTCAGCTGTGACACAAGATTAGAGTATTGCATTAAATTGGGAAAATTCTGCTTCAGGCAAAACCTGCAGTATCCTCTGGTGCTTGTAGCAAAGAGGAGTTGATATGAATATCAACAGAAGTCAGGTGCACTAAGAGGAGTAAAGAACACAGTTGAAAATACTGAAAATGATACCATTCCTTATCTGGGGCTTTGGGTTGCTGCAATGAAGTGGAAAAAAGTGATAGCCTGTGCTAAGGTTGGATTTAGTGGATACCCCTTATTATTTCCTAGAATTGTAAAAGCACGTGGGAAATGTACAATAAAGTGCTAATTATGTTGTTGTTGGGAATTAGGTGACTCTGAAGGTGGGCAAAGGAAATAAAGTGTAAAGCCTCCATCATTGCTGCCTTTTTCGAGTAGGTGGCAGTTGCTGTTTTAAAGCTCTGATACTACAGGCCGTGACTGGTGGCACAGACTCTTTTAGCTTACGTGTAATTTAGAAGAAAAAAATCATTTTCAGGTATGGAACAAGCTTAGAAAAAAATGTAGAGATTTGCTGGTATATATACAGTAGTAGCTGGATGAAATGAGATATAGGAAACCATTTATATGAATGAATTATCCTGGTTAGTTGGTAGGAACTGCGGGTTTTTTTCAGCTGCTTGTAGATGCTCAGTTTCAGACTGCAAGACAGACCAAGTGCACATTTAAAAAAAATCCTGTTTTGTTGATCTTAACCATAGCTGTGTGTGCAGTCTAATGGAATGAATGGTTGGGATGTACCAAATTAATGAAGAAATGAATGTTTCCGGTTATTTTTAGTGCTGTTGTGAAGAAACACAGTGAACCACTGTAGTATACAGATCTGAATATTCCTACTTGGGCCACTATGAACTTGACAGTTCATCAGCTTCCCCTTCTGTTTGCCTGCTCTGGTTTTGAGCTCTTCAGCAGTTTGTGATACCACTTAACATGCCACAGACTATTTGGGTGCTGCTAAGTGAGTAAAATCATCCAAAGGAGAAGATGTAAGGCTATAATTTGCTCATTAAATCAAAATCTTGATGTTGTTTTAAGATTTTTTGGCCTTATTTCATAGCTTCACACTTTCTCGGACTTCACCAACTGTGTGTGTTCTAATGGATAAAAGGGGCTTTAAAGAAGCCCTTAGGATAGAGGATGGCTTTAGAGAGAAAATGTTAAGCAAAGGCCTAATCTTAGATAAAGATTAAATACATAATTAGGGAAATAGTTTTACACAGAGCAGTCTCAGTAGGGCTATCAAGATGTCTGCAAAATATTTTCAGTGTGAAGGGAAATGAAAAGCAATCTTCACATTTACAAAAAAAAAAAGGAAAAAACCAACAAAAATATCTCTGCAGATGAAAGCCTCGGATGATGATGACGACGAGGAGGATGAAGATGACTTTGTGGAGGTCCCTGAGAAGGAAGGTTATGAGCCCCACATTCCAGACCACCTGCGTAAGGAATATGGTAAGTTTGCCCAGCTGTGACGAGCTTTATCCCTGCATGTTGCTGCTGCACTAAAGTAAATAAACAGCCATTCTGAAGTAATAAAGTGATCAGTGGTGTGGGTAATCTCTGCCTGCTCTGAGGAAGTCATTACATGGACACAGGAACAGTGATTGGCTCCAGATAAACAAATACTTTCTAGGAGCAGGAGCGACTGAGACCAGCAGCTTATTTCATTCCATCCTGGTCCACTGCAGTTAAGAGCCAGAGGCAGCTCCCTGTGTGCTTGTAAGTGTGCAAAACACATACTGGGAGTGAAGGACTGCAAAGTAAAGCTGTAAATGAGCTGGAATATTAGAAATGCTGGTGACAGTCTGTTGAGATGGGAGAAGGTTCTGTTCCACCACCTGCATTAGTAGCAGTTGGAGATGCACAGCCACTTCCTCCCAGAGAGTGGCCAACGTACAGCTCTGCAAGGTGGCTCTTTTTGTTTGTTATATGTAGATAACTTTTAAATAGAGGTTACAATGCTTACAACGTGGTTTTGTGAAATTTAGAGGGGGATTACTGAGGAAAGTTCATCTTAAATAATTCGGTTTTGGTGCGTTACTCCTCGTCCTTTGTACATCTCGGTGTCTGCAGCTTTGCCTCTGTGCAGCACTGTGCACTTCAAGACTCAGATTTCTGTACATTGTAGAGAAGGAAAGGGTAGCTGCCATCACACAGAAGTTAAAAATCTGTAAGAAGTGTCTTGCTTCTTTGCTCTTCTGTAAGTATTTGTGTAAGATTTGTACTGGGCTGTGCCTTTTTCAGTCCTGTTGATGCTTATTTTCCATTTGTCTGCAGTTTCCACCATGAAAGTCAGGCTGCAGCTGTTACCTGTACAAGCCAAATGTTTCTTTTTGCTGAGGAAAGGGTGTGTGCCTGTGTAAACCCAAGATTATGTAGCTCAAGTGACCTTTTTACTGTCCTCTGCCATCGAATTTGGCTACAGGCAGTGAGAGGTGATCAGTAACAATCATCTGTAGTTACTGGGGTCAGCTCAAGGGTGTCTCCAGGTGTGAAGTCCTGCTTGTGCCTCAGTCCATCTACCCCATCTAGACTCAACCCATCAGGATACCCTGGGAAGTAGGGCCTGCCTTGCTTATCTGTGTTCCCTACCTGAGGGGACTTGCAGCAAGTCCAACTGGCTGGTTGTAGTTTGTTTGAAGGAGGCAGGTGACTCTCTTCCTCCATGCCTTTAAAAAAGTTGGGAATTTTCAACTATAGATTCTTAGAGGACTGGGAATTAGACTGGTACCTTGAGCAGGGAGCTGCAATGAGGTTTGGTGTGGCTCTTGGAATAGGTGTTGCTTGAAACAGCCTGCATGCACTTACTTTGTCCAGCCAAGAATTGGGGAAGATGAAGTGGAATTGGGAGTAGTGAGGTAATGAAATGGGATGTAGATGTGTGTGAACACAGAACTGTGGTGGAGGCCTGTAGGACACAAACTCGGGAGCTGGAGAGCCTTTTATTTTTTTGTTCATGGAAAAAAAAAGTTATATTTTGATAAAATTATACTGGCGTGTGCTGGTTATCCCAACTATGTCAGTCTGGCAATAAATACTGAGTAAATTCTTATTATTACTAACAGTAGGACTTTGAGAAAAGGAATATAATGGAAAAGAAAGGCAGCAGCCTTCCAGACAGATGTGAAAAGCTTCGTATGTATGTGTGACTGATGAAAGAGTCCAAGGCATTGGTAGTGATAATAAATGAATGAACAAATGAGATTAGTTATTTACATAGCTATGGTTCTCCTTTTTTTATTTTTTCCCCCTTCCTTTGGCAGTATTTCTTGTGCCAAAACTGGTATTTTTGTAATACTTCCAGGCACTGGAACTCGTTTTCCATATCTTTAGCAGCCGCCTAAAGAATTCTAACCTGCAGAAGTTCTGTTTATACTTGTCAGCTTCCATTGGAAGTGAAATGTTTTCACCTCTTCCTTTTTACCCTGTCTTCCTTGTGGACACACATTTTTTAAAAACGAAGTGGTTTACCACCCTTTTTATCACCCTAACACAATATTTGGCTGCTATTTGAATTCCTCCTCATGGAAAAGGATAGAAGGACAAGCCTGCTATCTACTCAAGGATATTTGAGTGTATATATATATAAATCTATATAAAATGGATTAAGAAATTCCCAATTTGTATTTAAGCAGTTGTTGGTAGGAAAATACATTATAGTTCAGAAGCCAATCAATCAGGAAACAAAATCTCTAACTTTATATACAGGTAATTATGTAGGAGCTAATGGTCACACTTGGCTGTTCTTTACCTGGTGGGTTTGTTAAAAATAACATTTTGAAAGGATTAATAATTCCTGATTGTTTCTGAAGTCATTCAACTTTACTCGCTGCCATTAAAGTTATTAAGTAAGTTCCCAGTTCAGGAAAGGATCTTAAAATAACTCAGAATTCCTGAAAAGAATTCAGGCAATCTTTTAAGAACATGCTTTCTTCTGTCTTTGTGTACTTAAGTGCTTTCTTGGACAAACTGGTGAGTTACTAGTTCAGAAATCTATCTCACAAGCCAATATATAACTATTGCATAAACCAACTGACTTCTCTGTGATTATTTCAGGTCTGCATGAGGCAAATTTGCTCTATTGGGTTCTGTTCTGCATTGTTTTTAATGTGCAAAACCAAAATAAGCATCCCTTTGACACATTTTGTTTAGGAAAGTGAATTATCCTATTGAAATATACAATAACATACTGATTTTATAGCAGCATGTTCTCAAGAGCTGGCTGTGTTAGGCAGCCACCTCTCTAATTGAATGTGCCTTTTGGTTCCATGAGCAAGTGCAGTGATCACAGCAGTGACTTTATCTAAATGTGATTCAGGTGAGGTTTTGCTACATTTCTTCAGTTCACAGCTAGTTCATGAGGATTCTGAGCTTAGAAAATGAGAGTCCGTGCAAGTGGAATGTTCTAACTGGAACATTAAGCCTTCCATGTAAAATAAAATCCCAGTATTATGTGGAAGGTGTGAATGGTTAAAAGCTTTTTTCCTTTTGTTGCTACTTTTCCCGAGTAAACCAGATTAACTCTTTATATTAAACAGGAAAACAAAGTTGTAAAATATGACTGTGGAAGTGGATTGAAACGTGACATGTAAATTATTGATTTAAAAGTCACTTTATTCCCTGTCACTTCTCTTAGGAAAATGGAAGTATCCTACCAACAAGGTAAATTTCAAACTGAGACACTATTTCTGATGATGCATACATGTTTTTGTGGTTCTCCTGAGATCTGAGATGCTTGTAAAAAATTAAAAGATATTAAGAGACAGGGGAAGTTTTATACACAACTGTGCAGACATGTGCATTTGTATTATTTGTTTGTCTGTGTGGTTGATGATGATGATCTCAAAATTATGAGGATATTAAATATGTGAATAAACTGAGCATGGGTACAGTTTGGGTGGAGGGAGAATGGAGCAAGTCAATTTGAATCTCCGTGTATAAAATGAAATGTAAATTTGTTAAAAGAATTTAGGTGATTAGATAACTGGAGTGTGAAGATATAACCCATTAGGGGTGTCATGCCAAATTAGCATTACCAGACTTTTAACGACCTCCCATTTGTATAATCCTTATTTACACTTGCACCTGATGTCTGCAACAGACAAGAGACCAGCCCTCCTGTGGGACCACAGGGCCACTTTGACTTCCTCGTGTTGCCAAAGAGGAATATTGGGCTGAGAAAGAAGCAACAATGAAAATCATTTTCTTAAGGTTGGGCTTGTTCTCGGTACTGATGTTGCTGATTTCCATTGCCCTTGTATGGCTGGTGTTGCTAAGCCCTGGAAAATCAAGGACATTTAAAGGAAGATTTTAGTGATCTCCACTGGAGATTTTCCACATTCCAGCCTTTTCCAGTCAGATGGAAGTTGCATTTCCATAAAGCCTTAAGGTAGATGAGTTAAGGATGGAGCTGTGCAGATGTTCTTGTGCCATTGACAGCATTTGGTGCTGATGGCAGGATAAGAGATTCTTTCCTGCACCAATCTCAGTTGATAGTTCTTGTTTGTGTCCCAGTACAAGCACTGACAAACTTCCTCAAGCAGTAATGCTCTCAGGACAGGGAAGTGCTATTGCTCTTTTACAAGTGGTGACACGAGGAAGCCATCTGACCTGGGAATATTAGCATGAAAGCAGTCTGTTGGTTATCCAGTTTCATCCTTATCCAAAATTCTGTGAGGAATTACTGTGCAGTCTAGAACACAAACCATTACTTCAAATGCGATTAAACAGATTACTTCTCTTGTATTTGAACCTTAAGCCAGAATGTTTTTAGGTCCCCGAGAGCTACTTCAGTGGTTCATGTTGCATCTTAAAGACTGCTTGAGACTTCTTTCATATTGGGATCAAAGCTGCAGTTCTAAAATCCCAAGAGTTAGTTCTATCCATTTCAGAAATTCTTCCTCGTCACAGAGTGATGTGCTTTTGTGGGTTAGATGTCCCCACACTGCCTTTCCTAATCTGGCGATGTTTGAGTAGTACTTCTCTCTGTGTTGTTTTTTGTTGTTACTATGAAAAGTCATAGCAACATGAGAAAGAAGACTTATACTACAATTTTACTAATAAGGTGTACACACCCACTGTTTCCTTAGTAGAGATGTTGTCACCTGGTTCTTTGCATAGAATTGGGAGTGCTTTGGGCCACAGAAGCTGTTCTATTGCAGCTCTCACTGAGCATTTTAGAGACATAAATAAACTTGCTATGGGGACCCTTCGTTAAGGGTGTGGGGTTTTATAGCTTTTGCACCTTCTCAGAATGTGAAAAAGCCTGTATTAGAAATGAAAATACAATACTGTGTAGACTAATGCATGATTGAATGTTTTGATTTGAAGCACTAAAAGTCATGCATTTTGGAGCATTTATTCAGAAAATGGACTTGTTTGTATGGACTAGGTATACTCTGATCTGTACCTAAGCAGCAGACTTGCATGCATACTGTTTTTAAAAATTTTATTCTCTTTATTCTCTTATCTGCCAAGACATGCAGGAGACAAAGTGATTAAAACAAAACAAAATAGAGTCATCATTACAAATTAAAAAAAAAGGAAAATTAATTACTAACTTGTTGGCATCTGCTTCCAGAAAAGTTTTCCTAAATGCTCTTAAATGTGTTTCTTTGTGTGATCAAGCACAAATGTTCTGTCTGTGTCACGCTGAAAACAAGGGCACTGAATTTAAAGCCAGGCATGTCATCATTGCTGTGAGCTGCACTGTGCTCACTCTTTCTTAGTTCTGTTTTTCTCCTTCATTTTTGATGTAGGAATTAGTAAAACAGTGGGTTTAGTTCCTGAATACAGTGGTAATGTGCTCTTTTATCCTATATCTAGATGTTTTTTCTCCCACTTAAAAAAAAAAAGTTTTTCTGATTTATATAACAGATTTAAAGCTACACTTGGCAAAAACCCCCACATATACAAGTGCTGATAAAGCAAAACAGATCCCACCTATTCTGGCCTGTGAAGAAATGATAACTTTCATACTGGTCTTTTTTTCCTTCATGGAAGCATCTAACAGATTTAGTTGAAACAGAATTAATGTCTCTTGATTTTACAGTTATGTTTTCCTCTATTCCATTGTGGGGTTTTGGTTCTTTTTAATAGTACACAGGAAAATCTTCTGGAAAGCACAGGGAAAAAGCACAAATTTTAAGTGTTGATTTTACATCCCTGACTACATCGTCAAGGCATCTCTGACATACTCAGTGAAAGACCTGTTTTCAGTGCTTACTGTTTTTTTGGGGAAATACTTTGTTTAGTTTTCTGTTATTAGGATTGCCCAGTGGTTGGCACATTTGAACAACTTTCTAAAATTCATTTTTTAATAGCCTTTAAAATGGGAGGGAGTCAAGGCGTCCTCAGGAGAGAGTTTGATTATCATGGCAGTGATCATGAAGTGGACTTGACTCAAGGGTGACTCAGTGCAAATAGGAGAAGCCAAGTGTGGGGTCAGTACAGCAGCTTCTGTTGCTGACACGTACCTGTATTTCAGACATAAGGTACGGTGGTTTGTTTGGGGTGGGGTGTAAGTTTGAAGAACAGTCTGGCCAATTGCTTGCATCAGCTATTGGCCATAAAAATGTGTCTCACCATGATTAACCAAATGATGGTGCCCTGCTTAGCTGTAAAGAAAACAAATGTTTTTTATGACATTATTATTTGGGAATGAACTTGCTGAGGTTTTACTGACTGTTAATTCACTAAACAGACAAGCACGTGCTGCCTAAATGGAAGTTATAAAAGTTATACTTAAGCTTTTTCCTTGCTTACTACAGTGATTTCTCAGTTTGTCTGGGTCCTGCTCTAAATGTCTAATAACTTTTCAGTCAGGTTTGACTTGTCTGGTCTCCATACCTCAGGAACTTCCTGAGGGAATTCTTCCTTCATGTGAAGAACGGTTTTACATGGAGAAACAGCTCAGTGGAGACCGCAGCAAAAAGAAACCTGCAGACTTCAGAGGGGATGAAGCACTCTCACTGAGTTCTCAGGAACACTCCTCTGTTCTTAGGAGCTGAATTTGAGAGTTAGAATTACACTGTCTAGGATAAATAAGGGTATTACCTGACTTCTTTAAGGGGAAAAAGCAAATCGTATTTTCCAGGGGAAAGGACAGGTGGAAGTACCTACTTACCTTTCACTGCCCTTTGAAATTTGAGCACTTTTTTCCTAAATTTGGAAAATGCAAGTAGCATACAGTTGTGTTTGTCTCCCTAGAAAATAGTCTAGTATTTAGAATAAGATTTCTATTAATGTTACTATGAGTCCTTAAAAAAAAATCCGACATAGTTGTTACATGCCATAAATCAAATGTGTTGTGTGGTCCCAAATTTTCTTAGCATATACAACATTAGAAGTATATTAGAAGTATTTAATTATAAGTTTACAAGTGAGACTGCCTCTTTATACTAGTGTATTTAGAATATATCTGTATATGGACAAAAACAAGTTCTATATGGAATCATAGAATCATCATTAGATTGAAAAGACCTCCAGAATCAACAAGTTCAACCTTTGACTGAGTACCACCGTGATTGCTGAAGCATATCACAAAGTGCCACATCTGCTCGTTCTTTGGACACTTCCAGGGATGGTGATTCCACCGCTTCCCTGGGGAGCCTGTTCCAATGCTTAACCACTCTTTCAGTGAAGAAATATTTCCTAATATCCAACCTGAACCTCCCTTGGTGCAATTTGAGGCCTACAGAGGTCTAGCTACACTTGGGACAAAAAATGAATAAAAATTATTGTGATACAGCATTTGGAATGAAGATAACTTTTCATATTTATGAAAAAACATGATTAGCACTTCCAACAAAATACTTCTACATCCATGTAGAAGTGTTGACTGTAGATATTTCTTCTGATCCATCCTAATCCGCTGATCATGCAAACTTTCCTCACTCTCAGGTGAGGTCCTTCTATGTAAATAAGGTTCCCGGAAAACCTAACAGGATATGGGATACACTTGAGTTCTACTAAGGTCCTTGGCAATTAATAGTCACTGCACAAGATGTTGATGTACTTTCAAGTGGTTTCTGATGTAGAATGCCTCGGAGGAACTATGCAATGGCCAGGGCCTGCAACATGATAAGCAAGGAGTTTAAGACATCAGGGTGTACAGCGTAGAAAGGGTTTAGTATAAACTCTGCACCTTTAGTTTTTTTTCTGGTTCTTAACTATGATTGTAGAACAGTAATAAATAGGGTTAATTAATGTGAGGTAACAGTGTAACAAATTAATATATTCTGTAATTCCAGTAGGCCAAAGAAAGTATTTATGTAATGTTAACATAGTTATCTTTTTTCTTTGATTTGAATTTCGGAAGAGGAATTCCAAGATCTTACATAGATGTAAAAGAGCACCGCTGCATTCAAAGGCAACAAGGATACCTTTTTTTGGTTTTTTTTACAATCTCTGCTTATGGAGACTCCTTGAAAACTTTCAAAAGTAGTGTAATTTATACAGAAATATTAAGTGTGCAGTTGTCCCTGTCGTAAGTTGCTCTGAGTGCACGCACAGCTTATGTGCTCTATGAGAATGTTTGCTAAAGCCATCTCAGGCATTTTAGTATCCTCTGGTCTGCAAGTCCATATGAAGGAAGCTTTGCAAAGTCCTGTTCACTTAGGACTAAAGCATATTGTGCTTCTGAGTAAAATACAGGCAGGCATTTTCATTGTGAGCACAAGAGAGTAAGTGGGGAAATACTGTACCTGAACTGCTGGATTTTCCTGACAATCTTGGAGAGTGTCTGTGCTAATATAAATCACATACTCCTGGCTTGACTAAGATTCAACAAATGGGAAACAGAAATTATTAATTTTTTTTCCAGGAAAGCTGAAGTCCATAATACCTGTTTATATTCTATCTCCGTTTTTTCAATTAAACGTAAGTGAATCTGAAGTAGCTAGATTTCGTCTAAATCCACACAGCTGAGGAAACCTGTGCTTGCTCTTTCTCTGAATTTTCACTGAGGGGCTTTTATCTCCCCCTAATCCCACCATTTCTGTCAGGACATAATCTCTTTCTCAAATTTACATTTTAATTACAAGGCCAGCTGAACTAGCTAAAATCAATAATGTCAGCATTCAGCAGCCTAACTTCAGCTGAAACCCCAGCCTCTCTCTTTCCTTCTATCGATTTATCTTGTGAACATGGTCTGCTTATTGCTTCAGGCAAATAGGTGCCATTTGGTCAATTTAAACAAAAAAGGGGATTTAAAGCATTTTTATGATTCTTTCTCAAAGCTGCTATTGGAACAGTTTGAACCCAGGCACTGTACTTGTGTTAAATAAACCACACAGAGCAGCAGAATTCTTAAAATGAATTTTACTTTTAAAACTAAACTTAATCTATATCTTAAAACCAAAACAAAGCATCCCCACCCTGACATTGGACACCATTCAGCTGGGGCTGCCTGCATGGTGACTCTTGTCTTCATCTTGTTTGCAAAAACTAATTTCATACACAAATATTTTTTAAAAACTCCGCGGTGGAGGTGGTATTACTGATGCTGTAGTGTATTTACCTTTAGCTATTTTTCCGTTAATGGTTTAAAATAAGAAATCAATGAGAAAATATTTTGTTCTTGTAACTCTTAAGAATTCCTATATTGATCTTTTGGATGTGATTTTATCTGTCTAAATGTCACATTGTCCATTTATCTCTCTTGCCTTTTCTGTGTGTTGCTGACTGCTTGTCACTGCTGTTCCCCTCCTCCTCCCCAGCAAAATCAGTGTAGTGAACAACCCAATCATGTTTTCATCATAGGAAAAAAATGGAAAAAAAATAGGGGTTTCTGAGATCTTTATTGCATATGCACTTTTAATACATATGCACATTTTTCTCTGAAGGTGAGAGAAAAGGTATGGTGACAGACACAAACCTGCTATCTTCTGACTTTTTACTATTTGTAAATAGTACACACGCTTTAAACAGTATGTTGCTTTAAACAGTGCTTTTCAGAAAGGCTCCTTAAAAAAAAAAAGGGGGGGAAAAAAGTAATTTAAAATTCTAAATACAGTCTAAGCAATTCTACATTGCAGATGCAGTCCATGACATATTCTTCTCAGTTAACCTTGTTCATGCCAAAGGGCCTGTTTGTTTCTGTCATAAAAGGAAGTTTACTTTTCCAAATACTGATGATACTAAAGTGTGGTTATAACAATCTTTCGGGTTATTTCTGCTTCACTTTGATACAAAGCACCTGAGAGGGGCATTTTCCCTTTCCAGCCTACGACAAGAGCTGAGAAGGAGCTTTGTCCTGCCCCCTTTCCAGAGGCATAAATTCAACATTCCTGCATCATTATTTCTCTGAAGTGCTGTTTAAAAGAACATTTTTGTGGAGGCACCGTTATCCCTCTTGAAGAGCAAGTCTGCAGCCTAATAAGTGTAATGAGATAATTTCTTTTGCTATTTAGCCTAGATATTTCTCTGCTTAGATCCATCCTATTATAGTTAATTATCATTTCCCTTATTCCTGGTCCTTCTGCTAATTTTGCGTCTGTTTCCAATGCACGGATCAGTCCTTTAAATTATTTTTTATCAATGTTCTTTAAAGCCTTGCTGACTTTGGAGAGGGAGTTAGATAACACAGTGAATGTGGTGTGTTCAGAGCTTTCGCAGGAGTGTGTGGTGCGGGCAGGAGTGAGTAAGGGAGTGGTAGTGTCAGGGATGCTCAGCAGCATCACCAGCCAATAGCAGGGTGGGCTGTGGCTGCCTACAGCTGGGAGGCAGGTTCTAACCTCCAGTCTGATGGCATAAAAATTAGAAAGGGATGGGTCCCTCTTTGCATCACGGTTCATGCTAACTTCAGTTCCCGGGAAGCATTGGGCAGCTTGATGAGCACTGTCTTTGCAGATGCACTGCCCTAGGAATGCAGCTTCGGTTTTGGGGTGTTTTCCAGAGAGCAGAACAGGAAGCTGGGGAAAAGCGGGGTTTGACACTGGCTTCAGTGAATGTCCTTCTGTCCTCTCTGCAATCCTTCCTGCCTGTGAATGTTTGCACTGTTGGGTACTTGCTGAAGTTTTTCTGGGACAGCTGCCAGATTGGTGCTACTGAAATACCCACTGTCAGTTCCCTCCTGTAGGGTATCTGCATGATACTCCAGTAGCCTTTTGTTTGGAGAGCATCAGCCTGCCAGAACTGGCTCTGGACATGGGAAAACACTCTCCCACCCCAGTTGCATCTTGTATACTTACTTCAGCCATCTTCTTAGGATGGTCTACGTTTCTCTGTGTCATACACGGGGTAAGCAGAAGGAATGTATTGAGCTGTCATGGGAGAGCAAGGAGAGAAGGCAGAGAAGTCTCTATGAAAGCTTATTAACTGCTGTTGGCTAGTACTCTCTCATCCTCTTTCCTTCTCCAGATCCTATTTCCTTCCCTCATTGTGTTGAAGGAGACAGGTAAGCCATCTGCTGCCATCGTCATTACTGCTCTTGCCCTTAACACATTTCCCTTCACTATTACCAGTAGAAGCCATACTAGAGAGAGTCTTGGGATCTCAGATGGTGTTAGAAGAGTCCTCGTCCTTGAAAGTATTCTGGGGCGCTCTCTTTTTTCTGAAGATAGTTGTATTCAGAAAATCTAGGAATGATTTAAGTGACCATTTGCTATATGGAACAAAATTTAAAGGCTACACGTGCACACAAGCCAGATCCAACTGGATGTTTGCTTTTGTTTCTCCTCTCCTTCTGAGGGGCTCTAGCTTTGTGGATTTTGAATTAGGATTGTCAGCTCTCTCTGGGGAGAGTATGTCCAGGAACTTGGTTAAACAGGAGGCTGACAGGGCATCCTTCTCAGTGCCCTGAGCTTGGAGCTTTGGAAAACAAGAATGAGGTGTCATTCCCTGCACAAGGACTCAGCTCCTGATCTTGGTACTTGGAAAATGTAGACTCCTCTGTATCCAGGGGGTGGACCTTGAAAGCTGCTGCCTCTGCACCTTAATCTGTGACTTAAGTCAGCAGTGCCATGGGTTGCACTCAGCAGGCTAAAGGGAATGAGTGGTGCAAACAAATGAGTGTCAGGATGAATTACTGAACACCTTAAAAGATGGAAAGAGGGGTCAGGGCAAATTTTCCTAATTTTGTTTGGGAAAAATATGTTTTTCTCTGAAATGAAAATATTTTGTGTACCAAAGCCACCCTCCACTATGGGGCTTGCAATTTCCCACTCAGAGGGCAGGTCTTAGATACCACATTAGCTTTTCCTTTTCTACTTGATGTCTTGTGATACATCTAATTACTAGCAAAACAAGAATACTTCTAGATGCAGCTTCAAGACTGGCTATAATTGGGCAGGAGACTAAAAGTGACAAATAATGGCTAAAACATGTTAGTTAAACTTTGGTTGCTTTTTATAAGAAGGCTGAGATGATTTGCTAAAAACTTTAGTTTTGTGAAACCATGACTTTCTTGTATTAATTTAGAGGGTTTGTTTTTTTTTTTTTGAGGGATGAGACCTTGCATTTCAGTAAATTATTTTATAAGAAGGCTTTCTGAGGGGACAAATACAATCTGTTACATTAGTGTGAGGGATCTCTTCTTTCCAGTTTTAGCTGTCTTTGGCTGAAAAGCTCTTGTTTCTACTCCTGGCTAATAGAGCTGCTTCTCTAGCTCAGCAGGTAGAGGCAAGTGCTGTCTAACTGCTCAGCCTATCTAATGGCATCCTTACAGCCCGTGCTGACTCTCTAATCTGGCTGTATAAAGCAATTAAGTTGCCCCACAGTAATTAAGCCGCTGGTGCTGAGCATCAGTGCCTGGTGCTGCCCTGCAGAGGGGCTTATTCCTCAGGTGTAGCTTGGGCATCTGCTGTCTCCGGAGCACACTCTGGGGATGTACTTGCTGCTTCTGCCAGCACTTGGATGTTTCCTCTCGGCTAATTGTTTGGTTTAGTATCTGTGAAAGAAGAATGTTCTCTGGATAATTCGTTTGCAGTTATATTTAGGAATTGAAACTCAACTCAGTGGTGCTGCCCCTTAACAAATCAGGACAAAGAAAAGGCTATATTGTTTTGCACTCTCAGTATGGTAACTGAGATTCATCAAAGAGCAGGACTGTGCCTCACACGTGCTTTGTTTTTTCACTGGATGTGCTTTGGGTGATGATGGTTCCCCTTCTTATCAGTCCTGTGTTGCAGTGAATCCCCACCCAGATGTGTCTTCCCCTTGCCAGGATGGAACAGTTTCAGCAGGACTTTTTGCTGAAACACCACAAAGAATTAATCTCAGCAGATGGAAGCATGCGGATGTGTGGCTTTTTTTTTTGCTTTCTGCTACTCTTAGATGTCTTTTGGGGCTCTAGGTGTTAAACAGTAGAGCCAGTAGTTCCTTTTTTCTGTTGTGCCGTAATATAACCCTGAGTACAGAAATGACCTACCAGCAAGCAGATGTGGCACTAGAAACTTATGTACAAAAAGCAGTATTGCAGTTTGGGCAAACGTGTTGTAAAATCCTTCTTGCCAAGGTGAATGGCGAAACATCATTCTTTGTTGTCACATCATGTCATACAAATTTAAAAGTTGGTTTGCTGTAGTTACTCAGTATGTATCTGTTCCGAAATGAGAAGCATTTCGTAGGCAGAAATATCACAAAGTGGGATTGATGTCTAATGCAAACTGAAAGCAGTAAGACATGTAAACAGCACCCTGGGCTGCTTGATCCCACTGTGAGGGTGGGAGAAGTGAATCACTCCTAAACATCAAATTTTTTTGCAGGGCTGGAACCCCACTCACCTCCAAAAGCTCCAGTGGGGAAGGCATCAACAGGACCAGCTCCGCTGAGCTCCCGCTCGCAGCTGAAAGGGAATGAGGATGAACTTGATCCAACCTGTGCAGCTGCCACACTGAAACTTATTAGAGACAAACTAACAAAGCTACCACCTCCTCACACCAGGTTATCTTTGGTTTGATTCTTGTAGAATCCTCTTGCTCTTGTGTTTATTAGTCACGACAGCACACAGAAAAGCATTCATGAACTAGGCAAGCTGCTAAGGCTGTCTTGGTTTCACTTTGAAGTTACACTCATTGCTTAACATTCGGGATTTTGCTGATGGTTGCACCAGGATCTTAAGGAATCTTTTACTTCCCAATTAATTTAGCTTTCATTTGGTGTAAATGGCCTTTATGAAAATACACTGTTCTCTTCTTTGCTAACAAAAAATTCTATCCCTATTTATTTGGGTAATTTTTTGTTTGCAGCTAAACAGAAAGTATCCTAATACTAGATTAGCAACTATTTTCAACCATCTCTTGGTTCCCAGTGACTTTAGCTGTCAGTGCTACCTGGAGATGTTACACTGGTTCATATTTGTTGTCAGTTCTGTTCAAATTTTGGTAGAACTCCAGCCTTGCCTAGCATTTATCTGGGATTTGGGGACAAAACTGGGAGTCACCTACTTAGTGGCACATTCCTGGAAAGGCATTTCTGCGTTGGCCATGAAGGCACCCAAAACCTAGCAAACCAGAATGTAATCTGAGAAAGTGGCTTGCCTCATTAGAACTCCAGAGTTTGGACTATTCAGGTGCATATTTTGACTTTTAGTCTTTAAAGATTTAATGTTTCAGTATGGTGACTGTGTGAAGCTCAGTCAGTAAGACTGATGAATTCTGTAGTGGTGTTGCACGATGAGAATATTGCAAGGTGGAATGTTGTCGGCAAAAGGAAGACTTTACAATCTGTGTCACTGCCATGCAAACATGGGAATGAATTTACCGTAGTAAGACCTTTCTAAAAATGATTTCCAGTACCACATTTGTAGCTCCTGCCTAGATCTGAGGTAATATTAGTGTTGGTCATCTGAAAAATCTAATGAAAACAGAGAAAAAGTTGTTGTGATCATTGCTGTTTTCTGTGTTGACTTTTCATCAATTTTCTCCAGTGAATCTGCAACTCCTGAGGCAGCAGCAGTGGAAGATCCTGATGGTAAGAGAAGAAAACTAGAGGAAGAAAGAGCTAAAGCTCCCCTCATGCCTTTTGGATTAGATCTTCACTACTGGGGAGAGGATCAGCCAAATGCTGGGAAGATTCTCAAGTAATACTCTTTTTCTTTTAAGACAAATTAAACAAATAAATAGAGTTACTTGTACTCAGAGGTCAGGCAGTGGGGTGACTGCTATTTCTTTTGATAATTACTTTTCTCCTTTTCCTTGTGTTGTAGGACCCATAAACAAAGTCAGAAATTCTACCTTTAAATGTTATTTGTTTTGAGAAGACGTGATAGTAATTAAATATCCTTTGATGCTTCAAAGCACACTTTTTTTCTGCTCTTTTCATGTTTGCAGCATGGAATCAGTTACTCCAATTTAAGTTGGCACCTCATTATGCAAAGTGCACTGCCCAAGTGCACGATAGACGTTCCGTCAGCTGGAGACTTTGCTGTCTAAATAAGTAGCAAGCAAGGCAGGAGAAAGGCTGGGGAGGTGTCAGGGGCATTTTTCTTGACTTTACAGAGTGGTAGCTGAGGAAATTGATATGCCTATTCAGTCTCACAAGGAAAAGGTGGCAGTGACAGGATTTGAATTTGGATCTTTCGCTTTCCATTTTTGTCCTGGAAGGTTTTGTGCTTCACGAGTCATTGCTGACTTAGGGAAAGCTTTAGCAGTGCTGGGCAGAAGAGCTGGTAGTTATCCATCAGAACTTGTTTCTAGGAGTCAGTTATAAACCCCTTTTAGTATTTTCAAATGAAAGTTGGGATGCAAAATCTTCCCTTTGTGTGTAAGTTTCCTTTAAGTCCACCAGAACTTTACTCTCAGTGTGTACCATACCTGTCTTGAAAAAGTCAAAAATCAGTGACTGGCTGGGTTGCAAATCAAGCTCTTATATTCTTAGCAGTATTACTGTAACTTCGTATGTTTTCTTACCAAAACAAATCGAGAAAACCAACCCATGATCACAGAGTTAAGACGGTGTTGGCAGAACGGAACAAAAGGAAAGCTTTGCCCCTGTACCAGATTGCATAAAATGCTGAATATCCTTCAAATTACTGAAAACTGGTGCAATTTGATACATAACAGTGCTTTGCCACAGTCACTCCAAGCTTTGGATTCCATGTCATATGGTGTAGGCTCTTCAAAGCCTGTAAAATGGTTAAGATTTTCAGCAGGGCTTTAAGAAGCATTTGTCTGTGATAATGCCAAAAAAGTAGTAAGGCCTTATTTTACATTGCAGATGAGTTACTCGAGTCATAAGTGAAATCAGAAGCATATTTCACTGCCTGTCTGCTTTGTGCTGTTCTGTTTTATTTTAATGCTTCCCAATAAAACAGAGGGCACACTTCTGAACCTTATAGTCTATAAGTACAGATATGCCAATCTAACTAAAGATAATTTAAGTAACTCTGCACACACAATACCATTGACCCCGGGTATAAAGTATATTTATAGAGAAATTAAGGTAGCTATTGGCCAACTCCTTTACCTTTTCTGTATGCACACATACTGGCTCTAGAAGATGCTTAGGGAAAAAAAGCAAACTGGAAAACAGACAACACATATGGAACGTGTATGGAATTTGAATTTTTTGAATTTGAAGGGGAGAAGTCTTTCCGCTTCACTTCCCTAATAGTATACGTACTTAGCCATAGCATTTACAATAAATTAAGATTTTGATAGTGAGAATGTAGCTACCGGGGAGATGATTTTCTAAAGAAGTTTTGTTTAGCTGGTAAGTGGTTTTCCATCACCTTCCCTAGAAAGTGACAGTAACTGTGAGCCCGACAAAAGTTTGGGCTGAAAAATTTTCCCTACTTCTGCCTTCACTCACACAACTCATTAAACTAGTTAAAGAACTGTTATACTGAGTTTGTGAAACTGTAGTAGGACTTTATATTTCATTTTATATTTATTATTTTATATTACACAGACTCTGAGTAGGCTGTTTGAATTAGCCCATTTTGAACTTGCTTCAGGATCTCTGTAAGAATCTGGTTTTAGAATTTACGTTTATTCAATTTTTTTATAAGTTTCCCATCGTGTTAGGAATTAAGATGATTATAAATTTGTTGACGGAATGCAACATTTCTCCAGTAGCTTATCTTTCTTTTAGATTTTTGTTAACCATCACTTGCCTTTTGTTCCTCATCATGTATTAAAGCCTCTATTATTTGTCTGGATCAGGAAAACTCTATATAAGTGTGAGTAAAGTGTTGATCTTTTTTTTTATTGTTTAGTTGATTATCTGTTCCGCTTCTGGTTCATCTTCCAAATAGGTTTTACTTGTCACATGCATCATTTTTTCAAACAAGTATCTGCCCTTTTAAAATATTGCCTGACTTACAACAAGAAATCAGAAAACTTTAGGAATTACCACTGCTTTTTTCTTCTCTCTCCTGCTTGTAAGTCATGTTGGGAGAAAGTAAGTTATATGCTTGTAGTAAACAATAATATTTATGAATATCTGTGTAGGAATGAGGCTATTTTAAGTCCAGTCCCCAAATACTGATCAATGATACACAGAGTAAAACATAATTTTAATGTTTTTTTACATTTGTTGGATATATATTTAAGGGAAGTGAGACAGAAAAATTATTGAATAGAACTATTTCCTGATTGGAAAGGTTGGAATTCACAACTGTTAAATGCTTCTTCATTGTCGTGTAACCGTAATTTGATAATTTAGAGGGGGAGTGGAGTTCAGACCACCGGAGGAGAATTTTACAAAGAGATTCTGTAAGACTGCCATGCACATGAAAATCCTGTATGGTGTCTTTTTAGGAATGCTTTCCTCTCTATGTGGCTGCAGTTAGTAACACAGAGCTAACTGTCAGTCTTGTTTTCAGCATTGCATTAAACTAAGCAAATAATAAATTTATTTCATTCTTCTTTTCGTTGTCTTGCCATATAATTCCTGGAGCTAAAATACTGTACCATTCAAATGTTGGACTAAAGTCATACTGACACATTAGAAGGACTCGTAGGGATTTTATTTTTGGTGTATGCTGTAGTTTGCAGAAGGGTGTAATTGAAAACTTTTTGTTTAACCAAAAATTGTGGAAAAATTTTATTATCTTTGATGCTGAACTAACCTCCCCTGGAACTCTTTTGCCTTCATCCCCTAATTTACCAGAAGGAAGTTATTTGTACTTTATACAGGTTATTATTTATCTGGAACTAACCAGGTGTATTCGATGAAGAACTTACTGGATAGAATCAGTCTGTTTAATAAGGATTCTACTTGTTGAATGTTTTTCTGATGACTTGGCAAGTCATGAAGATGCTTCAATCCCTTTTTTAAGCTAGTTCTAATCTCTTCACATAGTTTTAAATGGTCAGCTATTGCAGTAAAACCAGCACCTATATATGTTGTAGGTTGGTAAGATCAGGTATTTTCCTCTACTTTTTTTTTATTTCCTTTGTCACCTGCTGAAAACTTGCTTAGATAAAATTCATCAAAACTCTTCAGGCCCTCTAAAGTAATTCTTTCAATTGCTGGCTTATGTGCTTTGCTGAATTGATATTGGTGTGACTAGTGAAGCCAGTGATCATGTATGTATGGCTCTGCAGTCTACAGAAGGCAAAGTCTCAGAAGTAGGAATGACGTCCAAAAATATGAATGATTGAGAGGAATTGGATGTGGATAGAGAAAATCCTCTCAAATAACTCTGGAACTGATTGGGTGGAAGAGCTGTGTAGAAGAAAGGGATTGTAAAGTGTCCTTTGTGGATTTTATGTCCTTATTGAGACATTTATCATTTGGTATCTCCATTTTGCTTGTAATAAGCAGCAGACATGGAGGCTGGAATTTTTTTTTTTCCTTAGTTGAGCTGTATTTTTTTCCTCTTCAGCTTCGTATTTCCTTAAATTTTGGGTGGGATTATTGTTGTTTTACTTCAGGTATCTTAAAATTAGATATCTGAGCTTAAACTGGTCACCCTAATTTCTTTTCATGCTTAGGAGAAAGAAACATTTACCATCACAGGGACAGTCATTGCCTTCTAAGATTAGCATCTAAAATGAGTTGGGTAGTTGCCTGTTTCTCATTACAGACTATTGGCAGCTTAGGGTGGCTAAAATTAAATTTTATTAGTACCGTTGAGAAAATTTGGCAATACTACATCACCCAGGGGTCCTTGCTGCCCTTACCTCCCACTCTCTATGTCCACTAACATGGCACTGATCTTCTCTGTATGTTTGCCCATACGTGTCTGCAAATATAGGTGTCTAATTTGAAAATAGATTTTCAATGGATTAGCCTAATTTCCTAGAGGAACACCTGATAATTTCTCAGACTTACAGACACTGTAAAGGAGAACCTGGAGGAAAGACTCTGTATAAGGCTCAGCTGATTGTTTGCTCTTTCCCTTGATCTCAGTGTGTTGTGACATACTCTGATTTCAGCTCCTACTTCTCTGCTGCTGCAGGAGTACAGTTAAGATCAAGCTGTTTCCTCCGTGATCTGTCTTGTGTTTAATCATAGAAGTATTTTGTTATGAAGAATGTTCACTAGAGAATTACAAAGTTATTCGCTGAATCCAGATATCAGATAACCAACTCTGGATGTCTGATCATGAACTAAAGCTAAGCCTTGTAATAGCTTAGCAGGTTAAACAGGAAATCAATACTAGAGAGGCTTTGGTAATATTTTGAAAGCATCTTCATAATATAGGAGTTGTAAGAAAGACTGGTAGAGTCGTAGAGGTTTTTTTAATTCGCTAATAAAGCTTCCCTTCCTTTCACGTGTGAGTTTAGCACAGGTTGATACTGGCATCTTTATGTGCTTTCTTACAACTTTGTGGATAATTTTCATTTGTTGTTTTCCCAGGTTTACATCTGAGCATCGATTTTGGGCACCCAGTGAAGTAGAGGAAGAGGTGGAAAATAAAGAAATAACGGAAATGTTAAAAACTAGATATATAACATTCGCTGGCAAGTTTGAGCCAGTGAAACATAAGTGTCGGGCACCAATGCCTGATGGGAGTCTGTGTGAAAGGCAAGATCGGATTAAGGTAGGCATCAAGTTCCATAACTTCCAAGATCTGTGCTATCTGAAGGAGATCTTCTTAAAAAATACACATAAAAGTTTATTTCACATTGTAAATATAGCTCAAGGGAGTGGAGGAACATTGTGTCTGGAGAAGTTCATTGTTAATATTTGCTTCATATGGGAAACAGCCTTTTGGTAAAGAAGCTGTAAACATTTAAAGAACTCTTAAATGTTTTTGGCATTCGTTATAAGTTATTTGTATTTTATTTATATCATACTTGCTGTATGAGTACCTGGCAGTAAGGCAGAAATGGTTTTTTTTTTTGCTGAAAATTTTTCTTCATTTAGGGGCATATTTGATATTAACTGGTTTTGGAAACTTAGGTGTTTGAGGAGCAAAGAAATTTTATTTACAAATTGAGTTTTATGGAAGCTAAATTCTACACAGCCTCAAATCATGAGTTTTGTTGAGTGGAACTACTTTGGTTGAATACATCTAGTATCCCTGTTTTTCCTGTATTATCTGAGATTGAAGGATCTGAATGCATTGAAATACTTTAAATGGGAATGTTACAGAAAAAGGCTATAGCATAAACAACAACATACGATGCATCATTGGTGCCCTGATGCCAGACTTGACAGGATGTGCTACCTGGTCTCTTGAAATTGGATATTTGTATCAAAATGAGCTAATTTCTTTGCAATTCTGAACATATTAAACACATGATGTTTATGGGATTCTGATGTTTTCTAAGGGGAACTGGGAATCAAGTGTAGTTTTGTTGCTCAGCTCCAGTGTCCGGGTTTAAGTTGTGTTGTATGCATTTTCTTTTCATTCAAAAGTTTTGTGGGTTTTTTTTTCCTCTTTGTCTCTCAAGTGCCCTTTCCATGGGAAGATAATTCCTCGGGATGACTCTGGGATTCCTGTGAACGCAGAGGACAGAGCCAGAGAAGAAAAGATGAAGTTTGAGAAGCAAGCAGCCCAGCCAGGTCTGTGTCTGCATAGCATCTTTAAAAAAATTAAAATTCAAAAAAGTATTAGCCAGAGGTGGGAGATACCTGTTACCTCTTTCACTCCTTACCACATTCTCCCATTTACATTCCAGGTGATTTTAATTTGCAGCTCATTTGCAGTGGCACTTGCTCATATGATAAATATGGATGCATGTGTACACAGAATAAGGTTAACGTTGCATTTGTGCTTTATTTGCAGTAGTTATTGCAATGTTCCCAACACTGCTCACACAGAGAAGTTACAGCCTTTGTCTTTAAGGAACATTTTTATCGAGGATGATTAAACCTATTCCCTGGGAGATGCTTGACAGTAACTGTTCCATGCGTCTGAAGAGAAGCCACCTAATGTTGCTGCTCCCTAGCAGTGGTGATTTATGCAATATAAAGATGGCTTTATTGGGATCATTCTGTTCCCACGAATACTGGGAGAGGATATGTTTTGTCGCAATGACAGAACTTGTTCTTCCTGTATCCGTTCATATCTCTCATAGTCTGTATTTCCCATATCTACTGACTTACTACTTGTGTTTTAGAAGGAGAATTTTTGGCCTTGTTATGCTGTGTGTCTATGCAGCTCTGCTAGAAAATCCTCTGAGCTAGAGAAGTGCTCACCTTGGGCTTTGCTTTGTTGGCATTATAACCATTCTGAAGTTCTGATAGGGATGTTTGTGCTGGGCTAGAGGAAGGCAGCAAGCAGAGCTGTGCTGTCTAATTGTTTACATATTACTGTGCAATACTCTGGATTTTGATTTTAACGAATTTGGGATGGGCAACAAAATTAATGGCCTTCTCCTTGCATCTTAGCTGCAGCTTTCAGGTGTAGAGTGGAAGGCTCATCCTTCCCCAAGGTTGTTATTTGGGCATTTTTAGGCAGGGTGTAGCTCTGGACTGCTAGGTAAGGAGTGCAGGGAATGAGAAAACCAGCGGGCAGTGAGTACCTGGGCAGGAGGACTTCCAAGGGGAACAACAGACTTTCTTACAATAGTACAACTAAATCTCATTAACGATAGACAGAAGATACCTGGGGGACTGCAACCAGGAAGGCACTGGAAGCTAATGGACTGCAAAGGAAGACAGGAGAGAGGGATCTGTCCAGCAAAGACATAGTGTTTAGTTGGAGGGGACAGATTTGTTTTCAAAGCTTTCCTTTAATCTTTCTTCTTCCAGCAGGACTTACTTTTCTCTGTTATAAGCCATTTATTCTAGGTAAGTATTCTGCATTCTAATTAAACTCACCCATGGGCATTAGCATTTTGATTTCTTACAGAATTCTCCCTTGAAGGAGTTAGTTCTCACGTAAGGTCTGACTGACTCAGTGTTTCGGAGTTATACATATTATCAAGGAAGCTGCTGAACCTTCAGTAAAACCTCTTCTGAGCGTAAGGAGCAGTTGTTGATCTGTATTCAAAAAGGTCCGTGTCTAGTGAATGTGCATTTAAACACACAACTGACCCACTCAGTGTCCTTTAATGCTGGTTTGGCCGTCCTTGAGTGGCTGTTCTTGGCCATTGCAGCACCACAGCAGTGCAGCAGTTACTGAACACCACCTGGTATTTGCAGCTGTCAAAGTGCTACTTTTGCAGGTAGTTTCCATCCCTGTCCAGGTGGATAAGTGTTTTAAACTGGCATCCAGCCAACAGCGTGGACACTGTTGGACTGTCACAGCGTAACCAGGGCAGGAGTGTGGATGTTGTGTTGGCAAGGAAAGTTCCCAGCTTAGTTATGACAGACTAAAACTAGCAAGGTAAACTGGTAGGTGTACTTGAAATCTCGAACGAGAAACCAATACTCTGTTATAAAAATCACTTGCACTGAAAAATATTGATTCTTTTTTTCCCTGTGAAATTGCCATTGCTTGGGGCTAGACATAGTATTTATTTTTATTACAGTGTCAGCTCGGTGTTGTTAGAGGCTTCTCACCTCTGGCCCACAAGGATGTGTATGTTAGTCCCAAACCAGTGTTGGCATTGCATTATTGAGTGTGGTTGTTAAGCTGAGATGTCACACAAAGGTCCATCCCATCTGGCTGGGGAAATACTGCACAAGCTGTGGCACTTAATTTACTGGACAAAACCTTCCAGGTTTCTAAAGCCATACGTATACCAGATGTCACTAAATACTTTTATCCACTGCTTTTTGTTGCTTTCTTTTTTTTCCTGTGCCTCGCTGTTTTTATGTTTGCTTTATAATATTTTCATCAACCTTTGAGAATGTTTTTTTTGTTTGCTTGGGACGTGTGGTTTAGAGGGGTGTGTTTAGTTGGTTTGCACTGATGTTTGGGGTTTGGGTGGTTTTTTTTTTTTTAGAAAGATCTTGAAGCAAGTCTGAGCAGTGTTGCTATGGAAAATATGCAAGTGTACAGTCACTCCTTTGGTCTTATGATTGACAACAACATTTATTAATGATGACGGTTTGAAAAAGGTTGGGAAAAAAAAAAATTTGGGATCAATTGTGGGGTTAAATTGCACCAAAATTCTTCCTGTATCTTTTTCCTGCTGGATGGTAGGTTTATTTTTATCTTCATGCGATTAAATGGGGGAAACAGTTATGTAAAAGGAATACAGTTTGTGTGATAATGACTATGTTTTGACAATACTGTCATTATGGAGCATTTTTTAATCTTAGTATAAAATTTTAAACTGTAGCTAATGTCCACAAAATGGTGCTTTGGGCTCTCCCATCCTGAAACAGTGAATCCAGTGGGATTACGCTGACCCGCTAATCTGCAGCGTTCATCCTTTTCCAATAGTTCGCGCACAGGAGCAAATTAAGTGCCTATTTTTTGTGTCAACCCTGAAGAGTATCTGGTTTTTCAGCCCTTAGTGACTTGTTAACAAACAGGTATCAGGACAGGCTGGTGCAGGCAGGCCGCTGGCCACTCAGATGTGAAATAGCATCTCTCTACTAACTACAGTATTGATTCCCACCTACCCTTGCAAACTGTGTAATTTTCTTTTCCCTGCTGCTAAACTCAGTAACAATGTATGAAGAGCTTTAGGGGCCCATCAATGCTCAAAAAGCCTGCTCTTCCCTGGCATTCTATTGATTTTTCTCAAAAGCTTTTAAATTGCTCCTTCATTTTACTCAAATGCTCATTTCATCTCTACTGGATGCCGGCATTTTTTCGTTGTGTTTAAACAATTGCTCCATTCACGGGGTTCCTAAACTGTGACGCCTTCTTATTACTGGGAGATAAACTGTTTAGACAGTTTTCCTTAATCTTGGATTAATCGTTCCTGTATCTGAATTGTGCTGTTCTGTATTCCTTCACTTCAAAAAAAAAAAAAAAAGTCTGTGAGGTCTTACGATCTGTCAAGTTTACGTGTTCTGTTTTCTCTCATCTTACCTCTCCTGCTCAGCTCTTGGAACAGCTTCATTTTCCTCGTGCTTTTTGGTGTGTTGGATTTTAATCAGTCCTTGCTTTCATGTATGATAGTAGGTTAAATCAAACTTGTCCTTGGAAGATTGCTCTGGTATTCCTTAACACCGTGTTCTTAAGTGAGAGCGTTGCCTCTGACCTTCCTGAAGTGTTGTTACCGGAGTTTGTCACACTCAGTTACCATCTTGGTGTATAAAAGAAATTGTATAATCCTTTAGGACTGTTTGTTTTGCTGTATCTACAAAGATGTTAAATGAGGGTAGTAGACTTTTTGTGTTACAATTTCTGGAGGCTGACGAACACACAGGAAACTGTGATAAATGACTGGCAATTCCTGTCGTTAAAATACAGATTATGCTGAGTTTGGACCGTGTTCTCTTTCAAGTGGTACTTCCTACATTTTTTTTCAACCCACATACTCAAAATCTTTATAATTCGATGCCATTTTCCTGAATTTCCCCCTTGCAGATGTCCATCCTCCAGCCACATTTTTACTTTGTACTGTTACCTTGTTGTGATACACGAAACTCTACCCTGAAGGTGAAAGACCATGGCTTCCTCAAAGAGTTTACAATATAAATTTTTCATGCTTTTTCCCATGGTGGCATCTAGGATCAGAATCCTTTTACAGTGTGTGGCTGGATCCTGAAGTGTTAAGGTTTTGATAAAACTGTCAAACAGGTTTTTGATTAGATAAGTTAATTTGTGCCATTGTCAAGAGAAGAAACTTGATTTAGATAATTAAACTGAGGAAATGTGGGATGCTTAGGAAGTAGTATCTTTTTTAGATGCAAAATGGGGCTCCTGGAAACAGGGTTCTGTCGTCCTATTCAAGAATTTTATTCCAGTTCATGTTTTAAAGCAGATATTATTAATGCAAAAAAGTCACAATGTTGTCACCCCTACTCTGCTCAAAAGTTGACATACTTCATTTTTTTTAGGTTTATTTTTAGGCTTAGTCAGAATTTATCTCTGGAGATAAGTTCCTCAGCTACATTGTTGGCATTTTCAATTTCTAAATAAAAATCACTCTGTTTATGTCACCTCTCCTACATGGAATATTTTCCTTGGAATTTTGCTACTATACAACTGCTGAAACTTGATTTAAGTTTCCCTACAGAGCAGTTTAACCCACAGCAGCCAATAATAGATACTAACCCCAAACTGGCAGGGCTTTTTCATCAAGATCTGTCGTTTTGGCCAACTGCTTTATCCTCCCCTTCCCTTTTGTATGAAACTTAGAGCACAGTGACTCTGCCCTCGTCCAGTGGCGACAAGAACCTGCTCCTTAGGAACTTCAAATCCTCCCTGGGTTTGGAGTTTCAAAGCCCATACTTTGTCTTTTAAACAGAGTGGAGAGATCCAGAATTCATGAGAGAAGTTGAAGCTGCTACAGGACTGGATCTTGGTTCCTCTAAAAACAATGGAAAAGGACAGAAGAAACAAGGGAAGAAGAAAAAATATCCAAATCTGACAGACCTGAAACAACAGGCGAACACTTCTCGTTCCCGGCTTGAGAAGAAAGTCTTCAATAAGTAAGATGCTCGTGTTCTCTGAAGCCTGTTAAATTGCTGTTTCTGTTTGTTTCAACAGTATTTTCCGTTTCTACATTAACATGCACTTACTAAACAGCTTTCTTGGCTGACTGCAGAGCAGGAAAGTCTTCCATATGTCTCGGGGATAAAGAATAGCAGGTACTGATGACTAAGAGAGAAACCATTTCTTTGAGAATGGTTTGCAGCTAATTTACAAAATTTCCCTATGGAAGACTTTTTTCATCCTCTCTCAATTTTTTTAAAATCCTTTAGTTGCTGGGTTGGCTGCTCTGGATGATCATTTATTAGTCAAATGGATGATACTTTATGTGTGCAAACAGTACTGGAGCTGGAAAGAAGATGATGTGTTCAGAGTGACACAACTTACAGCATCAGACACACTGTAGTGCTGTAAGTGCAGGGAAAATGAAGTTTTTCCATTTGAAAGCCTAAGATGGGCTGCCCTGACCAGAACTTCAGTTAATAAAAGAATCTATCAAAACCCCTTGGCTTTTGGTGTGTAGCACTGTCTTGGCAGTTGCCCTCAAACCTCTGGTGTGTGCTCAGAGACCTTCCCAAACTTTTGACTGCTGCTGGGCTTTCTTTCTCCCACTCCTGGCTAGACTGAATGGCTGGCTGGGCCTCATGCAGAACCTTCCAGGGACACACAGGGATCCCTTCCTGTGTGTTGTTCAGTGACACACTGCCACTGCACTTTCCTCCTCCCTTACTGAGAATGTGCATTCAGTTGGTTAAGAAAAATATTGAGAGCCTCGTTCACTTAAGCCCTGCTGCCTTCTGTAAGCATCAAGGGCTGGAACTCGCAGGTCTCTTTGCAGTGTAAGAGTTTGGAGATGATTATTCCCTGTACCAGAGACATGTGGACACAGTATTGTTCCCTTCATGGTGCTGTTTCTGTACATGTCCCTTTCCTCCCAGCACATGTGCAGACGGTAGCTCTTGGCCTGCATTTAGCTTGAGAAGAAACTATTTGCATGGGCTTGGCATTCAGACATGTCCATGACTTACACAGACATAGATGAGTTAATTTTACAGCAGGAACACCAGCTCAGGTGGATGTGGGAGCCAACCAGCCATCACTGAATGGGCTTTAGAACGTACAGTAGCTCCACGTGTCCACTCTGTTATGCCATTTCTGATGTCTGTTCTTGCTCAGATGTGGCTGCAACATCGATTTGCCTAAGCAAGCTCTGGTCTTTATCAAACAGGAAGCAGCTGCAGCTGTTTGGAGTTTCACAGGTCAAAAATGAAGTAGTCAAAGCAAAGGGAGAAGTGTAAAGTTGTCAAATCAAAAAAGCAAAATTATTATTACAAAATCATTAGTGGTGGGTTATTCCCTAAACATACTGGGTGAGTTGAACAGCATCCAAGGCACAATATTTGTTTAAACTCTTTATTTTCCCTTTTCTGATGGAATGGTTATAATAACAAAGCCAAATCCACGTTGTTTTAGTTATGGAAATACTGTGTTTTCTGTGAAATTCTCTTGTCACCTGGTCTTGGTTAGAACTCAGAGGCCTACAGTTCTAATGATCAGAATTCCATATCGTGGTTTACTGTGGTTTGTGCTAATGATTTTGAGTGTGTGTTAGTGCCAGGCATAGGGAATCAAACCTGTCATGTTTTTAATAGGTTTCATGCTTTGCAGCACTAAACAAGATGATAACCTTGGCTCCTTATAACAACCCCAAATTACTTGAAATGTATAGGTGATAAACCCAGGCTCTAGTCTGCCAATAAAGCTAAGTGAAATTGCACACAGATCATCAAAGTGGGATCTCATTTCATTTACAGTATCGCACAATCCAGTGGTGCTAATGTAAAACCTACATGACATGAAAGTGTCAAGGCCACTCTGCACTGCTAAAGGCTCACTTTTCTCCTACCAATTAGGTAATATTTGAAGTGCAAAACCATGACCACATTTTCCTTACTCTGGTAACTTTAATTGGCAGAATTTTGTTAAAAGTATACCTCTCCTGAGGTGTTTTTTCAGAATGTTGGTTTTCATTGCAGTTGCTGCTGAGAAAAATCTTTACTCCCACCACTTAGAGCATTATTAAAAAGAAACCTCTGTTTTGAGATGTTTCAAAATGGCTTTTGAAATGAAGCCGTTACAGAGAGCAGTTGGCCAAAACTGAAATCAGCTTCTCTTGGACACAACCACAGGAGCAGAGCTGGAATAGCCTGTAGGGCCGGATCCTGAAAAAGGCTGGGGCACACTACCAGGTGCACATCTTGTCTTCATTTTACTGCACAGCTTGCAGCATCCTCAGAAGTGATAAAGGCAGGCTGTGACACCAGAGAGTCTGGCAGCACTGGACTTGAAATCATCTGCTTTGTGTGATGGAACTTGTCAACTGCATTTCTGGTGTAGGAATCAAAGGAGACATGCCATGTTCTTCAGTGGGACAGAGTCCCTCAAACCAAGCCCATGGCTGCTCTACTTCCCACATCGGCACAGCATCCAGGTCTTTACCTGGAGATGTGTTAGGAGATAAATTCCTTCATAAATAGAGGAGGGTGACATCTGAGCACACCTGCAAATATCAGCCTCAGATTGCTGAGGTTTTGTTCCAGAGGCAACAAAAGTCATCAGTAAAAAGAATCCAGGCAAGAACAAGGCAAGATGCACTCAGCTGTGCACAGCAGCTGCTCAGAGTTTCTGAGGGGACAGATGTGCACAACAGAGCATTCTCCTGACTGCTTCTGCTGCCTTTTTTTCTGCTGCCTTACCCCTCTGGATTTGTGAGCCCATTCCTCTGCCTTACCAGTTAGAGGATATACAGACCTGCTCTCTTTGTGCCTTTTATGACCATCTCCTACTCCTATTCATGCTGTCAAGGCATCATTTTTCCTCACCCTCAAAATCTCACCTTTGTGATCTCCACTCAAAGGTTTGTGGAGGGAAAAAACTGAAGTTTCTGCACTTACCCAGTTGAGAAGTAGAGCAGTGCCTCCCAAAAGAAATCTCTGGGCACCACCTTTACTGGGAGGAAACAATGGCAGAAAATAGAGCAGCAACAGGGGCGCAGGCCCTCACTGGTTTAGGAGCACCAGAAGGCTTAACAGATCCAAAGTTCATTCCTTGATTTCCTTCTTGAATCTGAGGAACATTCCAGAGCCTTCTTCAAGCACAGGAGGCACTGCAGAGGGCTCGAATGGTTGCCCATCCTGAGGCAGCAGAGATCCCATTCCCACTTTATATAAGATATTGGACACACTGTCCTGACTGTCTAAACTCCAGGCACTTAACTTCTGCAGCAGTAACCTGTCTCTCTGCTTGGAGATACACAACACTGTCTGGTGTCTTCCCAAACTAGTACTGTGCTTGTGGATTAAAAGTTGCTGCTCAGAAATGGGGATGCTGCTGGTGTGAGCAAAGGAGTCTTAACTTGGCCCACGTCTGATAAAACAGGGTTTTAGTAACCTGTGGAAGTTGCTAAATGAATTATGGTTACATGAAGTGAACAGCAAACCCTTCCCTCACACAAACATTCTAGACTGAGGGTTGCATTTCGTGAGGGTTTCTGAGTGTTAGTTTTTTAAGATCCTGTTAGGTACTTTTAGTTATTATATCCCTGAGAGCAGTTAGGTGCATTTGAAGATGAAACTTGCTGTGTGTGGCTATCAGAAAAAATGCTGGGAGGATGGAAGGCACAGCCATTAAACTGAAAGACTTGAATTTGTTTACTCCTGTTAATAAAATCATTGCTGAATTAAACTATTTATATTGCTGCAGCTAATTTAGTTAACAAGACAAATTTGTTCAGCCTCATCAATGCCGCGTTCAGAAGCCTGCTAGTGATTAATCATAGTTCTTTTTTTTCCCCCCCAGCATTCATAAACATTCTCTGAGATTGCAGAGACTCAATATAATTGTTATTATTTTTTTTGTTTCTCTTTCAGAGGTGCCATGAAACGGGTCATGAAAGCCATGAACCGGGTGGACCAGAGAAAGCACGAGAAGTTTGCCAACCAGTTTAACTATGCACTGAATTAAATTGTTCATCATCCTTGCCCTTGAGTGCAACTGCAAAAAAAAACTTGATCAAAGATATTTGTATTTATACTAAAATACTGTGCAAGGCAACATTTTACAGGGGTCGTTTTAAAATTGTTTCACATTTTAACTTATTTGATAACGAACCTTAATTTTGGCCAAGATGTGGTGGTACAGAATGGAATGCATTTCACAAGTTGATAATTATTTGAAATGTACATGAAATAGAAATGTTTTGTGACTTGTACCTACTCTGGGTAAAATCTTCAGTTTTTGGGGTTTGGGGTTTTTTCCTTCCTAAGGGACTCTTGTAATTTATGCTTCCTTTGCCAGCATGTGTGTTTAATTTGCCTCCACTTTCACGCCTTCAGGGAAAAAAAGAAAAAGATACCTTAAAAACAATTAGATTTTTACCATGGATGGCAATGCACAGAGCGTTTGCTCAGCCTCCTGTTCTAGAAAGCGTGCACAGCAAGCAGCAGAGTGGTTCCTGCAGTACCTCTTGTGTACACACGGAAAAAATCCAAATGTTTTCAGCTCATGAGTGGAGTTTGATTTCAGCAAACTGCAGTCCGTGAGCCAGTTCAAATTCGGTAGCTGTGGCGCAGATAGAAGAGCTGAAATGACACAGGTCATCCTGGGCTGCTTCTTGTCTTCCCAAGATCGTGTCCCAGTATCTTTCAGAACTGCTCCTGGAAGGCACGTTGTGAAAGTCTGTAGAAATATGCAGAATGTGCTCCAGTTTACCTGCTATCAAAAAACCATGAAGTGAAAGTATGACGTTTAAAAGGGCAGTGGGATCCAGGGTGGGTTGTAGTTCTTGGCTGGGTCCTTAACCAGACCTCCCAAACTTGCTTTGCTGGCTTAAGGAGAATGAATGAAACATTGACCAGTTGTGCTCTTGCAAGATTTCATAAAGCTTTATGGGTGAAGGAAATCCAAAGAACCAGGAGGACAGTGTCTGAAAATCAAAGTGAACTGCAAAAGTCTTCAATGAAATACTGAATACAAAATGGAATGGATTCTATAGCTCTGTCGTGGTCTCTCACCTGTTGGGGGTGTTTCTTCATGCAGAGTATAAGAATTAAAAATGGAGAAAATTTTAACAACTCAGTGTAGTTTCTGGCCACCTCAGACAAAAGCTAATTTACAGTTCTGCCAAATACCTTCTAACTTGCACAAGTATTGCTTAGAAAACAATTAATGCTGAATCTTGGTAGTTTATCTTGCAAGAGCTCTGCAGTTTGGAAGACATCTTGTTCTTTAGCACAGGTTGATGTACTTCTGAACTACTGAAAATAACAAAAAGCCAGAATTTCAAATATTATCTACTGCACTGGAAAGCAAAGCCACTTCTGATATGAGTCTTGCTAATGCAACAGTGAAGACTTCAGGTGAAAATGTAGGTAAGGACAAACCAAGTCCATCATCAAGTCACTTGAATCAGCTTCTGAATTGATTTGATTTCTTATTAAGGAGAAAGTCACACAAGAAAAAAAAAAGACCACATAAAACCACCACCAACAGAATCCCACACATTTGAATATAATCTTGGTCATTGGATGCTTTGATCCCCAGTCTAAAGCAGACTGACACTTGGTGATTAACATTCCAAAGAGCCACAGGGATCATTGTGCTACTATTCCAGAGATTCTTGAGCCTGCACAGGCTCGAGGTGTTCAATTATAAATTCTGTTTTCTCTGCTCCCTGTGACAAGAGTGGGGAATTTGTATTTTGTAGTGACACTTAACCCTTCTTTGCTGGTTTAAGCAGCAAATGTCAGCACTAGAAAGTTTCCAGCAAACAGTAGATGCTCTTTAACCCATGGAGTTGCCATTTTGGGCCTTTCATAAAAAGCCCAGGGACTGAGATTGGAAACAGAGGTGGCAGAAGTCTGAGGCTGAAAAAAAAGAAGTGTGGTTAGTAAGTAATGCTCCATTATGAGCAAACTGGTCAAGTGGAAGGTGTCCCTGCCCATGGCAGGGGGTTGGAACGAGATGATCTTCAAGGTCCCTTCCAACCCAAATCGTTCTGTGATTCTCTGATGCTACTCAGTCCTGTCAGCTCTAGAATTGTGAGCTCAGACTTCCTCTCTGGACTCAATTGTCCAATCTGCCAGTTAAACCTGTTCCTATCATGTCACTCTATGCTTTCCACCTTTCCTTATTAGAAGCACACATGCATGAAAGAAAGGTGTTTTCCTCGAGTGCCTCTTTCATGCAGAAAGAGAATTTGCAGAATTAAGGTTTCCTTGCAAGTGACTCAGACACAGGCACCTGGACTTTAGGCCAGGTTGATGGCCCACAATGACTTTTTTTAAAGCTCTTCTACTCCTTTTTTCCTGCCTTTTTTTTTTGTTGTTGTTGTTGTTGTAAGAACTTCCATTGTCAGGTAGGGAATACACTCGGTTGGATATAAGTTTTTTTCTTCCTCTTTCTGCCTTGAAGCAAGACAAACCATTGACCCTTCATAGGAGAATGTGTTGACAAACCCTTCCCCTTCTATGTTAATTATTGTCTCTTTTAATCCAGTTATTACTCTACAAGAGCAACTCAGCATATATACACACAACAGGTCTTGAATTTTGTCACTTAGGCATTCCCATTAGATCTGGTCAGACATAACCCACGGGGTTTGGGGCAGCTTTCTCCTCTTCTTGGGTGTAGCTAGAGAAAAAAAATTAAAAAGGCACTGATCTCCAAAGATCCAGTTTACCTTCACTAAACAGAAATCCTTTTAAGTTCGAAACAGAACAATCTACTTTTTAGATACATCACGCTTCTCGTGTGTCACTTTACTTAACAGCCGCTTACAGATTTGAGGTCTCTGGGCTCTCCAGTTCTGCGAACATCTTAATTGCTGAACTGATTGTGCAACACTTCTACTGGGACTTTTCTACTCCTGTGCTCTGGGCGTCTGGGAAAAAAAAAATAAATACAAGTATCATTCACATAATCTCTCTGTGTGTGTGTTTGTCTTTCTGACACCTTTGCAGTTGTACTTTTGCCCTCTGGGGATGCTGTGTGTGATTCCCAGGTACCTGAACACCTTGGGGTGATTTGGCCCTCGGAGTGTCGTAAAGGTGAATAGTTGTAATGCAGGTTGAACACTGCATGTCCAAAGGGACTTGTGAGCTGTGCTGATGCATCTAAGTCTTCCTTCTTTAACTAGGGCTGTTTCAGTGGTAAAACAGGAAGTGAAAGCAAAGACTTCTCCGTGGTTATTCTTACCCGAGAACGTGGTTGCATCTGGGAAGTGAAAGGCTGGAAGGAAAAAGACTGTGGCATGCGTGGATTTGGTGCTGTTTAAGGTTGGAATGCAGGGTCTGGTCCTCTAATACAAAGTGCTTAGTGACATGCGTGAGCTTGGTATGGAGCTTCTGAATAAAAGCAATCCTTCAGCACATGCCCTCTGAGGTTACAGGGGTGAGGGGTCCATGCTCATCTTCTCTACAATACCTCGTGATTTCGTTTTCTCTAAACTTACTTGAGGCTTGGCTTTAACTACCCATGTCTGGCTGAAAATTTCTGTTAGAAAACTGTAACCCTTGGAAGTTCTTAGAAGTGACGCCTAAGGGATTTATCTGGGGTTTTGGGGTTGTGTTTTTTGTGGGGTTTGTCGGGGTTTTTGTAAGCAACTCAGCGTGGGGTTTGTAAGCATTTCTGCATGGACAGTGGATCACACTGTCAGTAGTAGAACAGTGGTCAGTGAATCAAAGCAGACATTACTGAAAGAAAAAAACATCTTTTGTGAAAAACGAAAAATGAACCTATTCCGTTTAAAGTGGCTGTGGACATGGACAGTAAGGGTGTTCCTAGTTACAAGGAGCCTCTAGCCAGAAGTATTGAATCTCAGGAGCCAGCCAGGGAAACCCAATTCAGCGTGTATCACAGCAGTTCAGCAGAGGCAGATGAGCCATCTGGTGGTCTCTCACACTCTGCAAATGCCTGGCTGTGCCTAAGCTCCTGTGTGTGGAGCTTATCTAGTGCTATTAAACACATTAATGCTTATAATCACAGAGATGGTACAAATGTCTCCAGGTTATGCATCAGAAAAGGACATCTGGATTTTACAGCAGTACTTGAGTGATGAAAGTCAGGTGTTTAAAACCTTTTGGGATGCCTCACACCCCCCAAACACACACCTTTAACAAAGTCACTCATTTTAAGCAGGCAGCGGAAGTCATAACGCGCCCAACAGTTGTCCTGCTGGAGCACACGTTCAGGAGGTGGAGTTCAGGTCCCTTCTCAGCCTCAGAGGTGACGGTCCCATGTCTCAGGGACAGCCCAAGCCACTGGCAATTTAAACGGAAGGGAACTGGCAGGAGACATTTCACAGCACCTATTCTCACATGGGAACTGAAACTGAACCCCAGTGGAGCTAAAAATGCTTCACATAGGAAACTAGACAAAGGATAAAAGAGAGCCTCGCAGATGAAGTCCCCAGGGCTGGATCTGAATCCTTATTCCCATGACACCTGCCATTAAAAACACGACTGAGCTTCATGGGTTCAGGAGAGACCTCCCTCACAGATACTGTCACCAGCTAGATCGTTCCTCAGGACCTCTTGGACACCAAAGCCTGAGAGAAGGGTGTTATTCTGGTAATTACTGGAGAGCAATTTCTCCATATGGCTGTTCTGGGATGCGCTGGAACAACTACATTTAAATATACCCCAAACAATTAATAGCATCCTGCTCCTGGGTGAAAATAGCACTTGAATTTGCATCTACAAACATGAAAGTTCTGCTCCAAGCAGTGCCCAAGGAAAACTCCACAGTGCTGGGAGTGCAGAGGAAAGTTAGTCCATAGCAAGGTGAGAGAAAAAACAGAGTAGAGACTCAAGGCATCAGGGAGAGGCAAATCAGGAGCTGGAGGTTAAAACAGGAAGGGGCAATGGCCTTCCTGACAAGGCACCATCACACACACCCAAACAAAACCCCTCAGTCAGCCACCAGTTACAATTACCTGAAGGTCCACCGAGGTAAAAGGCAGGTCTGGAACCAAGTCAGAGATTGGAAATCAGGGTGAGGGTCACTCAGCTACACAGCCAAGCACAGAACAAACACCACAGCTCGGGAAAGAGGCCCCACCTAAATGCAGTTCCCCTGCAACCAGCTGGAGGGTTTGAGTTGGAGGCCCCGGGGGGGTCTCTCCCAGCTTAGCTGGTGCTGTGGAGCCAAAGTGCTGCAGCTGTGCCACATCAGTGCAGAGCTCAGACACCTGCCAGGCTGTGGGCTGGGGAGACCGAGGTGAATTACACAGAAAGGAAGATGAAAGGTGCTGAGGGAAATTAGAGCCTGCTGGTACATTCAGAGCCGTAGGAGCATGCCTCTTAATGGGTGTGGTGAAGGTCCTATGACAAAATCCTCCCAGAGAAATTGGAGGTATTAAGAAAGAGGGTGGGAAAAGCCTTAGAGCAGCAGCCCCAGATCAAGACCAGTCTGGGCCCTCCCCATCCAGCAGCTCTGGTGACCCCTTCAGCTGGGAGAGGTGCTAAGCATGCCAAAACTTGGCATATCCCCTGGAAAATACATGTGGATGAGAGCTTGGTCTGCCTTGCAGCTGGACAAATCGTGACCCATGGGACAAAGTTATTGTCCATCTAGCTGTGGGAGTTGGATGCTGTCCCTGAAGGAAAAGAAGAGAGTTCTGTTAATTACTCTGTTTTCTGACTTGATGCTTTCCCTCCTCTTCCTCTTCTTCAAAGCTGATTGAGTGGAGGAATAAAATAGATTCATGTCCTCATTGAGCCTTTCCTCCTAGCTAGGTCTGGGTAGTACAGAGCCTAAATGTAGTACCAGCTCAGGAGGGCAGTGGGGGACCAGGCTCTGCCACACTGGGAGGAGGGCACAGTGTGTTTGTGCTTGTGACAAGGCTGCACCAGAGCCTGGGCAAAGTGAGCTGGACTTTATTCCAGTGCAATGTTCCTCCATCTCTAAATGTCAGTGACCTAAATATTGTCATTTGGCTTTTTGGGTAGACTTCCCCTTTGCTTTTCTGCCTGCCAGCACCTTGAGCAAACCTCCGCTGCTCCTGTGCCAAGCGCTTGTGTGTTTTTGCATGAGCATCGGGAATCCCCTCTGTCAAGGGGTTAAGGAAAAAGCTTATTAAAATTGTTTAAATGTGGTGCTAATTAGTTTAGATGTAATGAGCAGCATTAGGCGTCTGGTTACTTAGAAAGGGGTTGTTGAATAACCATTTCTGCCGACGTTCCAATTTGCATAATGACAAGGTGTTGGCATTGCATCCACCATTAATTTGCTGTATTTATAACGCCATTACGGAGCCACTCTTATCCTCGCACGCTGTTAGGGGTATATGGAAATATAACATATGATTCTGCTTGTTTGGAAATTGCTTTTGGATATCTTTGAGTTTTTGTAATAGTATTTTTGGCAGCTGAAGGCTAACAGCACCAGGAGGAGAGTCGTCTGCCACGCAGGCAGAAATTAAATGTTGCTTGCATGGGTTTATTTTCCCCAGTGCTGAAGCAGAAGCAGCAAAGGTGAGTGTGACCAGGTGAGCTGCAGAGCATGCTCAAGGCAAACACAGTATTTCACTCCAAATCACCACTACAAGGCATAATGCTGGTGCTTGGAGCCCCGAAGAGCATCCTTAACCACAAATCTTAAAATATTTAACAGGTCACGGAGAGTGCAGCTTGGCACTACAAACTGTCATTCAACACAAGGAGTTGGACTAACCCTACCACCAGCTCTTCCTGCACTTCTCTTCCCCTCCTGCAGGCTCTTGGAACCAAGGCAGAGGAAATAAATCTTGTCATCCTACCTGTATTACAGGTGAAAAGACAGGAAAGAGTCCCCATGTGAGCAGGGCAAGTTCTTGTAATGTATGTGTGTGGTTGAGGGAGAAAAAAGAGCAAAGAAAATGAGAAATAGTTATTTATTTGTACTAATGTTAGTAGAACTATTTTCCTTCTCTTGAAAAAGCAGCAGTTTACTGAAAGGGGTGAATTTTTACAGTGTTGATAGTAATAATCTTTATTATGTCATCCCACGTAAATATTTCTGTAACTTACAGTTCTTTGCTGTGGTGTCATCCCTCCTCCATTGTCACTGTAAAATGTTCCTGGTTTGTGTCATTGCGGAGAAGAAAATCTAAAATACATACTTTAAAACTAAGTCTAGTGCTTTGGGTACAGCCAGCTAGTTTTACCTAGCTGGACATTTTTCATGTCATGAGATTAAATTAGAATATCATATGCAGATATTGCCTGGCCCTGCATGTCCTGACCATGCTCTCTGTGTCCTGGGTGTTTCTCTATCGATACAGGGTGCATCCACAGGATTTCCAGCATCAACGGGATGTCTCCTGAATGGGCAGCTGCAGGTTTCTGAGGCTGTGATAACCTGGTTTAAAACTTATCCTGTATGAAGTCACATCTCTGCCAGACAGCATCAGAAAAAGAGAAAGAGCTCTTACTGCCAGGGTTATTTTCACTGTGACAACACTTGTTCTGTGCACCTGAGATGTCTGTGTAATGTGAGCATGTGGTACAGGACGTGTGTGGGCAGAAGGGGAAGAAGAGGAAGAAAAAGCACCAGACAAAGAACGTGGTTTGTGTAATAAACTATTTATGTAAACCCAATTTGTGAGACAAATTGATGAGGATCCCCTTCGTTTACTTGCCTGTCCCCTCCTTCCTCAGTGTCTGCTCTGGTCTCTGCCTTGATCTACCTCCCAGAGTCTGGAAAGAAATCCAGTGTCAGAAAAAAAATCTTTCTTTCATTTGCTCCTAAGAAAGGCTCTACAACACACATATTGGCTCGTTTACTCTTTGAGACACAACACAACCTCAAGACCAGAACTGCCCAGACATTGTGACACAATGTTCTTTTGAGTATTTAAACTCAACTGTGTTTGAGCAGAATTACTTTATTGTGTAATAGAGGAGTTAATGGATATTTGCAGTATAGCAGACTACAAGCAGGCATCATGGTGTATTTTTGAGAAATGGATATAAGTTACTAAAACAAAGCTTTATTTTTAGCATTTTACTTATGTAGTATAGGAGAAAAAACACGTAACATGACTGTGAGTTCAATCTGAAACAGAAGGTCTGCCATGCATGTCAAAAACCTCCAAGAATTAATTTTAAAAAGTAACTCACTACACCTACGTTCCCTGCTCAACTGCAAATAACACAAGGAGTTTAGGGAGGGGTTATAACACAGAACTGGTTTCCAACGATTTGGCGTAACATCATCGACTGCTGAGTGTAATCAATGACACAAAATATTTCAAAATATTTTCAGTTCTCCCTCAACCATTTGGAATGTACCTGTCTGTATTTATGTGTGTGTGTGGGGGTCTGTTATTTCGATTATATTTTGCTGCTGTTTGAGTAAACTTGAACAACTGAAACTTGTTGGCTGAAATAAGCTGAAATATATGAAGTAAAATAGGTTTCCTTTTCTCTTAACCTCATTTATTCATATAGTGAAGAACAGTAAGATGCAAGTAATATGTGAATCTCTTCTCACTGATACAAGTTTGCACCCTTGGATTTAACATTGACCTCATGGGAATAAGCTGAAAAATATGCTGATGTCCCAGATCATCTTTGGTACCTGCCACAGATGTCACTTGAACACACTGAATCAGACTCCAAATGTGCTGCTCATTTTACCTGAGCTGAGACTTCGTCCTCTGGCAAACACTTTTTTAAATGTCCTCTTGAATGTGTTCTGCGTTCTTAGTCTCCTAACATTAACTTTTACGAATGAATAACAAAGTAATTAAAAAATAATTACTTCACAGAATGAACCAGAGCAAACACCTCCTGCTTGTGTCATAACCATCATCCCCTCAGTCAGTCTCTTGCACTGCACCAGGGTGTCTGTAGCTCATTGATGACTCACTGAAAACAAGCTGCAGCCCTTCAAAAAGCTCTGTGCAGGAGCACCAGGCGTTGTGTGCAGTGCAGAAGGTGCATCAGGTAGGTACCATGTGGGAAATGGCTTTTGGACCTTGCTGGGGGGGGTCGCTGTGGGAGCTTTGGGGGCCATCTGGTAGGACCAACCTCAAGGTGCTGCATCAGGCCCAGTTTCATTCTCCTAGAGAGCCGGAGTGTCAGCAGGCAGGAACACGGGGGATGAAGTCAGGAGGTTCAGGCAGGTGAGAGCATTTTGCTTTACCGGGGGCCGAGCGTTCAGACCAGGGATGTCTCTCGACAGCCGCCCTGCGTCCCTATCATCCCACTTCTCACTGGCAAGTCTGTAACCCCACGATCTGATCCAACACCACAAACCAGCTGCAGAGTCGTGGTCCAGGGGGCACTGTTTGAGTTTTTAGCTCTTTGGTGCTGACTCTCTAAATGCCCTCTGCAAACGGACGGTATCCTGTGACTGGAGTGTAAGACGTGCCCTGCACCTCGGCAAAGGCTGCATGCCGGTGAGGACGAGCTAGAACTGAGGCTCTGCAGTTTTGCTCTTGAATTCTACGAGCTCAGACCCCTGGATGAGGCACTCGAGCAAGGGTTATCAATAACTTCCTAAACTATGCTGAGAAAGATACCTGCGGCTCTGTTTTCATCACTGCTATAAAATGTGAGAAGCCTTGTTAAATCGCGTTTAATGACTGGGAATCTCAGCCTAACTGACTCCTTCATCCAGCAGCTGTGAGTAATAATACTCACATGAGCAGGTTTCACTGGCAGGACGCTAACAGACCTGCAGTAGGAATATCACGTACTCCGGAGCTCTGAACAGCTCCTGTTGGGGCCGAATTATTTCCCCCTGGGGAAGAGGGGAACTCTCTGGAGCTCCTGGAGTGTAGAGAGGGGTTGAATTATCTACTCAGCCGCGTCGTGCCCCACCTGAGCTGACAGTTCGGCTGCTAGTAGCACTTACTCAAACCTAGCAGGCAAAGGGATAGCTGAGCGGTGTGAGAGAATCTCCTGAGTATCTGTTTCCCGGTTTAGCTGGATTTCTCCTGCCAGTAAGAGCTGTGCAGAGCACACTACCTGTAAAGTTTTCCCTGAAATTTTACTTCAGAACATCTTTTGTCGTAAAAGTTCTTATTTTCGCAAATGCAAATCAGTCTGGTCCGAGACTTCAGGCGCTTGCACGCTTCTACAGGCGGGGAATTGAGTACCCGGAGCATCCCGCATCCCGCATCCCCCCCCGCGGCTCCCGCAGGCTGATGGACCCCGCACCCACCGCGCCGTGGAAACCACCGACCCCGCGGGGGTCTGCGCCGTGGAGCAGGCTCTACTCCCCCCCTTGCCTCTAATATCAGCAATCGCGACAGAATTTATTTCCACGGGAGGGCTGAAACGTTTAATTTCATTCTGTAGTGGGTGTGCGGGAGCGGGATGAGGCGGCGGAGCGTCCGGACTCGCGCGATCCCAGGTCGGAGCCAGGCTGGAGGGTCAAGGGGGGACCGGGGGGAAGGAGCCGAGGGGGGAGCGAAGCCCGAATACCCCGGGATCCCGCGGCATCACGCACACCCGTCCCGTCGGGCAGCGATGGAGGGGGGCTGCCACGGCCGCTCCCTGGGGGAGGGGGATGCGCAGCGCTTCCCAAAAATCGCTCCGGAACACGCTGGTTTCTTAAAATTGCCCCTGAGGAAAAAAACAAACAAACAAACAAAAAACCCCAAAAAAACCAAGGAAAAAAAAAGCCTCCTAAAACCCCACAAACACCAAAAACTAGTGGGAAAATGAGAGCTCTGCCTCGGTTTGTGCTCTGGGGTGACACAGGGAGTGGGGAAGCAAGGTAACAGAGTCCTGGGCCAACGGGAGCCACCTCGGGATGCTCACAGCGTTTATAGACTTTTTCTTTGAAATTAAAAAAAAAAAAAAAGAGTACGGACTATAAAAGTCCGACTTCAATAGGAGTTTAAAAGTAATCAGCAGAAAGGCGATGAAAAGATTATTTTGTTTATTAAAGTGGTGGAATCTGAATGAAAGAGCCGATATACCAAATGTACATAAATCCAAAATATCGGAGCCCCCCTCAGTGGAAACATGATAGAGATGTCATATTCACTCTCTATATAATTTTTTTTGTTGTTCTTAATATTGCACAAATCGGCAAAGCCAATTAGGAAATTGCAAGGAAAGAAAATAAGAAGGGATATACCCACTCTCATACAAGAAGAATAAAGTTTATTTGCGTATAAGAAATACGCTCTGAGAGTAAACAACAAAAAAAGGAAGATGCAAGACATCCCTCCAAGCGTCTCATGAGCCAGGCGTTTTCCTGAGGAAACTTGACTTACAAAGATTCAGCCGAAAAACAAAGACTCGCCACCACGGAAAGCGCCGTTTCCTTAGAGTTTATTGATTGATTTAAAGTGTTTAGCAAACAAAGTGCTTTCTTTATCACCTCTTGCTCATTACTCCCTCACCTTATACATTAATTACAAAGTTAAAACTTTTTTTTTTTTTTTTTTTTTTTTTTTTTTTTTTTTTTTGTAACAACCAGAAATATACAGAAATGATTAACTTAAAAAAAAAAACAGCCCCGCGCCCCAGCAGCTGCCCCTCGCCGCCCCTTCCCGGACGAGATTCCCTCGCTCCCGCGGATCCGCAGGGTGTCGGCCGAGCTCGGGGGTCGTTCGAGAGTGACGTCTGTAAAAAATATCCGTCGTCACCGTGAGGTCACGGGAGGGAGCGGAGTGTCGTTGCCTCGGCAATGTCGAGGGACAGGACCGATAAGTTCTCTGCTTTACCCTGAGAGTCAAATGGGTACATAATATTTCCTTTTTTTTTTAAGTCTTTCGAGTGTGGCCAGACCAGAATAAAAACAAAGTAAAATAATAATAATAACAATAATATTTAAATAAATCAAACCCACACAGCAACGAGAGACGGTGAAAAATAAAAATACAGGTAACGATGATTTACATCTACTTGTATATACATGGGGGAGGGAGTTTTCCCTCTTCCTCCTCCTCCCCTCAGCAGCGCAGTCCGGACATATCGTGTACAAAAAGGGTCGTAGAAAGGACGGAGAGAGGAGGGGCCGCCCCTTCGAACCCCCGGGGTCGGTGGCAACACCTGGCTGTCCCTTCTCCTCCCCCCGGTGTCGCTGCCGGTCGGTTCTCGGTTTCACCTCTCGGGAGCGGGGGGTCGTGCGGTGAGCGGCCCCCCAGGGCCCGGCCGGGTGGTCCCGAAGGGGCACAGCGGGAATGGGCCGGGAATAAGGAGGATGAGGAAGGTGCGACGGGGCTTATAGGTGCGGGGTGTAGAAAGCCGGGGCGCCGTAAGTCTGGGACCCCAGGACGAAGGGCGAGAGGACGGCGGGGCTGGGCAGGAAGGGCAGCTGTGCGGCGCAGACCAGCCCCCCGGCCGGGTGCCCAGCGTAGCTGCCGGGGCCGTGCATGGAGAGCGGAGCGCCCATGGGCGGCGAGTGGCTGAGCGGGCTGAGCC
>VXAY01006792.1:941300-954776 GCA_013399855.1 Oxyruncus cristatus | reverse complement strand
GGACACGCGTGGGAAGCAGCCGAGGAAAGGGGTGTCCTTTCTGGCTGGGGGAGCACCCCCTATCCTGCCCCCCATCTCCCGAGCCGGGGGTGCCGCACCGACAGCAGCACCGGGGACCCACCCGTCGCCGGTGGGCTCGATAATTATTTATTATTATTATTATCATTATTACTACTACTGTTTCTAGGGAAAGGTTGAAAGGCGGGGGGGAGGAAGCGGTGGTGGAGGGGGCACACACAGCCCCTGTGCATCGTGGGGGCCGTGCGTGTAAAGGGAAAAATAAAATAAAAGAGAAATCAGATGGCCGGCACGCAGGCAGCTCTCTCTTGCTCTCCTTTTCTCTTTCTATTTATTTTCCTCTCTGTTGCTGAAACATATTGAAGGGGGAGAAAAAGGAAACATTAAGATCAACTGTGAGCCTTGCCGACGGTTTAACGATTTCAAATGAGCTCTGACTCTGGTGAAAATCTGACAATTACCCATCAGGATGGCAGATGATGGTTAAAATTACCAGAAATCAATATTCTCACCGGGTGTCCCAGCCTGATAAGAGAGACCAAGACAATGTTGACTATTAAAGTCGACAGCTTGAGATATTACACTATTAGTTATGCTATTTTTAATAATCTATAATATTTGGGCTATAATTAATTAATTATACGGGTCAGATAATATCTGGGGCTGGAATGAGGTCTGAAGGGTCTATTAAGGTTGGTAATGAGAAAGGAGAAATCTAATCTAAGGACGAGGAGCCGTGAAGGAACAAATATACAACAGACTTCAGATAGAGCGAGAGGGAAGGAGAAGGGCTATTGCAGACTCAGTGCACACACCTCTGCTCTCCTCATCTCCCAGGCAGAGGTGCTGCCCACAATAGAATCTCCCCCTGCTCCTTAATGCAGGTACCAATCCCTTATATCAGAGGCCTGGGTCTCACTGGAATGCTACAGTCCCTGGGAAGCTAGTGAAGGGAGAAAAGATTGGATATGTATTAAGGACTTAATGTTAGACAAAAGGAAAAAAAAATCCCAAATAAACCCAAATAAGTCATGTCTGTCCATCCTCCCTTTTGGGCCCTAGCAGCAAATTTCTCTTATTATTGCAATGTGTGGACACTTCAGGCAGTCTTGAAGTTCAACACTCCCTCCAAATACTGCTAAGCTCCTCCTTGCAGGAATTGTCTGACATTGTCCCTGGCATCTAAACATTTTAACAGTTGAGCAGTTGCTTAAGATACATCTCTACTTCCATGCACTAATGGCACATGCATGTGAAGGTAAACATCAATGTCTATGAATGTATAATATAGATATAATGAATGTATATATAAAAATATATGGATGAATATATAATATATATAATAAATGGATATATAATATACGAACACTTCTTTCTGTAGATAAGTGTTTGTATAAGGAATGTACACAAAAGACACAGGTGAAAGAATAAAAACTAACTGCATTGTAATGCACATACAGAAATACATCTATTTATCTATCTTAGAGTGTTTATGTGTGTTGTGTGTATCAGGAACATAAAATGGCTCTATTCCCTTCTCTGCAAATGAACTTCAAGTCAGACCCTGTGAATTATAAACTCGATCTTGCTCAGCGTTACTAACCAATATTCTAGGTGTGACACTCAGGGCTTTACCTATTTTACATCGATTATAAAAATCACTCCTCCTTCTACTGCTACAATAATCCTTTTTCTTGGGGTGTATTATTTTTCATGTTAGTTCTACCCCTATTAGTTACAGGAGGGTGTGTTGAACAACATCCTTTTGCACAGGATGATGAAAAACACATTTTCTAGTTATGCTTAGATTAGCCAGGGTACCTTTTCCAAGTAACATCTTAATTCCATAATTTTCAATAGGCCTCTCTTGGTCATACTTTTCTCAGCACTCTGCTTATAAGATAGTCCTTGCTTAGAACTGGAAACCACATAAGTATTTAAACACATAAGCATTTAAAAAAACCCTCTTGCAATGGCAGAGATCCTTCTAGGAAACTGTTTGATGTAGCTCCGTAGGATTCAGTCCTTCCCCAACTATCTTCTGCTGTTAATTGAAACCCAAAGCCGAGTCTGCAGAAGTTGCCAGCAATAGGCTGATGTCACCCTACCCTGTGTCTCCTTTGCACCCAACATGGATATTTCCCCCTTCTTTTCCTCTAGCAAGTGCCTAACCAAGGCACATTAGTAGGGTGATGTTCGAGCAATGGCAAACCTGAGAAGCTGCTGGAAGGACATGGGAGACGCAACTTCTCCCAACACCTTCTCAGGCAGGAACAGCCCTACAAGCAAATGAAGCTCCTTTCCCACCAGACAAGGAAGAAAGGAGAAAGAGATCCTCTTGCTGTTTTATATGTAAAGGAGTAAATTAACAAGATGATCTAAATGGTTTACTCTTTGTGTTTAGGCAACAGGTTAATAATGCAGCCAGGACTTAGCAGTTGTGATGTGTTAGTGAAAACATCTCCAGCTCTAGTTGGCTGTGTGATTTTCAAATGCTGGCAGAGCTGGAGAGGCCTGAGTGTGTGTGGGGCAGTTGAAGGGTGCTGGAACTGAGCCTCCAAGTGTTTCAGTTCAGGAGCAGAGCAAGAAGCCAAAACAGCTGGCCTGTTAGCTCAATTGTTCCGCAGGATAAACCTGGTGAATTCAATAAAGACTGCCACGTCCCTAATTTGCCCATATTGACAGGCTGCTCCAGGCTGCTTGTGTTGCCGATACTCCGAGCTGAAGAAAATGGTGCCAACGTGTTTCCATAGTCACATCCCAGGTTTTTGAACCTGATCAACTTCTGCAACACCCAAGACTTCTGCCATCTGCTGTAGGACTTCACTGAAGTCCCAGCGACACTACTCGTGATGAAGTTTGTTTTGGAAGGGACAGAGGAGGCACATAGGTTGTTCATATAGTTACGAGTCACCCTGGCCAAAGACAATCCCAGGTGGGCAAGCAGCACTCCTCTATTGTGATTTTTTTACTGTAGCATTTAGAAATGAAGGTGTTAAAGATGTGAGACACATTGAGAATAAAAAGATTACCCTTTTAGATCTAATCTGGAGAGTTAAGTCAAGGGGCAGCTCTACAAACTGGTGCAAATCAGGCTGGCCCCTCAGCTGAGTTACACAGGAGGGGATTGAATGCAAAATTGCCTGATGCTTTATTGGGAGACATTGTCAATATTTAAAATCCTGCTCTTGTCAGTACTGAGAAACTTCCTGCATATTCAAGTAAGGGTATTAAAGGCACTGCCCAAAGTGCTTTTGTAACCGGGTTGGAGTGGTTTAAAGCATGGCTGGCAAGCAGTTACTCTTCACACTCTGGTCCCAGCTGAGAGGCGATAATTCACTATTCAGTTCCAGTCTGGGGAGGAGGGAATGTAATTTTTTAGGCTACCTAAATGCAGATTGAAAGCATGTCCTCCTATTTATAGCCAAACAAAGTGGGCATTTTGCAACAATTTTCTCTGCATTTAGAACAGATGCAAAAAACTGCATCAGGTAAGAAGCAACAGAACTGCTGTATGGCTCAGTGCTACCCAGAAATGTTTCTTAATTTAGGCATTTGAATGCCAAATCCAGGTTGGGACTCCCATTATGTCTATATATTAAACATGAAAACTTGGACCTGAACTCTCAGCCAGGTACCCTGGATTCTGAATCACATTGATTTATAATTTCTTAGCTATTTAAATTAACAACCGTAACATTCATCAAGCAGTTGGATTGATTGCTGAGAAGATCCAGACAATGCTGGCTGAGGTTTGTGTGCAGGGAAAACTACTGGACACACAACACATGGTGTCTGCATGGCCAGTCTGACAGGATGAAAGGCTTGTGAACTCCATTGGCCAGGAATATTGAAAAACATCACAAAGTGTGGTAAGTCAGTGGCTGATAATAATGTGACATTTGGAAGTGCACCCTTTTTGATATCAGTGGGACATCAGTTTGTGAAGATTAGTGAAAACTAGCGAAAAGATTTGCAGCTGAGATGTAAAACTAACAGCTTAAAGTCCAAAGAATTCTGTTCTGTCCCTACATATAAAAAAAGAGTAGTTAAAAAAATAACATTTATTGTACCTTGTAGTGAACTTACAATACCCAGAACACTAAAAGCCAGTGTCAGCCAGTACAGTAATTGCAGTTACAGAAATAATAAACAGACCTACACCCTCAGCTATTTATAACTGAACTGTATGGGGTCTTGCTTTGAAAATAGTATCTTTCTGTAAACAACATCATTCTCCACCAAGCAGAGCTGTGTGTTAAACCTGGAACCCTTGCTCCAGCTTAGCATCTCTTCGTGGAAACCAGTGTTTAGTCGTGTGTTTTTACCACTGGATGATGATGGGAATATAAGTACAGCTGTACATAACATTGCTTGGATAAGGATATCATAAAATAAAGGAGAAGAAGTCATAAATAGATATAAAAGTTTGTGTGTAACAATGGTTCTTTCTCATAAATGTTGTAACTCCCATTTTCTGGCTATTGAGACAACTCCAGACACAGACAAGAAGAATAATCTGTCCTGCAGCTGAACCAGGAATGGGAACAAAACTGCCCGATTCCAGCTGTTATTTCTGATAATAAACTTTGCATGAAAAATAGATCAGAATAGATAAGGGTGAGAAAGATTCCCCAGATTGCAAGTTTCATCTTTTAATTCTGCTGTCCAAAAGTTAATTGTCTATTCTACATTAGTTGTCTAGGCTGGCACCTTAATTGTAGCCTAGGAGAAAATGTTTCCGCGGAGCATTTCATTCCACCTGTCTCAAATTCCTTAGGATCTAAGGCACACAAAAAAATCACGCAGGTGATAACAAGCACTATTCATTCTGCCTTTTTCAGGCAGAGAAACAAGTCCAGGTTCCCAGTTACAACTCCGTTGTTTAAACAAAGAAATGCACCAAACCATTTTCCAAGTGTTTTGGGAGGCTGAGTGAAGGGCAGAAGCCTTGCTGAAATTGATGGCTCTGACATTTTCTTTTTGCCTTGGTCTTGCTTTTATTTCCAAACTGCAATACCAAGATGATGGGGTTTGTATCAGATGCATGTGCCTCTTTGCTGAGCCTTCAGCTGAGTCCTACGCCCTGATTTTAAGCCTCAGTGAAACCGAGGGGAATCTTGGTGTTGGTGGACACAGGCTCAGTCCAAAGACTGCTTCAGTCACATGTTCATTTAATTTTTAAAAGAATCAGTTGCTGTAAAGCTGATGACACATGTATCTTTATTAGACTGACCCACTTATCAGTATAGGTTCGCTTTGTACCCCCTTGGGTTGCCAAACACAATCCGTTTGACTGATGTCAGGTCCATTTCTTTGCATGATCATTCTTCCAGCAGTCAATACTGAGGTTTTTTAAGTTATCGACCAGACAGCTATTGGATGAGGCAGGGCCACATGGCCTACTGACCTAAAATACTGTAGCAAAAGTGGTGAAGATATGAAATCAATAACTTTATTGAAACAAATATCCGAGGTGACACTTTCTGCAGAAGGATTAAATGAAGAGGGCTGTTGTGGAAACGGGTCAAATCGTACATGGCTGATGCACGTAAGAACTCGGTCGGGTCAATGGGAATTCACATGTGAGGGAGGGAAGAGAAGCAGCATTTGGTCCAGTGTCAGGGTGTGCCGGGCTCAACAAGGCTGTGTGTGGTCCAGCCAAAGAACATGCACACAGGACTTAAGGACCAGGATGTATCTGCTGGAACTGACACTGCCAGTAACACTCTGTTTCTCCCCCGGTCCTTGCATGACCCCATCACCTGTACAGAGCGGCTGCCACTGTGTGTTGGCAGTGTCTGGGAGCTCTGAGGAGCATGGCCTGCTCCGGCGTGACTTTCAAGGCAAAGTTGGGCCTTTGGGGATGGGTTGTGGGTTCTCATTGACACACAAGTTCTGGTAGCCCCTGGTGAATTATATCTGTACGTATATATTTTCTGTATACTGGTCTTTCATCTGGAATTATTTGCATGGCTTCACAAGGATGGAGATACGCTCTTATACCCATATCCCATGCACAGGCACGCATTGTATTTATTTTGCTGGTGTTTCACATTTCATTGGTGTTTTAAACTAAGTAGCATAGCCTTGTCATCATTAACATGTGCTCAGTGATTATGGTGCTTCTACAGTTTTACTCATCATCCTTAATGCTCGAGTAAAACCTCAGTCCTTTCAGTGAATCCAAGCGTTTCTCAAAGCAGAAAATATTGTTATCAGCACCAGTTAACGTATAAAATCTTGCCATCATTTACTATACAAACACAGGGAAAATAATTTAATAAAATAAGCTACTTTACACTCTTGAAAAATAACATTTTTGTTTGGCTGTGAAACAGAGGAAATCAAGAGTGAAAAAAAGCTCAATAAACTGCCATTTTATTACTCAAGCTAGAAATAAAATAAGGGCTAGGGAGACTTGGCCACTGTTTTATTGTAGCCGTGAATTCACTTCTTTCATTTAAGTGTCTGTCACATTAGTAGAAAAATACAGATCACTCCAAAGTGTGTACACTGGCAGTGACTATGCCCATTTTTCATTTTAAATAACTTTCAACTGTTCTTTCCTTTCCATACCTGAAGGTGGTGTGTTGATGTAGGTAGGGGTGCAAAAAGAAAGCAACATCTTTTTGTGGGCTGTAGGTGAGAGTTTGGCACAAGAACCTCCCCGTGGCTTTGCTCGATTCACACTGTAATACATTCTCCATTTAATTGAAAGAATTAAAATGAAAAGAATTGGCTTGAATATATGTGCTTTATTTAATACTGCCACATTATGTTAAACCTAATAACAAATGAAATTATTCCCAAATCGCTTCTCACTATTGAATGTGTGTTTTGTGAACTGAAATGAATTAACTGTGAAGTCACTTTGCATCAGTGTTTTTGTATGTCAAACATTTCTCTCTCTACCACAATGCTGAAATGATGGCTCATAAGTCATTCCTAGTAGATATATGCAAGTTTAACTGGATTAGTTGAGGATTGAAGCAACTTTAAAATGGGCTTGCGGAATACTTTGTTTATAATAAATACGATGTTTGCACCATAAACAATAATAAGGTTTTATATAATACACATATTTGGGAGATGAACCTGAAAAAGGTCTTGCAGTCATAGAAGACATATAGGAATTAGGATAGAAATGAACTCAATAATAAAATTTAAACAGGAGTTAGATTCCTTCAAAGTATGGTACATGCTCACATATGATAGCTCTGTACCACTGGCTGTTAAATTAACGTGTAATGTCCTTCTGTATTTTAAATAATACCAGATGAGACCACCCTTCCTCCTCTCTGTGACACCAGTGGAGCTGCTTACAGAGCAAGGTGCTTTACCTGGGTTGGGGCAACCCTGGTGTCAATCCAGGCTGGGGGATGAACAGGTCAGGAGCAGCCCTGGGGAGAAGGACTTGGGGGTGCTGGTGGATGAGAGACTGGACATGACTTGGAAATGGGCACTTGCAGCCCAGACCAACTCTGTGCTGGGCTGCATCCAAAGCAGCTTGGCCAGCAGGTCAGGGTGGGGATTCTGCCCCTCTGCTCTGCTCTGGTGAGACCCTACCTGCAGTGCTGCCTCCAGCTCTGGGGTCTTCAAAATAGGATGGACATTGACCTGTTGGAGCAAGTCCAGAGGAGGCCACCAAATTGATCAGAGGAATGGAGTACCTCTCCTATGGGGAGAGGGTTAGAGAATTGGGATTATTCAGCCTGGAAAAGAGAAGGCTTTGGGGGTGACCTCCACTGTAACCTTCCAGTACCCGAAGAGACCCTACAAAGAAGATATAGAAGGATTTTTTACAAGAGCATGTGGTGACAGGATAAGAGGGAACAGCTTCAAACTGAAAGAGAGTAGGTTTAGATTAAGTATTAGGAAAAAATTCTTTACTGTGAGGGTGGTGAGACACTGGAACAGGTTGCCCAGAGAAGCTGTGGATGCCCCATCCCTGGAAGTGTTCAAGGCCAGGTTGGATTGGGCTTTGAACAACCTGATCTAGTGGAAGTTGTCCCAGCCCATGGCAGAGGGAGTGGAACTGGATGATTATCAAATGTTCCTTCCAACCCAAACCATTCTATGATTCTATGATTTAAAACACTACCAGCTGTAAGGAAAAGCAGCAGGATATGGTAAAAATAGACTTAAAAGTTATATTAAAATGGCAGGTAAAAACATCCATAATATTACGGCAGCGACTATATGCATATTTTTTCTTCAAAATCTTTCTGTGACAATATGATCTTTTTCATGTACATTTCTAAGTTTTTAGTGTCTTCGAGCCCTGATTCATAGCCCTGCTCTTTGCCTTGCCCCCACTGTAGCTGCTGACAGACTTTGGTTCAGAAGTTTGGGCTCAGGCTGCTGGCGGGCAATTCTCATGGGGGCTGCACTTTGTTGAAAGACTATCTGAATTAAATTATTTATAATGAGCCTGCCTGGCAACTGGAGCCTTGAAGTGCTAACCACCGGCTGGGGGTGTGAAATGAATACATTATATTCAAATGAGGGGAAGAAGTCACGATGTTTGTGCAGCACACACCGTTTGCCAACCCATGGCATTTGCATTTTGTGCCTCTTTCGCTTAAATGTTTATACCTTAACAGATATTTTCTCAAGACTGAGAGACCACCTGATATAATAGCAAGTAATCTGTACTGAACCTGAGAGTCAACTGATTACCAGGCTTGCTTGAATTACTATATGCTATTACAGTATTTTAGGAACCTGTAATATCCACCATTACTTTCTCTTGTGAGAGTCCTTAGACTGACTTGCCGTTGCCATTTTTCCCTCTTCGGCAAATAAATGTCGTGGTGTATCCAATACAATCAGCAGAGTGTAACCGGAGTGTATGAATTTTTTTGCACAGATAATTAAAGCCCAATGTTCTCCACTGTAACAATTACAAGTACTTGAGAAAACAATGACAAGGTCATCCCGCGAATGTGGCCATCAATCAGGGAATTCGCTGCCCTAATAAAACAATAACTCACTTGTTTAGAAACCAACGTACAAAGGAAGCGACAACAAAATTGTTTGCTTGGACATATGTTCCCTCAACAGCACAAATGTGGAGCAATAGCACAGATAGTATGTTTAGCTAATTAAGACCTATTTTTCCCATCTGCCCCATGTACCTGGAGTTGTGGCTAAATCTTTATGGTGGAATAGAAGAGGCCACTTGGATTGAATGGGAGTCTCCCTTTTCCTTTGGGAGTGATGTCATGGCACTTGTGCTCTAGGGGCAGCCCTGACCCCGGGTGGTGCATGCTCTGTTTGCCCAGCAGCACCCACAGCAGATAGGGCTGGACTCTTGGGTATGCACAGATGTGCCTCAGTTGTCCAACATCACCTGCTGCCCCATAGTTGCACCCAAACAGATGGTCAGGCATGGCCTTGGATTGGAAAGGGAGATTTTTAAGCATATTTAGTGCCATAGGGTGGGATCAGGACCTGCCTTTCTGTAGTTTGAATAGACTGTGGGCCATGCTGGGTGATGCATGACAGGGACATGTATCATGGACTTGTCCTTTTCTTGGCTCAGTGTGGACACTTCAGCTGCATCTCTCCTGCCCTTGAAAGCCAACTTCTTGGGCTGCCCATAGTGTCAGGGTCTGTGCTGGAATGATGTTTCACAGAGGGAAAGGAAGGATGCTCAGACCCTATGTTGCCTTTCAGAGTGTGCCCTCATGAAATCTGAATTTCCTCACCCCTTAGAGTGACCCCACAGGTAGAGAGCACAGAAGGCTCTGCAGCTTCATGTATGACACTACAGGCCCCCCCAGTGCATGGAGGTATATCAACCCACTGAACTTCGTGTTTTGGGGCTTCCCCCACCTGTGATGGCTCAAGACTGTGACCATCACTCCAACCAACAGACATCTAAACTGCAACAATCAAGCCTCATGGCTGCAGTCACGGCTGGTGGTATCTTTCTACTCTTATCCTTTCTTTATCTTTCTTTCTTTTCCTTACACATTTTCTGAAGTGTTATTTTTATGTTTTTATATCATTATGTTTCTGTAGCTACATACCTGCTTTCCATTGCAACCAGATTATCCCAAAATAAATCCTCTGTTGACAAGAACCGGAGCTACCCTTGCCTTCAGGGGTGGTTGTAACAGCCTAGCAATAAAAAGTTGTGTCCAACTCCATGAGGAGAGCAGCAAGTCGTACCTCTCCTGGCCAAAACTGAGAATGGCTGGGTGCTAGCTGTGTATTATCACACCATTTTATTTCCTGATTTGGACTTCTTTGCTTCATTTGTCCATGTACTGCCCTAATGTTTTGTCTCAAATGGAACCGCTTGGTCTGTGCTATGTGGGCTGTGTGGTGAAGACACACGGAGACAAAGAAGGGTGGTCTCATCTGATACTATCAAAATACAAAAATGAAGCTCAAAAAACCAGCTGAGTACTGTGCTATTCAGGTGGGAGTAGACTGATCCGTAGGCTAATGGACACAATGAAGGCCAAATACTGAGTAGGTGAAGGAAACACACATTTTCCTGTTGATGGAGGTTGGTGACTGCCACTGAACTCCTTGTCAAAACAGTATGAACATGAGTTACCTCCTGATACTCATGTCTTAGCAATGGTGAAATGTACCATCCCTGTACAGAACTTTTTAATTTGCAAGTTTACTTTTAAAATGATTTTTCATTTTGAGAAGCTGGTATTGTCTTATATAAAATATAAAGGCGGGGGGAAATACAATGAAACGTTTAATTTGAACCAAAGCACTTGTGAGGTGTGACTCATAATATGTGTGTTAATCAGCTAATAATACATAGTTCGCACCTTCACTTCCCACTTTTCAGCCTTGACCTCGTTGACCTCAATTTTGTCATTGACTTCATTGCAACTGGTCAGGCTGAGAGTCTGCTGTTAGAAAAGCTTGTGTACAAACTTGTAACTTCCACTGTTTGAGCACAGGCTAAAAAGTAGAGAATGTGATTATAAAAGGGAAGTCTGGTTTCCTTTCTGTTACTATTGTAGAATTAATTGATGCTTTCAATTTATTTTTATGAATGTATTATAAACTGAAATCTCAGAGACTGAAAGCTGCTTTTATGTTATATACAAGCAGCTACAAAGGTAATTTCGCTGGCTTCTATGTTTAATCATTTGCATTTATACTCATTATCACATACATATGGCAGAACTGAAGTGCAGAACTGTATTTCTAAGGCAACAGTAATTTTTTCAGACACTAATTAAGCCTATTAAAAGTACGGATCTGCTCACGCTCTCGTTCACAGAATAAAGGCATCAAAGCAGACAACTTGGCACATTGGATAGGAAATTATTACTTTTTTATGTCATGCATTTGCAAATATGTCTTCTTGAACTACTCAAGGCCAAATTCTGTGAGATTTTCTCAGGACTGGACATTGGGAATTTGAGAGAGAGCTGTGGCTGTAGTGATGGATCAGCTGTGTAGATGACCTTGGCTTTACAAGCTCCCTCAGCTCCACAGACCCTTTGAGTTCTGTATTTGTTCTAGGCACTCTTACCTCATCATATCCCTCATGGCTGTGTGAAAGTACTTTCCCCCAAAGAAGCCACAAAGGAGTTCAAGAAGGGTTTTAACTTTCCTTTTGGTGAGTGCTACAGCAGCCAAGAGCTGCTGACTTCACAGGGTCCATCAAAAACACAGGCTTGCAAGTGCCCAGAGACAGTAGCTGTAGGTACTGGTGTGCTGTTCCCAGAGGCTCTCCCAGCCCTGAAGAACTGGAACGTCATTAATAGCCCACTGTTATTTTTTGGTGAGCCGCTGAACTGCTGGCTGCATCTATATTTAGTGGTGGTATAACTTAAATCAAAGCCCTGACATTATTAGCAGCAGCATGGACATTTAATTGCATTCAGGAAACGCGCTCCAGGCCAGCCTCTCTTCTCAGTTACACCTGGAAAGCTCTGCTAGGACATAGGGGCTTGTCTTCCGGTTTTCAGAGTTGAATTTGATCAAATATGTGTCTAAATGGTGATATTCCATTAATCTCCAAGCAAACTCAGATTTTAAAAACACACTCTCAGGTTTAAGCTGGAGCACGGTAGTGGGCACTGTGGCCTGTGGACTAGAACTGTGTATCCAAAATGTAGGGTTATAGGATCATAGGATAATTCAGGTTAGAAGGGAACTGAGGAGGTCTCTAGTCCAACCTCCTGATCAAAGCAAGGTCATATCTGAGGTCAGATCAGTTTGCTCACAGCTTTGTGCAGTCTTGCTATGAAAACCTCCAAGAATGGAGGTACATTTTCCCTGGGTAACTGTTTCCCTGCTGGACCATCCCTGTGAAAAAGCTCCTGCTCATTTGTAGTCTATCTTTTCACATCTGGTGCCTGTTTTCTGTCATCCTCCCACCATGGAATTCTGTGAAGCATCCAGCTCCATCATTTTGATGAACTCCTCATGGTACTAGGAAGCCTGTAATTCACACTAATCCCGAAGGACAGCTGGGGATTGCATCTAGGCTCCCTTTACCTCAAAAGGTTGGACTTGCTCTCCTCTAGTTTATTCCTACTCTCTTTGGTTCCAAGTGATTTCTTTCTGAAGGTCCTGTTGAAGGTCAGGCAGAACTGGAGACCTGCTTCCAAGTGGGACTGTGAAACTCTGGAAGGGATATTTCCGGTTTCCCTGTATATGCTTCTCCTTTAAGATGTCTTTTAGGTCTTTTGGGGCTAGTTTAAGTGCCCTAAGCACACACAGCTCTTGAGGACTTTGACACGGTCTTCACCAGCTGAAACTGGAGTGAGAACTTGGGAATGACGGTCTCAGTACAGCAAAGCCTATAAAGAAGCTCCAAATTGCTTTGCAGGGCAGGGGAAAGCTGAAGTATCCACTTTAATCCAAACCCTGCATTTGAATACTTCACCAGTGTGTGCTCTAAACCCATGGACTGTGAGCATGCAGGATGTGTCAGTGTGGTTTTTTTTCCTGTGTCATATGATAAGATAAAAAAAGGTACTGCTTTTTAAATTTAGACCACTGTTATTAGAACAGACCACATTATAGAAGAGTTTTTTTGCTGTAGAAGCGTCAACTCATAACATAGATAAGAACCTCAATCTGTTTATGACTTTTTCTCTGACAAATATAACAAGAATTTCCTGCTATCTTGGAAATTAGTGATCTTCTTTGGCCTGAGATTCAGTTATGTTGACCTCCCTGTCATAACCCTGCCTATATTTCCAAAGAGTACGTTTTTCCCTGTCACAGAAGCACAGAGACAGAACTAGCTTTACACAATTCATGGGGAAGAAAAAAAGATGCTGTTGTGACAGAACAGATGCTGTATAGAAAGGATTGCTTACAGATACATTGTAAGTTAATCACATCTTTTCTAAAGTATATTGAAAAATTCTCGTTAATGTCTGAAATGAAATACTTATGATTACAGGAAATTAAATTACTTACAACATTTTTTTTTCACAGCCTCTCACTCTCAACACA